>MNCL01000020.1:1200000-1699735 GCA_001932985.1 Proctacanthus coquilletti
ATTAAGGAAATACGCATACTTTTTTATTACTTACGTTCCAAACGATTGAAGTATGCTTCTCAAAATTAAAAACTTTTTATTTCCACGTCTGGCTATGAATCTGAACGTTCTGCACTTATTGGCGGCGTAAAAAGAAAGGCCACTAACTCTGGAGGGCGATGAGGACAACGAGCCCCATCACTTGGCGTGTAGCATGTTTTTATAATGTTATTTCTGGTGGAAGCAAACAAACAAGCCCATTCCGGACCGGGGCCCCAGGAAAATCTCTCTCAATCATGGCAGTGAATTTCTTGCCCGCATTAAGTTTGCAACACAATTTCTGTGTGTTGTTTCCATTTCCTAATTTTTATGGCCGGAGAAAGAAAGGTTCTCTCCTCTGGCCAGTCGTCGGGACGTTGAGAATCTGCTGTGTAATGTCCAAACAAATCTACACGAAGCCCATCATCCAGTGGCCGAGTGGTCATGCATGCTAACCGCCACAGACCAAACAACCCCCCTGGACAATGGATGATCATAGAACCACTTGGCTTGAGCCTCTGGAAAACGATAAATTCTGGCGTTCCGTGTGTACAGAAAGGGATAAAGCGGATAGACGTCCCGGAATAAGCTCAATGGAAGCCCGTCCGTTTCATTTGTTTAGCTCCTTTTTTCACTTCTGTTTTTTTGCAGTTCTTTGTTTCGCCCGTGTTTCTTTGCATTCCCGGGCCCTCACATCTGGGGGACTTCGCCCTACCATGGCCTCAACTTCTCTTTTTCTGAGGCCATGTTTTAAGGATAAATGTCGGTTTGCTCCTCTGCTGCTATTCTGTCGTTTTATTGGAGCGATCTTTGGTAATTGATGAAGTACTTTTGGCATTTTGATTTCATGACCTCGGGACAGAGATTGCCGCTGCTCTCTGGTTGAAACAAAGGTCCTTCGAACGCTCTCCCGGCTGAGGGCTGGATTTACTGGATCGTGAAATATTAAGTTGAGCTCAATGATATGCTTTTATGGTCATTCAATTTTCCAATATCGCTGCCCACACATTTGCATTGTTCAACTTTACAGAGGTTGGGACTCGTATCGATACAGACGGCGCCCGGTGGGGGCTTGGGCAGAATGTCAATCACAACTGAACTTTAATTGGATGTTTTTATTGGATGCGGTTTTGCTGCTCCGAAATTTACATATGAGCGCACACCCGACATATGGCGTTATATCCTTGTTATTTTTTTTGTTTTTAATGATATGAGGTTGCATTTAAATGCCACTACTGTGGTTGATTTCATTCAAATCGAATTCTTAGAAATCAATTTATTTAACTTCTCCATAATTGTGCAATTTTCCATGCAATATTAAATATAATTTCTAAGAGTAATTTAATAAAATTAATAAATTTGTTGGTTATGTTATTTTTTCCGGCTCATTGCACACAATTCCTAATCTAAAGGTCATGTATAGGGCCTTTTACAAAGTTCACAATTTGTGACTGTAATATGCACGAAATTGAAGGTTTTTTCAGAGGCCTTCAACATAATTTAAATTGGAAGATTTGTTCACTCACAATATGAGAGCGCTAATTTTACAAAAAATATTAACAAATTTCGCCCCGTCACAAGGTCCCCGTCTTGAATGATGAAAATTTCCTTAGTAGCTTCCATATACTAGCGTAAAATCCGCTCAGATTACCCAATGAAAATTAATCTATTTAAGACTAGCAAGAATTGTGCAATCTTAGAGAAAAATGGAATTTTCTATGAGGGCTCCCCTAATAACTACAAAGATCTCAGGTAGGCAGATGTTCAGAAGCTTGAGAACGAAATAGATTTAAAAACCTTTATATAATTAAGGATATCTCCCATTGTTTGAGATGTAGTTTCTTCGTGGAGCACTAGCATTTAGTACAGTGTTCTTTCGATGTCTGCTTTAAAATGGCTTGGACTGTTTTATCGCCTTGACGCTGAGTCGCTTTGTTTGAGTTCGCATTCAATTTACAGGCTTTTGTATTGTACCATAAACACCATTTAGCGCTTATTCAAATTTCATACATTTATTTGAAATTCTGCAGGTAACAAAGAAAATTAATTAAACAATTAAATTTCCAAATTATTAATATTAAATAAAATGGACTCATTTGACAGGATCGTGTTGTGTATACGATATTTAATTTTTCTACCAAATTATACACACAATCCAATTTTATTTGTATTTTAAACGTTTTGAAATTTAGTGTTATATACCCCATCAACAAATTTTACACAAGACAAGTTTCAAATCTCAAAAGGTTCTCACCTCCCCAAAATTTAAGGGTATAAAGTTGAAAGTTCTATATCAAACCCCTGCCGGGCACGTGGTATCTCAATCACTTCCTTGTAATTTCGACTAAAGCACAGAAATCATTTGATAATTGTCCATGAAAGCTTATTTAAACATTCACCAGAGCCCGGCTGTATTTGCGGAGCCGTTTTATGTCTCCCATCTCAAAGGTTCCAGCGGGATTACACTAATTCCAAAGACATAATTAAACTTTCATCATCTAGGACTTTGCGTAATACCACGGGAAGGAAGTAATTAAAAAGTTAAAGTGTCACCAGTTGTTGGGCCATCAAACAGAGCCGCCTCGCATTTAGTTGACGGCAGGACGAAAAGTCGGCCCGGCACGGTCTGAGATGCACGGGCTGAACTGAAAGGGCGGCTGGCGGGGGATACTTAGAAAATTGAAATGAATCGCGAGGGCTTCCCGGCAGCTTTGTGTTCTTTATTTAATGAAGTTCTCACCCCATGCCCGAGATCTGGTGATCACTTAACCAGAAAATTTATGCCCTTTGTCCTTTCACTGGGAGGACCTGAAAAGTTGACAAATGACCTCAGTTGCTGAAAAAATGGAATAGAGTCTAGAGGCAGTGAAGTGAGCAAAAAATCCGTCAGATCACCAAATTATTTAACTTATCATCGAGCGCCCGGGTAGACGAGCTCAGCTCGTTGCGGAGGTAAGCTCTAGTTCTCTTGCCCGTGTACCACGATTGAGAAATTTCCACGGAAATTAATTACCCGTGCCAAGTAATTATCTGAGGAACTAATGGAAGAGGGGAGGCGGCAGAAATTGCGAATCATGATGAATGAGTAATGGGTACATAGCCGCTAAATATTGCCATTGGGGCTCGCAAAGTCTCCAGCGCTGGGACGAGACCCGGTTCTGGTCCTTCTACCCGCTCCCGACAGCAACAGCAAGTTCGAAACGAATTAAATTGCTGATTCTGATGGCGAGGATGTTAAATACGCTTCCCGACCGGCGAAATAATGGCCCTGAAAGAACCCCCTAGCAATTGAGAAAATTTGAGATTTCTATAAATTATTTCTTGGCTTCTGTCTGTGTACAGAAAGGACAATTTCACGGGAAAGTACCTTTATCAGAATAGGCATCCAAATGCAAAGTATTGGAAGGGTTAAAGAGTCGAAGATGCTGTTAGCAGATGTTCGGTTTTTCCCGATTTCTACCTGAAGCTTGTTTTTAAACAAATCGAGTCTGGTAAGTTTAATAAATTTTCAGAATTATATGCCAAAAAACCATATCAGATACCAATAAAGTTGATTTTATTGGAAATTTGATAAATTTAAGACATAAACTGGACTTTCTAAACGATTAGACTTTTTCGATTAGAATTTTACACATTTTGTAAAATATCCTGGCAAGTGAGTAAAGCGAATGAATTACAGATTTACTTGTTCTGTCCTTCAGTTTTCAAGATCGTTAAAAAATTTTAAATTGTAAACTCTTATTAACTTATAAATTATTTCTCCAAAATGCAGTCAGTTTTATGTTCCAATTTCGCAAATAATTGTGTCGGAGTGTAAGAGGGAGTATGTTATATTAACGTTGAAGACACTAATCAAATATATTTTTATTCTAGATTTGTTTCTTACTAATAAAATTATTATTTTTACTCGCTAAAATATTTACTTCATAGCTTGTCTAGAGCGTAATAGAGTTTATGCCATTTCTCTGCGACTTAGTTTGAAATTTAAAAATTTTAAATGCTTTGTATTAACCTTTTCTGGACTAATAGCGGCCAGGGAGATCATGTGTGAGTAATTTCAATTCCATTTTATTTTTTAAGGATCAGTACAAAAAGTAATGATCGAAATTAAAGTCACTTCTTATTTAGGACTTGAACTAGTAAAAGGTCAGCCATGCTTGTTTTGCGTGGTAAGTTTTATCAAATATTTCATGAATATTTCTTTGTTTTCTTTATACTTATTACAATAAATTGTTTTAAATTTCTTACTACTTTTCGAAAATGTTCAAACCTTTTGCAGTTTTGTTTCTTGTTTTTAAACAAACTTTGAATGATTGCTCACACAGATATTTATTTTTAAAAAAATTTAAGAAAGTTTCCCCAGAAATACATCTGAGATTTTAAGAAGAACTTATATTTGTTAAAAGTTATTATATTTTAAATTTTTTTGTAAAAAAAGGATCTATTTTTCGAAATAAATTATTTAAACCTCAAAAATAGTGCGAATTTATTTATATTAAAAAATTTCCATAATTTTATATTTAATGTAAAGTGTGTATGTAAAATTGTTAAAAGGATTTTGGTGAAGATGTACTGAAAACCTGATTAGAATTACCTTGCTACAGTACAAAAAAATTGATCCAAGCTTAGATGCCGATATACATATATAAAACTTGATTAGTCTAACCGAATAAAAATATAGAAAACGTGAAGTTTTCTTACTTTTTGTGAATTTAGATTACATACATTTTGGATCTTTCTTCAGAACCTTAACAAAGTCCTTCTATAAATTTATTTTTCCTTTCATATAAATTAATTTCCGCCTTATCCTCTTGCTGGGTAATTCATTAAAATAAGTTCGTTAAATTTTCCATCAACGTCTGTGATAATTACCCTAACCCCCACAGGCTTCTGCAATTCTTTGACCTCGAATTGATCACTTCCTCGGCATCTGAAAGCACTTTGCTGGGCCGATGGCTTCCTGCCAGATGTCGGCTACTTATGTCGAACAAAAGTAATTGACCCGGGTTCAGAGCGGTGGACCGGGCGACAGTTGACAACTGAAGGAAACGGGCTCTATTGTTTCTCAGTTGTCGCATCCTGGTCCATTACTTCCAGATCAATGAAACACGTTGACATTCCGGCGATCTTTATCTAGAAAATTACGTGCAGGGAATAATTCCAGGGACTAATTCCACCACAAATAATTGTGCTGAACGCGTAAAAGAAATAGCTGCCTGATCCCTGGTCTCCGGTCCTCACTCGGTCCTGTTCGGTCCCATTCAATGCGTGAATACAATGAGGGCCACATTCTCATCATGAAGCCATCACCGACAGGATAATCATCGGGACATGGTGTAATCTGAGCCCTTAGCCATTTGAAATTTGCTCGATTGGTCGGAAAGATTTATCCAATCGGATTATGTTGATGCTATCGTCCTCCCTTTGAGAGGACCTTTTAATTTTTTGCCCTAAGTCGTCCCGGTGCTGGTGACAACAGTTGACTAGTACTGCCCGGTGGCGACCATGGCCGCTATTACCGCGCACCGATATTGAAATCAGAAAGTAAAATAGAGGAGAGTCTAAGCACTTCTATGCAAGGTTCGAAACAAAGGCGTCTTTGATCCCTTTCACTAGAATAGAAAATAGCGCCCGGCCCCGACCGAGCAACCCACTCTCATTCATCCCGCCCGGGATAGTTCCTGCGGCAACAATCGATTACCGCACAGTTTTGGATTAATAGAGCAAGAAATTTCAATGGTTCCCAAGTGCTGCGAAAGTTTGGAATTGGCTGCTGCAGAATGTTTTGAAAAATTTTTCTCCCGTATTTTCAAAGCGATTCTGACGGTTGTATGAATCGATTGAGCCGCTAAAAGCCAAGGTGGCCGTGAACTCAAAAAATTCAAGCCGCACTCCCTCTGGAGTGTTCAATAGACTTGGAAAGAATTTTTCCCTTTGGTCAGGAATGTTTCCATGGATGAATAACTAAATGGTCACCGCTCCACTCAGCGTTATCATCAATTATTAATTATGCGTTTAGGTTACTGGTTATGTTCCCAAACCCATGGTGTGGATTACACACATTATCTCAATCACATATTATCATTTATTTTTTCTGTGTTATGCAGCCTAATAAATCTGAAAGAGAGACTGTAGTTTTTTGGTTTGATTTTAAATGATTTCTAATTTTAAGAAATTATAATCTATACCTAGTTTTTTAGATATTTTTTTAGATTTCCGGAACTGTATTTAAATACAATTTTTGCTGTTACTAGCTTATTAAACTAATTTAGAATTTAATTAAAACTTATTAATTTATTAAAATAATTAAGAAAAATGAGATACAAATCACTTAAAATAACAAAATAATTCTTTGTTAAAATCACTTTATAAGAATTTTCTAATCACGACTATATGATAAAATTGGAAGAAATGTTTTAAAATCTTTGCTTAAAAGTGGTCTTCTATAAAATGTGCAACAAAGTTTTGTACAAAACCCTTTTAAAAACGCTAACATCAAACAAACATCAAGGAAAAATAAAAACGTATGAAAAAATTCTCCCACACAATATGCTTAAATATAGCATGAAAGTGAGAAGAAGTATTAATTTGTATTTTCCGAACAAAATCCTTGAAAATGGGACTGTGTTAAGGAATGAAAAATTTTTCCAAGATTGTTAGAAATCAAAATGTAATTTAATACATTTTGAAATTATTTTACTAAATTACCTTCAATTATGTTTACTTTTTCTTGACCGGAATCAATAACTTCTTTATTAAATTCCTCCCACTTTTTCGAAGTACTGTGAAATAACGTGTCTTTTAAAAATGCAGACTATTATTTTAGTCATATTTCAACAAATACGAACTTATCGATTCTAGTGAGTGTCCTGATTAGTGTTTCTCCTAACACCCGGATTAAAAATGGAACTGTCTTAATATGCACGACGTTGAGATTATTAACACATCAGTTTATAATTAAAACTTTAATATTCATCAATATTTTTCGAAAAATTCCATTTTTGTGTTAATATGATATATCGAGTGGGGTATCTTCGAATTAGGTTTCTTTAGGTCGATTTAAGCCAACAGGATCATAAGTGATGAAAAAGTTAGTTAAATATCGAGCTGCGCAGTTTTTAGGAATATACGATTTAAAAGTTCTTATCTAGGCAAATCTTCGTAGCCAATAGTTAGGCGGTCATTTTGCGCAGCATATCGAAAAATGCTGTTTCGAAATAACTACTTACTTACAAAACAAATTCATCATACTTCAACCCGAAAATATTTCATTCATGTATTGTGTACTTTCTTAAGCTTTCCAACATTTTTTTTTATTTACTTTTTCAATTTTTAGGCTGCAAAGCATTTTTCTCAATTGTATTTAAAAAATGTTTGAGCTACACTTTTAATATTCCTGGAAAAACTTTCACCCTTTTAATTATATCCATGAGAATAAATTTAGTTACAAAATGCGGAGCATTTACCTTTTTCGCCCCTTTCACATTAATCAGCGCAACAAAACTAACTTGGTAAAGTTCGTGGAAAAATTGCTCAGCGCTAAAATGAAGCACAAACTTCTGGAACATCCCGTCTTGCACTCGGGAAGCCCTGTAGCATCATCCCATTCCCGTACTGCCTGTAGCAAGTTTTAATGTCGTTGCATAATAACGGCGCCCGTCCAGACGTATGCCCCTTTGACTTAGCCATTTCTACCACTATACTCATCACTCCAGAGAATTTGCTCCCGAAAATAAAAAAGGCTCTTTTTTCGTTGGAGTTGGATTTCTTTTTTTGTTTTTTTTTTTTTGAGATAACTTTAGAAGCAACAAACTTCAGGGTGGGTAGTATCAAAAGAGCTCCATAACACTATGAGGCACTTCCCCGGTCTTACGAACCTTAATGGGTGTATCACGTTCTTCACTTTCGTTGGGACAGAAAAAAGTTTTCCATCTAAAGAAAGAAATTAAAAAGTTCCTGTAGAACCGACCTGGAGCACCCGACCGCCGCTATTTGTTCTCGCGCAAAAGGTAACCAACGATGTACGCTCGTCTGAGCCCTAGATAGATGCCAGTATGACACTTCACACAGGATGACACCGCAGTTTCAAGTTGTATTACATTTTCTGCATTTCCCACCTATTGCCATTGTGTCCAGGAGCGTTCATCTCAGCCGCGTGCCGTGCTTCAAGGATCCTCATCACCCGTATCCGACTCATCGCGTCTTTCACATGAAGAGCTTAAAAAATATTTACCTTCTTTCTGTCCTTTTGTGCTCGTAATTTAATTGTAATTTGAATAATTAGAACTTGTTACAAGTTTATGAGACTTTTTTACATTTAATAAAATGCAAATGGGGCAACAGGTCGGGAGGTGTGTCCCGATGCCCGTCACCGGGTCCTTTGTGTCGACATCCGACGACACGGTTGCAAAACACTCTCAGTCCGCTCTCATATTGTGACGCGAGGAAAACGCGGAATGAAAAAATATTGAAATTTTCCTGTCATTTACTGAAATTTGTACAGCGCCTGAAGGGCAAGTGAAGCGTCTAATTAAAAAACTTTTGTACGCTGTCAGGTGCGACACTTGCTTAATTTATGGAACGGTCGACAGCCGTACCCTTTTCTGTTTTAACTTGTGCCCTTTGCAAGTAATTTTTGGGACGCAGAATTTCTTTAAATTTAATGACTAGCTCGTTTGCCTTCAGATACTTTTTCATCTTTTATTACTAATGTGACAAATAATGAACATACGCTTTAATGTAAATATAACTTTAAGATAAAGGTTTTAAAACAAATGACTTTTATTAAATTGACTGAAGCTGAGCAATATTTAACTGCAATTTCCTTTTTTATAGAAAATATTAAATAATTAAATTTAAGAATGGCAAATATTTTCAATTCTTCCTTAGCCTATTCATACATTGGTTCGGATATGGTTTTCAAAAATAAAAATAAATAAATTTCGGACATTAAAAGCATTTTAATATAATTCAATTTAATATTGAAGTACTTCTTAAAAGGAAAGAATTTTAGAAATGCTCAAATTAAAAATAAACAAGTCATTTTTGGACAACTCTTTTTATTATGTTGCCTTTATATTAAAAAGTTTATAGTATTAAAATAGTGAGTTTTTAAAGTATTTATGAATTAAATACGAAATTATAAGTTCATAATATTTTATAGTTATCTATTTATACACTACTCTTATTTATCTATTTACAAACTTATTTTTTCGCACCCATATTCTTGTGTTTTTTTTAGACTATATCATTTCGAAGGGCTTTTTAAAATTTAAAAATGTTTTCCTCCCCGTATGAAATATAAAGAGGTTTCCAAGATTTTGAATGTAAATTCCGATCTTGTCTATTTCTAGCAGTCATAGGAGACATAGTAAGTTGCATACGGACGGTAACTAATAATAAAAAATATTCAATAACCAAATGTCCTAATTCCACAGAAATAAACCAATAATTTTCTAAAGTTGTTTAAAATCTGGATATTTATACAAGAGCGCATTATGAAGATCATTTGATATGCAAAACATTTTATACAAAACAAGAAAAAAAAAAGTTTTAGGAAATTTATGACTCCTTTCTAATTTAAAATTAAATTGGAAAATGTACTCAAAAGTGTACTGATTTCATAAGGAAAAAAAATAAATGTAATTACTTATTGCATTTGGGTATATGTATGTATATAGATTCTTAATATAAATAATATATAAGGTTACAGTTTATTTCGTCACGAAACAAGACATGTTGCAATATTTCAATTAGATAGAAGGCCCTACGTTAGTTTACCAAATATAAGAAAATTGAGAAAACCGATGATACTAAGACAAAATTAGATCCAGGTGATTTGAAGCCCGCACAAGTACTTCTATAGTAGTATATTGTGTCCCCGAACTGAAAATCTTCCTTACATTGTGTACTGTAATGCATGGAAAAGATCTTCTTGATGGCCATAAAATGTTAATGAAAAACTTTGACCCCTGTCAGATCATTTATCTCTTCCAGGGCTATCCATTAGCCGATCTTGACTGGCACCGATACAAAATCCCAGAAAGTAATCAACTTCCCTGCCCTAACGATTTCTGGCCTCTGTGTCGTAAAACTTTTGCCACATTTGACTCCTTGGCAACTTTAATTAGTTCCGAAAATATTTTGCCTTTGAGGTGCAAATTATTGTTCTCTTTGGCCGCGCACGCACCTCTCCCCGTGTATCTAGAATCCAGGAGGAACACACATGAGGACCACAAGCGTGCGGCTGACAAAAATCCACAGAAGCTGAAAATACGTGCTGGGATCATGTATAAGTTCTTGTTCGCATCCGGGAGATGTTTCCGTACACTCGCCAATTCTCATTAATATAAATTGCTGAAGAAATCTCAGATGGGCTTTTTAGTGCTTAGCCCCGGCTTCTTTGGGGGCTACGCTGTTTTTTGTACCCGCTAATGATTCGAATTTCAAAATGAGCCGAATTTGCATGGTTTTCGCGGGGGAGTTTTTGCAAATTTTGCATGGACGAAAAAGCGTTCAAGAAGTTCACCAGAAGTTTCCACCCCGCGGGATGGGGAGATTTTCGGAAGAAGTTCGGATCGCATGCCATGCGGTTGCCAAGTTCTTCATCTTAAGCCTCAAAATGGGGAAGGAAGTTTCCATGCACACACAGGTGACTGCTGTGCAGGCACCCCAGTAACTCTCGTAGATACCCAAGACGATGAATTCGTTAATGAACCCATTTAATAATCAATTTGTAGTAGCTTTGTTAGGTTTTCGGTTTTCGGCCAACATCTTAGGCCAGGATGTGGCGGAAATGTTTGCCATAATAACCCGCACCCCACTGTTTCCCACTCAACACATGAATCACGTTAATTTCACTTCTTAATGAAGTTACGGGACACCGAATTAGACTTTCGCATTAGATCGAGTTCCCTTACTGATTCGGCGGCGCCTATAATCTCCACGGCAGATACGGTTTTCGAAGTGGTGCCGAAGGGCGATCATCATTCATCTTAAGGTCTTTCAAAATGAAAAGATGAAAGCTGTTACCCGGAGTGGATTTAAGATTAACGCTGACTAAATTTATACCTTCCCCGGGGGAATGTGTTGCTAAATAACGGAATACCTCCAGCATCCCCGACTTGCAGACAAAATTTCGAAGGGACGAGAAGAATTCATTTCAGTACTTTCCCTCAAGGTCTATCTTACCACGTTGTATTCTTCTTCCAAAAAATTCTCATATATCTTTGAAATATTCGAAAGTCAACGCTCTTAAATTTTTACGTTCCTGAGAAATTAATTTCAAATACACAATTTTTTTATAATGACCTTCAACGTAATTTAAAAGTACTTTGAAGATTTCCTACAATTAACACGGCTACCTGTTTAAGTTTAAACATTTAAGGTCGTTTTAATAATAACGAAGGTGAGAGTTTATGAGCGCGTAAAGAAACGACTTAAATATAATTTATTCACGTGTAAATCGTTATGCCAGGACCTACCCCAACCACACCAGTTGATAATCTGCAAACGAAACAATTTGTTCAATTGTAAATTCTCGCAAGAGGATAGCACTTTAGTCTCAGCAGCTTCTTCCTGAAGATTTTACCTTTTTCTTGTGTCGTGATTCCTGTGGGAAAAGGAGGAATTTGTCACGTCACCACCAAAAATTTACAGTTATTTTAGAAGGCAGAAAGGACACTTTAAGTGGCGAATATTTAATTAAAATCTCAACCGTCCAGGTGTTTCAAGTGCTCTTGTCCCCGTCGCGTAATATCCGCTGTTTTGGGTTGCTATCTCGCCAGGTAGGGTGACGGACAGCCAGCTCAGAGCGCTTTAGGCACTTTGCCGTCGTTTTGCGGACCCTCTCGGAAAAGTTTTGCAATTCTAAATTTTAATTAATTCGCGTACTTAAAGATTTTCATTTCAAATGCATGGCGCTGTAGCGCAGCGTGCTCTATTCTTTTCCATTTCCATCACCGCGTTTTAAGTTTTTGCAATGCGCCCCCTTTTCCGTGTACCCTCCTTCCTGTCCGATTTTTTAGTTACATTAAGTTTCTAAGTCACCAGGATTTGTCCCACAGACGAAAACTTTAGATAAGAATAAGAGCCCAAGAGCGAACGATACTAGGGCTTAAGATGAGCATCATAATGAAAGTGTCAGCCTTAATGCTAATGAAAAGAGTAATGGTCTCTGGACAGTTTTTGCATTTTCTTAACTTTTCCTTTTTATTTTTGAGGTCGTTGTACCCCTCATTTTTATTCACTGCGTATTAATTAATGAACTCGCGAGAGCCTTGCTGTAGGGCATTATAAATCAAAAGCAGGAAAATTCCAGAAAAGTGATTTAAAAGAGAATCTATCATGTGAATAATTCTTTCCTGGGCAGTTTGCTTGGCCTAGAGATTTATGGCCAGAGTTGGCGCTAAATGATTTCGCGTGGAGTAAATACCTGTGCTAAATAACAGGTAGAGGTGTTGTTCTTTTAGAATGTTGCCTTCCGTTGGTAATAGCTTTGTACAATAAGACTTAGTACAGTAAGAAAGAATTTACGTATTTCAAATTGGAGGTAGAAACCGCGGAAATTAACATGAAGATTATCAAATACTGACACTACTGTTACCTTTTAATAATACTAAAACACTGTCTTCCGAACTGTTTCAAAATCATGTTCAAAAGGCTTTTCTAGCGAATAGCAGCAACTAGATGTTTGAACAATGTCATCTAGTGAACATAGGCTTAAACTTTTCAAACATAACAAATTTCCAATTGTCACCCTTAATCTTTGAATTATATTTATTTGTTGTTGTTATTGTTTACGCAATATTATCTAATGCCAAGTGTATAAAGGGATTATCCTTTCCAGAGAATGCATCTAAGAATTACTTAAATTAGTAGAGCAACAAACACACTTTGTTAGTAATTTTGGCATATTGAATATTTGGTCACTTTTCTTCATATTTAAACGTAATTCTAAAGCATGGGTAAGCAAGCGTTTATCGTGTGCTAAACCCAAGTCATTTGCAGATGCCTTCATAACATCGCATACATTATACCTTATGAGTTAGTTAAATAGTTAAAGGCTTATGCTCTACCAAGCGTCATTTTGAGATACCCTTTAATAAAGCCCAGGGCCAAATTGCTTCTAGAATTCTGTTCTAGGAAATTGGCTATGAGCTGAATACCTGACCAGTTATTACAAGGCTTTGGGAATTGCTCAAATTCAGAGAATGTTCTGTAAGGCACATGATTTGTAATTAAATATGTGGGATCAAAACGCTTTGCTTTAGACTTGGATGGTTTTTTAATAAAAATATTTATGATGCTGTGAAAAGCAGGGATTGAGCTTTACATAATTAAGCAGGCCTTGACAGCGTCCCAGCTGGAGCTTAATTGGATCGCAAAATTTTATAAATTCTTGGCACCTCTGCTAGAGCAAATTGGGCCTAATTCATATATCATAAAATGGTAGCAGCATAGGTATAGAGATTTTAGTGGGAATCACAGCTCGTCCATTAATAAACATCAGATTGCGGCACCGGACATGTTTTCCAGTTTTGCATAAACTGCACCTGCCTGAACTTTTCCGCATAATCCAATTAGACCCAGGCGATTAGAGAGGTGCTAAAAATTACCCGATGAATGAGATGCACGTTCTAGCGCAGGTCTAGAACTCTCTTCTATGTATTTTAGATAGCTCCTGTGATTTGGTACTCCAATCTATTCGTAATATATTCGGCAATTTATCGAACTATTCATTTGGATATTTTAATTTTCCATCGTGCAATTACTTCACGGGTCGTGTGCACCCAAACCGAGCTCCTAAAATTGAAATGTTAATTTAATTGGACGCTCAGGTAAACTTTATTAAAATTGCAACAATTTGTCGAGTATTGAGTACATAACATCTTGGTAACCTTGATTCGTATGCCTAGAAAGAGCATAATCTTGATATCACTCGACAATGCCAGACGAATTAAAATACTTTTTTTTTCGGTTAAAAAAGAAAATGCCTCAAATAAATTTCATGGGAATAATTCATCAATGCAATTTTCGTCGTTCGTTAAATCACTGGTATTGATAGCTACGAATCAAGTCACCACCTACATGAAGGTAGGAAAGGTAAATGACGCACGAAATCCAATTTTCAGCTACCGCAAGGATTGAATTTTGGTACCAATGTGTTTTAATTAACAATGGGTTGTATTTCTTCATCGGAAACCTTTTGCCCACTAAAGCATTTTGCGAATTTAAGTGACAGGCAAGGTTTATTTTGCAGCTTTTCATCAATATCTGGAAATTTTAAGCATAACTTTAAGATGGAAAGGTTGCAAATTTTAAAATTCTACCCAAAATATACGATCTGGTTCAAACGTAAATATTTTTGGAATTATACGAAGTGTTTATTTTTATAAATGAGTCTTATGATGTGCTGTTTTTAAAAATATAAACGAATAAACATAGAATCACCTTCTTCAAACATAGAACGTCATATTTAAATCTTAAATGACTCGACTCAATTTAATTAATAAAGGACATTAGGCATATTGGACTAAAAGCCACAGAAGAATCACGATGCGTATGCGCGTAGAAAACTATCGGATAAGAACACTCATTTCATTTCTATTATTTCAATTAAACTTAATAATAGTTCATATAAAACATCTTAAATTCTATTATACTAATTACTATCAATTTGTACAATGTCTCTTGTTACAAAGTTACAGAACTGCGTTCAAAAATTATTTTACTTGTTGCTTTTTAATACAACGCAATTGGGTTTATAAAAATTGCTGTTTTTTTTTCTTTTTATTTAAAATAGACTCTGTTTCATCCATGGCTTTAATTTTAGTTTTAATTTCTAAAATTTAATATTTAAATATTTCAATTATTTTGTATAATTTAGCTGCATTTAGTAAATTATAACTAATGAGCTAAACACCTCTCTACCGAACAAAACGAGGCAAAACAGCGGGCTTAACTTGCTTTTTATAGCATTTATTTATTAGAATTTATAGTATTCTTAAAAATATTCGCGTAATAAGAAATTCATTGTTTTGTATCTTCGCTTTAGTACAATAAATTTGGGTTAGTTCGTAAATTCAGTGTCAATAAACTCCCTGAAATGGCGGGGCCGGAATCTGTTTGCTTCGTTCACAAATTTCATCATAATCCACTCTTCCGCACTTAATTGCAGAATCAACAGAAAACCCGCGTGGACTGATTTCTTGTTGCCGAAAACTTTAGTAAGAACTGCACTAACGAGGATCGTCGCACAAACAGACCGGGCGGCAGTCAGGGCACGGGTGGTTCCTGTTCTCCTGTTTCTGCCAAGTCCCAGCTCCATAAACTTTAGTCCCATCTAAAGCTTATAAAGTCCCATAACGAACCTAAGCTCAAAGTTGTCTAAGAAACATAATTTCGTAATTATCGTTAGAGCAGATTTCCGTACGTTTGCTATCCCTAAAATACAGTTAAGGATGCAATTCCTGGGGATAATTTAGCATCAGATTGCAGAGCGACTCCCTTAAATTTTCATAACTCGCCGGACACAGCGCACAGCTCTGCGGGACTCCCGGTAAGTTTCCAACTTCTCTCCTCTTGTGTGGAATTAAAGATTTCTCAGTCAATTTAACGTGGAAAGAAATAACGACCAAGTGGTAAGTGGTAGTCCTAACTCTTGAGCTCTGGAGCGGAGGTTAGGATGCGGGATACAATGGGATCCCGGTGGAAGCCGCTCAAATTATATCACTTCCGTATTTTGTGCACTTATCACAGCCACAGGGAACTAAGCCCGGTCCGAAATAATTCGGCGAGTACAAAGCGTGCACCCCGAGAAGTTTGACAGTATGGCATTATTATTTCAAGAATGTGCCGGATCCATTAGGGCGCCCCGTCCATGAGGGGCTCCCGGATTCCGACTACGACATGTGTAGTCCCAACTGCGACCGGGCAGACCATGGTGCATATTAGCCAGATTATGCACTGTTCCGGATTATTGGCTGTAGGTACACCTCCCTGAGGTGTGCGCAAAAATGTCTTTCGGAAAGTAGAATTTTAAGAAGTTCGGTAAATCACAACCGGAGCTGTGACCGGGTCGATGGGAATGGAGATAAAAATCCATTCGCCGTCATTGTTATTATTTTACGACCCACAGCCCGAGTGCACATGAAAAATAGTTCAATTTAATGAAAAAACCAATACCTGAGCAAATGCGTTTTCGCCTTAAGCCTTTATTCCGGGAAAAGGTGGAGATTCTTTGCTGTCCGTGGGGACTACATTACAAGTACATTGACTGGTGCATCCAGCATCCAGCATCTTTCCTGCACCTCGGGGCAATGCAATCTGTAACTGCGAGGGTGCAAGGCTTAAATATTTGAGGAGATTTTTTCTTTGTGGTCTGCGGCAGATGAATGAGCACAAAATGTAACATGGCACCTATACGAGCGGGAAAAAAGGATTAAGAAGCCAGCGAGAAGTGCAACGTAGCATGACAGGCATCCGTAGGTGATGTGGATGCGAATCGCCACCTATACCATTCGCTCATCCCACCTAGGCCAGGACGACGGCATTTCAGAGAATTCCGCTGCAACCCTTTTTCAATTTCGTTTTCAAATTCCACAGATTCTCTTATGATAATGCCGAGGAGCTCAAAATAGCTTCATTAAATGGAAATTCGGATGTAGATCGGGAATACACTTGAGTGGCGGAGCGCCTTAGCGCTGTGCATAATAAATTTCGTATGAATGGGTAAAACTGAGGAGTTCAACGTCTCACAGTGGTACTCCGTATCCACTTACCTTGCCCACCTCCATCTACCTATAACGACTGAAACCGTCTTCGTCGCCACACACTTATCTGTTTACTCAGCGAGATGCAAAATTTCTTCTGAGGATGGAAACTTCTTTGGTCCCTCCTCTTCCTTTGCATTCTAGTGAAATCCTAGGGAAGAAGATTCAGTCCCGGTAAATAAGTTGCACGGAGTGCTGAGCAAATCAGCAGAAAGAAAGTGTTTAGTGTTGAAATATTTAATGAGGACTTTCAGCTTACGCTTGGAGGAAATATGATAGTGTTTACTTGTATTTTTAATTTATTGACATGATAGAAATCCAGAAAATTATGAATTATAAGATACTTTCAAAAACAGTTTAAATTTCCCTGAACTTTTCAGTTTGAAACAACTTCAAGTGAACGCTGGAAATTGCAATGCAATAAAACACCTATTTCCACATGTTTTTCACCGAACTAATAAACAATTGGGTCTAGTTGCATTAAACTTGAAAATACAAAATATCATTAAAAAGGAACATATATTTTTCTTTTGAAGTCAGTTGAAACTGATTTCTATATATAATCAGTTCTAGCATCAGTTCTACCTATTTTTAAAAAATTAATTAATCGCATACTTTCTTTTTGAGACTATATGATTAAATCTTTATTCAAGAATCTTATAATAAATATCTACAGCAAAATGTTTGATCTATGAATTTGTAAATTCTAGAAAAATAAAATATAAACAAAATATATTTTCTCTTGAAAAAACTTTCTCCAAGTGTTTAAAGAAAGAAACATTAGTACGTCTTAGTAATTATTCTAATCCTATGGAGAGAATAGGAAATCTCTGGTGTGTGATTAAAGTATCATCAGAAAACGACTGCGTCAAACTATATAAGGTAAGTATATTAAAAGTTTTAAAACTAACACTACATTTGTTTAAATTGTCCAAGTATAAGACTTTAATAATTTTCTAGTAGTTGTGAAACGATTTATAGCAAATTCAAAATTTACTCGTATTCTAATAGTAAACGTTTCATTAAACTGTGGCGTTTATTTCCATAACGAAAATTAAAATTAAAACTCAATTATTTAAATAAATGAAAATGCAGCCCTTCCCATATTCTTATAGCTTGCCTATTAAATTTAAAATCGATCGTAACTTTAGCTTTATTATTTTTAAATAATTATAATGAAATAGGAAATGGTTACAAGCTTGTTAAAGCTACCTTAGGTAATAGATAAAGGAAATAGTAAAGACAAAATTAGTAGCCCCATAGTTAAAATAATAAAGACAAATTAAGTCTTAAAAACGGAGAAGAAACTTACTTTTGCCTCAACTGTCCATAAGGTTTCGATCTACTGTAAGGAGCTGATAGTTATAATTAACTTCATTTCTGAACCTGAACACTCTAAACAATTTCTTTTCTATTTGAGTAATTTTTATATCCTTGGGTTTAATATAAATCCGAATCATGAAAAATATCTTCAATATTTACACTTGACCCATCTCGCAATAATTAGGTACAAGAAGTTTTGGTTCATTAGGACTTCATCTAGTGTTCATCTATCCAGACTTCTATGAGTGTGAATAAGCTTGCAATGAAAGCACTAGATATAATTTGTACTTTAAAAGTCGAAAACTTTAACTCAAGTTAAATCGCTTGATGAAGTTCCAGCGTTTCCCGAGGGAGAGCTGCCACGCTACCAACCATCACCTGAGACAGCAAGTCAAAATTTACGAGGAATTTTTCAGTCTGCACGAATTGCATGGCATCACAATTCCACACTTAATCAAGGTGGATGAGATAATAATTTCATGAGTGGAAGCAGAAAATATGAATAGAGAATATAGTAGCTCCTTCGTTGTTCCAAATAAACCTGTGGTACAGTAGTCCAGACCTGTACTCTCTTGCCATTCGTCAGAATGACCCTTCTTTGTGACCCCGACCCGCGTAGAGTGGAATGGCGAATATACTACCAAGAGTCCTCGGGGCGAAATCTACTTTTTAAGCAAAAGTTTTTAGATTATTTTCATCTGAGCCATCAAAACTGGCTGCAGCAGCAGGAACGGAATAATGACGCTCACGTACACGTATCATATACGTGACCGAAGGCGCTTATTTAGCCGGAGAAACCCACCAGAGTCTTGAGATATTGAGTCGGTGTATTGACGTAATCAAAATATTTTATATTATCAGAAGTTCAGTAAGTTTGCATACACGTGAAACTAAATCACTCCGGGGCAGAATGTGGGGATAGAGAACCAATAAAGGTCTTAAGATGATAACTTACAAACAATTTGTGGACGTGTTACTTTCTTGTATGCAAAGACTCTCCGACAATTTCAATGAAATTTGCATCCGAGACGGTAACGGGCAACAAAGTGCAACAAGACCGTCATTTTTGCAAGCAACAAAAATAAGGGAGCAAGTGGTCGTCGGAAGGTTAGGAATAGTTTCCGTAAGTGTACTACTGTAGCTTTAGGTGAAAGTAGTACACATGTGAAGAAAGGCACAGGGACGGCTGCGAGGTTTGAGAGGTCTGACGGGTACAGTACCTACTTTCACGTCGACAACAACTACTCGCTGCATTATATACAAACACTCAGGCATAAAGCCCTCGCTGAATGGCAATGTGAAATGCGCGGAAATGGAAAAATTACGTATGACATTGCACGGCATGCATAAAACATTTTAATTTGAGGGGCACAAAGCACAGAGTTCCTAGTAGTTCCTAGTTCCCACAGCTAGCAGCCGAAGACCCGCTGGAGTTGCACTCCTAGTCCTTGGAAGTGGTGCATGCACTGGTGCATCCTGTAAGAAGATAAGGTCGCCCGACTGAAACAAAAGGATCTGCCGGAGGCGCGGGTGTTTGTGTGCTTTAAACAAATTCTTCCTGAAAAATAGTGTTAAAGTTTCGTCCTGGAATCGCTCCAAATGGCACCAGCAAGTGGCAGATACAGCAATTGCAGCCCACATAATCTGCCAAAGTTTTATCATCAAAAGGATTGCTTCAAGCTATAGCCTCTTCGGCACTATGGGAAATGAGCCTCCGGAACCCCTGCGACTGCCATCACCACCATCGTCGACGGAATCGCTAACAAACATCGAATACGGGGACGAGCGGCGCAAAATGGTTTATGTGAGCTATCAGCTTTTCAGCAGTTTACATTAAAATTTTTGGCACATTATTTCCTGTGGGACCAAGCACTCTGTGGCTCCTGCTCTAAACCGAGCACTATGTCTTCCCAGACGACCCCGGCTGCCCTTGTTCGCTCTGGCCTCTGAGTACACAGAGTTATTCAAGTTTAAAATTTCCAGGGTGGAAGTTAATAAATTTGCGAATTCGGTAGATGTACTCTTTTGGGCAGAGGGCACTTTTCAGAATTGCTACTACAATTTTCTTCCATAGGATTCAGGATGTCGGGCGAATATATTTGCAGAATTCAAATGGGAGTATGGGGATACTTTTTGTGATTCGTACAACCGAATGCCGTAAGCACGATTAGAACATATAGTACATCGGTTTAATCGGCAATAGCCAAAGTAGGTACTTTAGTTAATTAAATTGTTGTAGAATCAGTACTCAATATATCGTGATACATTTTCCAATTCTAAGGGTATCGATTTGGATCTTGACACCATGTGCTCTTATGCGTGCAACCATTTCAATTTAGTAATACAACTTATTCCAGATTGGCCTTTAATACCATCAGTAGAGCTCCACGAATTTAAAGAAAAATGTATCTCGCTGGAGTACTACTTTATTTTCAAATAATCATATCATAATGGAAATGCGTTCCGCCATTTTATAATTTAAATTGTGTGTTTTATGATCCAAATTAGTTATATCCACTATACATACTAAATACGTACTTTTCAATTATCCAACAACATACGTCACGTTATAGTGGCACAAGAAAATGAAAGCAGTTCAGTGCATATGGCTGAAATTGGTAATTATTTACAATTGAGGTTCCAGTTGTTTATCCGCTAAAAAATTGTTTGGTATACTGAAATTTTTATTGATGTAATAACATAAAAAAGGTGGGTGATCTGTTGATCAAACGTCGAATCACAATTACATCTATTGTTATAAAATAAAATTAAAATCAGGTGTGAGCGAGCCGAAAATAATCGTGATTATTTACACATTTAAGGACAAATATAAGTGATAATTGACAATAATTAAGGAATAATTCATAACTAATAATTTAAATAAACACATTTAATTTATTTTCCTACGCCTTTATATCTTATTTACATTATTTCATTTATTCCGAAAAAAATGGAAATGCCCATTGAATTATTCTAAAATTAATTGTTGAGTATTTCTACCTTCTCAACTTAAAAAAAAACCAATTGAATAGCAATTTATGACAACATAAAGAATTTATTTGGTACTGATTAAATCAAGAAAATCGGGGTTCTTAATTTTAATAAGTTATATAATTTCTATGAAATGTAAATTAAATTTTTGTAGGTCCTTAATTCTTTGTGACAATGGGCATTTATCAGATACCGAAAGTAGAAATCGTTAAAGTGAGTCTCTCCTTCTAATAAAATTTAATTCGTATTCACAAAAGGGAGGATAAATGGGTCCGTAATAAGCGAACACCCCTAGGGACACGGCCCCTTTTGTGTTACCTAAGACCTAAGCCCTCGTGTAGCTTCTCTTGATACAGGGAACGGCCTCAATACCCTTTTTATTCCAGTGCCAATCCTTTAAAAATCAAATTAATCGTCCTCTGAATATTTATAAGGTGGGCTCGCAACTTGAAATGCATTTAATCGTCCGTGGCCGCGGGCGGGGGGACCCGTTTTACTGCTTATTAATTCGCTCACCTCGATGGCCCTCCTTGGCCTGGCCTCGTGCGCGTCGCTCGCGTTGTAATTTCAAATTCCCACCGCCAATTACATCCGGCGCGCATAAGGGTACCAGGATAAAGGGTTTATCCTTGCCCGGAGCGGGAAAGGGCGACGTGGAGAAATCTAGGGTATCGTTAACAGCACAAAAACATTTTCCTATAAAATTCTATTATTCCGTTTAATACCTCGCAACAAAAGATTTCCAGGAGACAAATTGAATTTCAAACAGCTCCGCAAAACAGAAAATAATTAAATTGAGTCGCAATTATTCCCGGACGGAATCCTGGAGTCGCATTGCCCGCAGTTCAGGCGTCGCGCCGCCCTCGCACAGTTAGACGCTATTCAATGCGACGCGTCAGCGAAGTCGGTTTGAATTTTGTCCAAAGAGGGCAGTGCGGTATGGCGTTGGTGCCGGGCGTTGTCTGCCTCTCCGAAGGACTCCGGTACACTTGCAGAACGTTTAATGACTTACCCGATGCCCTAACCGCAAGAAAGTGTGCAAGAAAGGAAAAAACAGATAGAAAAAGCCGGGTTCCAAGAATCTAAAAAGAAAAAAAGGAATTGTTGTTGCAGCCATTGTCGTCGCGCTTATCCCGGATAGGCCTATGTTCCCGCAAAATATTGGAATAAAATAAAGAAGGAAGAGCCCCGGAGCTCTGCAGGAATTTTTCAGATATTTTCTGTGCCACTTATTAAATTTTAATGCAAAACTTTAGCCGCCGGCAGGTTTTCAAAGATCCGTGTCCTCGGCGAGGACACAGGGTCCTTGGTGGCGCTGAATTAACGTCACGGCCGCGATAATTACACGCCGCCGCGCCGGACTGGAACGCTGCAATGTCAGCGGTGGCGACCTGGCCTTGGTATTCTGTCGGGCGACGAGACCCGGCGCGGCTCGACGAGGCGGCACAAATGGTCCCCCCTCAGCGCTTTATGCTTTAAGCTTTCATGAGTTCTAATCGTCGCGATGCCGATGCGAAATTATCCTTTAATTGTTCGTTGATATCTCCCCATCGATTCCGCAGATTATTTTGTCTTTGAATTTGTGCAAAATCATGCTCCGCGAACGCCGCCGTGCCGCACCACTGCGGTTGACATCATTAGAGGACCCGCCCGGGGATTGGAATTAATTTTCATAGGATTGTGCTCCCTCAATGGCTTCATTAGTGTAATTATTCGGCTTAGACGGACGACCCCCGCGCACCGCCAACTTACCCGCCATTGGGGATTTCGTTTTAAAAGGCAGTCAAGTGATTTCGGGCGGTGTGCCCCGTTTGCGTCAATATTTATGGAGGGCTGTATCGGGTCACCCTGTGGGTGAATATCAGGTGGAAAGTTCTATCGTCGTCCTGGGAATTTCGCGGAATGAAGTTTGTTCCACCGGCATCCAAAGGATGTTATTCAGGGCTTTAGGAGAAGATTCAAGTACACCCAAGATAATGTTTTCGATGTCAGATATAAAAGAGATTTTTTCCCAATAAACACAGGATTCTTAGAAAACGAATTCGGGAAAGATACTTCCATAAAATGTGAATAAATTACTGTCGCTGTTTATTGAACGACACGACGTTTGTAATCTGATTAAAGCACCTCATAAATTGAAAATCTGTACATTGACTTTGCGTATGCTGTTTCTATACCTGAATAATTAAAATGAATGTATGCACCTTAAACGAGAATTTTGAAGAAAATAATATATACGTAGTTAAATACGTCTATGTGTTTTTATATCTTAAATAAAAAATCAATAAAACTTGTCTGTAGGTGTCGAGATAAAAATTTGCGATTATAAAAAACTGATATCTTCTAAGTATAAATTGGTAAGATTATTTATTCCATTGCATTCTCGATTTATGGAGAAAAAATGTTCAAAATTCGCCAATTTTATTTATGCTACATCTAATAATTAAAAAAAACATTTTTCACAGACATAGCTTCGATTAAAGCTCAAACTTTTAAGTAAGGTTCTAAAATTTAATCTTATTATATTAAAATTCAAATTACATAATTAAAGAGCCGGAATTCTACATTGTATAATTTTTCTAACATAATATTATTTTTCCAAAGCCGTCCAAATACTTCGAAAGGAGGTCTGTAGTTAGTACTTGAATACATTTTTCCGATCCGACTTTCATAATTTAGCTATTTTTCCCTTTTTTTAAGAAGAAAATTACCTTATTAAGAAAAGATATGATTTTTCGTTTTTACTGTACTATAGACGTTTTCAACAATGAATTTAAATTAAATTAGAATAAATTGAATGAATTGTCAGTGTATGGTTTTATTCAAAAAGCAAATCTATAATAAAGAATTTTGCTTAAGATTGATTAATGGAAACAATGGTCTAAAAAACATAAAGGGCGTTTGTAGAAAAATGTAAATATAAAATAAAAAATAAATTGGTAAATAAGAAAATTTGTTTCGAAAATGCTTTTTTGAAGTAGATTTGAGATTCAAGATTCTGATGCTTGTTTTAAAACCCTATTGTTTGTTTTAATACAAAATAGAGAGGAATTAAATATGACAAAATTCAAGAACCTTTATAATATTTTTCTATTGACATTGCTATTCTATTTTCTCAATACAACTTTTTACTCTTTAATAAAGATGTCACATTTCTTAATCTACGTATGATTCTTATAATAAAATTTTGAAAAGGCACAATCCATGCTAGATTCACAAAATGTTCTAGGACAAGGACATCTCAAAAAATCTATCAACATAAGTGTGACTAATGTACAAAATGTGTGTATGTTTTTATAGTTTCATCCTCTACTTTATTTAAAAGTTCTGAAGATTGTATAGTGTTTTGAGTTCACTTAAAATGAAAATATTTTGATAAAATATCCTTAATAAAGAGAAACACTCTTCCCAATGGCTGCATTTAAACCTTAAGTAATAGTATAAAAACTCAAAACAACCAGACACGATTCAGGTTCATTCATATTGAATTAAAAAGTTCCATGGGGAAGTGAAAGCTGGCGTTACGCTTCATTTTTCACCTCAGCTTACAGGTAGAAATTCTGCGAAAAATAGAATATTCTTTAAAAATAGGGTATTTTGCGAATAACAAGTGAGAGATCTCATGGCAACCTTTCAGTACGATGAGGAGACAAAACCAGAAAACATCCCCGAGAAAAAGTCGCTTGCCTCATTTATCCGCTTTTCGAATTTAAATAAAATTTCGTGAACAAACGATTTAATCTGAAACAGCTGGCCCGCTATTTATGCCAAAGGGAGATGGAGGAGATGTTGGGATGCTGGTATGCTGCTGTACCTAAAATATGGGGTCGCCGCGTGCACTTTAATTTCATTGCAAAAACTCTGTCCACTGCTTCGGAGGAAAGTTCAAATGTAAAAATTCAAATTGAATTCCGTCCGAAAACTTCGCCCTTGAGTTAAACGATCGCATCGCAACAGCATCCCTTGGCGATTCTGCAACCGGCCAGTGCATCTTCTGCTTATTTGCAATTTAGGAATGCATGAGAAATGCGCTCGCTCGAGACCTGAATGTTGACGAGGGGCAGGGGTGGTCGATGATGTAGGTGAACTCCCCACATGCATTTTGCAAATATCATATATGCGCTCCGGTGCGGCTGGCCGAATACTTGTGCAGTTTATTTCGGTGCTTCGGAGCTCTTTTAATTTCGTAATGGCCATTCCATCGACAGATTCCGGCAACCACTTTCCTTAAATACTCAGAATTTAGAGGAGACCTGTCTGGTTGCTCGTCCCACTCCTAACTCCCTAAAAATATTTGAAGGTCCTTTGAAACTGAATCGATTCGAGTCCGCTTGGATCAATTTGAATTGGTTCAACCAGTTCGAATTTTGTGAAAATAAACAACTTTAAGTTGAATTCGAAATTTAGTGCCGGTTCGTGGTGGATGCTGTTCACCTACTTATTCTCCGCCAGATCCTTACCCGCAATAAGTTGCGGAAGAGACCGAAGACAAATGGGTCCATCGCCTTTCAGAATCAGTCGCGAACTAATGGTGTGCAAATTTCCGCGGTGTGCAACGACGAACAATAAACACAGGATCAGTCGCGAGCGCAAAATATTTTCGCGGTTGTTATTTGCATAACTTTCTTTTATTGGGGACAGACAACGGGAATGGCACAAGGGCGAGTAACTTGAGTCTTTTCTTGCATTTACATTAAGGAATTCTTTTGCAGGACTTCGTTCGCGGAGCAAGTATTCTTCCCTCGGGGATCCAGATCTTAGTTTTTTCGATTTTAATGCCCCTTTTGTTGCCCGGCATCGTGTCGCTTATAAATTTCCCTGTGTATGTGTCCTTTTTTCCGCATAGACAGTCTTGGAATTTATCTTAGGCTAAAATGGAGAAATATGTAAAAACGGATTTCGTTCAAATGCGTTTCGTATTTTTGCCGCCGTCTTCTTATCCGACAGCCCTGTTGCTTTTGTTGGAGCGGTGCCGCGCTGTTGCCGCCGGCGCTATCACAAACGCCCTTCTGCCGGAAGAAGCCTCACCCGAGGAGCTCCTTTCCTTGGAAATGCAAGTAAGCGTACAAGCCAGCCGTCTTCAGGCTGCGCACCGAATAAAGAAAATTTGAAGAAGGCAAGCAAAATGGAAAAAGAAAGTCGGAGACGAAGGATACTAGTGGGTGGTAAAAAGGAGAAATACGACTTAATCCAAAGGATCTTGCTGCCGTCTTTATTTCTGCCAAGCGGCGGTTGCAAGTGCGAAAATGTTTTGCTGGAAATAAGTTTATATCACAAGGCCATGACACTAAAAACGACAGTGAGATAATAATGAGGAGGATTTCTTTCCGGGTAAGATGTTTGTTATGGCTTACGGCAGCCATGAGAATAAGAATCATGGCATGGAAAGAAGCGACTCCGAGTGGGCGAAAAATTGTAGAAAATATTGCAGCTCTAGAAGTCAAAATGGAACATAAGCACTGAGTCCTGGCGAAGGGTGTAATTTACAAGCAATGCATTCCCTTGTTAAATTGAATGATATCATCATAAACTAGAGAGATTAGTCACTATTTTTGAAATGAAACAAAGCCCGTTCTGAACATATTTTAGCCAAACGCTTGGTAAAATTAATCCCTTATTGTATATTACCTGTCCATTTTACCTGACATACAATGTATTCTGTTAACTGCGACAGCAATAAACAAGAACGTTGTAGAAACCAATTGTAATTTATAGTCGTACGTACAGGTCATCGACCAAGTATGTTGAAATAATTCTAGCTTAGAAGTCTTGCACATCTCCTCACAAACTTTTATTAAAATCATTTCAATAGTTTTTCTAAAAACTTCGCAAATGCTTTTAAACTCCATTTTACTCATTTTACATGGAAACAGAATCCTTAATTGCGCTATTTGTAGAATTTTTCAAATATATTTTATTTAATTTAATTTTAAGAATCTAAGGGGCTTACAAAATATGAAGAAATTACTACTGTTTTGAGAAAGCAATTCCCTCACAAAATTCGACTGTATCGCTATAATTTCGTATAATTTTCGAAATATCGTTCCAAACTGCTACTTTACAAAATATTATTAAGTATTAAAAAAACCAACTTTCTAAGTTATTTTAATTTCTCGGAGAAGGAATTACACTATCCATTTTAAGTGAATTATAAGAAAGGGACCGTCGGGACTTTACGCTCCATGGAGATAAAAATGTTCCACTGTTAAGTTTCCATACCTAGAATTCCACCCACATCTTATAGATATTTACCAGTAGATGCATAAATGCACAAAATACCTGAAACGATCTTCACATGGCATTCAAAAAGACGTAGCAATATGTAGCCAAGATTCCGTTTCTAAGTAGATTTCCGGTCTGATATTGGAGGGAAGCTCTTCTCTGGAAAGGAAACCTTTCGGCTCTTCTCACCGGCAGTCTATAAGAATTTATTCTTATTCGAAACTATTTCAGGGCTCAGAAACTTTTTCCAATTTAGTTGCGATACTAGGATTCAATCGGCTTCGGTCATTGTGCAGAAAGCAAAAAACGAATGGAAAAGACTCAAACGATGCCAGTGAATCTTACTTTATGATTTGCCTGGAGGTACAATGTACCTCCCCACCGCAGGGCGGGTTTACGGGCTTTTGTGCTCAGTGGTATTCCAATAAGAATGGGTTACCAAATCTAATATTGAGCGCACTATTGTTTTCAGACCGTTCTCTATATGAAGTTGCAGTGTTGGTGCAACGCATTCAGGCTTCAGTGCTCTAGCCAATCTACTTTGTTTAGGAGCTCCCGATTGCTGGAAGAGCATCTCAGGTTGTTCCACTCTTTTAATTTTTAGATTGCAAATGTACCTTGCTTTACAAATCCCATAGGCTTTGATGTTGGATGGAAATTCTCAAAATGAATAGTAAAGTAGCCTTGTAGGCATTTTCAAATGAATTATGAAAATCTAATTAATGCATTTTCTGAGACAGCTAAACACAACCATGGACCAATGAATGTTCAATGGCTAGAAATTCCATCGCTATGACAAAACTTGCTAGACGCGACTTTCGTACACACTTACATGATTAGAAATTGTAGAGAGTCAGTAAAACTATAAATAAATGACCAAGTGTTTAGCGAATTTTAATAAATTACATTTTATTACTTCTTTATTTCAGAATAAAAGAGGTTTTGGAGTTACAGGCATCCATTATTACAATGAAATTGAATTAAATGGAGGTGAGAAAAAATAAAGTTATCATAAAGCAGATCCTGTCTTTTCGGACAAATTTAACTAAGCTAGTTGCTGTTTTGATGTTTTCTAATTCTGGAACTAATTTCGACAAAAATATCATATAAGTATTTTCCAGAAACATACAACCGAGTGTAAATATTCAAATTTTATTCTGCTTTAACTTGCTCTAAACTGAACCTTTCATAGCTCATATTTTTTCCAAGCCTGTCCGCCATATTCCATTTAAATTAATTTCTCCCTACTTATCTCTCGAAATCAATTTTTCAATCCATTTCAATTGTTTTTGTTTTTTTTTTTTTATCGGTTTGTGCCGGTTTTTTGCGTCTGTATCGACTCGAAGTCAACGATGTGACACAGATTTGTGTCACGTTCAAAGCTGTTTGGCCAGCGATGCGAGGCAATCACATGGAGCAATCGCTGTAACGTATAACGCTGCGTTCTCATGTACGACTGTATGGAAGCTGTATGGACCTCGCCTTGCCCGCTACCGAGTACCAGGAATAACCATTTCGAACCTGTCTCTTGTTCCTCGCTTTTTCCCCATTTTGCCGTCATTTCACTCTGTTTCCTCTGCTTTTTTCGATGATAAATGGTTTTTATCAATTCAATACTATGTTCAATAAATTATTTCGAGATTCTGTAAAAAAAAAAAACAGCGAAGCGAAACAGAGACCGGCTAGGTATCAGCAGACGTATAAAATAGTTTAGAGTGCTCCATTCCGTCGGCAGCATCCAAGAGCACCGGCGGTGCCCGGCTTGCGGTGTCACGAGAGCTCCCGAGGGCGCCCCAGGGGGAGTTTTTCGATCACAGGGATGTTTTCAAAAGAGCGCTACCTCAGCTGAATGGCACAGTCTGATTTAATAACGAAAATTTGTTACATACACACAGCACCGGAACAGAAAAGCTTGTCATTGGCAGAATTTATTGGCGGTGCATCTTTTATGGCGGAATGAATTGCATCGCATGACTTTCCCTTTCAGATGACAGGAAATGGGCGCGTATTCAGCAATTTATGAGTTTTAAATGGAAACTGCAATTTGAACATGTCGGGAACAAAAGGCCGCCCGTAGCGGACGATACATTGCGTGGCCAGGTTAGGCTTCGTGTACGGCTTTATTCGTTTATTGATTTCGGAAAGTTAAAAGGTTTCAAACTGCAAAAAGAAAAATTAAAAAATTCAGTCCCAAAACACCAATGAACTTTCAATCACTCAACAGCCAATTTACGGGCATATCATTCAATGTCCGAGGCCACCGCTATTTTATCATCATATAAAAGACGTAAAAATGACCATTGCAATTCACGCAAGATGCATACGTACACTTGTATCGTCTGCTAAAATCGTTAAGCTTCATAAAATCGTTAATAGTTCACTGAAAGGAAAACACTTGTTTAAATTAAGTATTTTTCGTAGTTAAAGCACAATTATTAAAAATCGTAGTGAAATTATAAAGCCAAACAATATTGTAGTCACTGTAAACAATAACAAAATTTTTAATTTAACCAAGGCAAAATAGTTGAAGCAGCATTTTAAATAAATGATAACTAAAATCTTTTAACAATTTCATTTTGTTTAATGTAACCAATTTCCTTATTTGTGGCAAAGTCAAGCGAAGATTTTATTTGATTTTACCAAGTTTTTTCTTTCAATCTTGAAGGAACTGACATCTTTTTTAAAAATTGATTTTTAATATAAATGTAAAGAACATTAATGTTCTTATCACAAGATGGAGGTAATCATGACCTCAGAATGCTACTTCAAGTCTATCACTGGTATGCAAATTGACTTATATCATTCCATTGACACAATTTCATTTTGATTGATTGATTTATAATTGCAACTTTCAAGAAAATCGTTGATCCGTATAAAGCTAAATTCCTCAGAGGGAATTTCCGGAGTATCTAACGCTCTGAAACTCTCGGCTTTCAGGTAATCCTTAGGGACCGGCCTGAGATATCTCACAAGGAATCAATAAAGACAGTAATAGCATGCTGCAGCAACAGGCAATCGTCATCTCATTATCTCCCTGGCCGCAGTGTGCATAATTTACATGTGTTACAAGTTAATTTGTCGCAACAACCGTCCGTCAGTTATGCATATCAACAACTCGCCGCAGGAGATGGCGGAGGGATTGTCTCCGCCCTCTGGTAATAATCATGCATTAATTTCCTCAAGTGCTGAGGACGGCGGGGATTATGCATTCACTTCCAGAAGGACATTTAAATGATTTAATCTCATGAACGGAAAAGTTTACCACAAACCTGCCGGACTGGGATCCGGATATCCGCCTTAAGTCGGGGGTGGACGGAGAGAGTGTATACAGTTAAGTCGCGGATTGGCTGGAGGAAAGTTTAATTGGAAAAGGATTTCTTAAATCGGTTACCGCACCACCTACAGGACGTTGGAGGCTCTAAGTTGCAAGACCCTGAGGTATGGGAGACAGCGATGTGGGAGCGACCTTGCGGCGAGTGCAGCTGCCACTTTCGTTCGAGGAGTTTGAATTTTAATTCCTCTGAATAAAACTTTTCTCCAAACAATTTTTTATGCAGCCGGGAAAAGTGCCAACTGAATATAAACGTGAGACACCCGGAAATTAGTCCAGAGGACCAGAATATGCTTTCACTCGAGCAAGCCAACTCAGCTAGATGGCCAGGGATCCGACAGACGGACGGGAAAACTGATTCCTTGGTCAACTTCATCCTGGGACACAAAATCCGGGATCCAACTCCAATTAGAGAAATTTGAAAATTTGTGCAAAAGAATGGATGCTGGTTAAACAATTTTCCGAGCAACTAGACGACGGTGTTGGACTATAGAGGTTGGAAACTTTCTATTTAAGCTGGAAGCATACTGACAACTTTTCATAAATACAAAACGACATAATGACTGGACTCAGGAATGAGGGAGTAGTCCTGACTAATATGAAAGCATGAAAATTAATAACGGAAGGGGCAGAGGATCCGACTTGCATGCCCTATCTAAACATTTATTATATACTGAACACAGAGGAAATATTGCTTTCGACTCAAGCAAGTTATTTATGAAGAAAAATCCTCCTACAGCTGGACAAGTTCGGACAATTAATGAAGATGAAAATTTTGTGATTTTGCTTTAGATGAATGACTACTCTAGAGTCCAGGGAATACTACTGTTTTGGGGCGATTATTGCTGGTAGTTGGACTGCAACGTTGAGAGGATTAGTAAACCAGAAACTCACCATCCTCAACGTGCTCTGTTTAATGAAAGCACTTTCTAAAGTCCTTAGATTTTAGTTTCACCTGCATTGGACAAGTCTAAACAAAGAATAATATGAGTTATGATGAATACGTTTCCTCTACTTATCCATATTTTGAATATTGTTTAAAAGCTGCTTTCCTATGAATGAACATATACCAGTCAGAAGAATTCATTACAACGTTTAATTTAGAACGTTTCAAAAATCTTCTGCAAAAATTTTAAAGCGAAATTTTGAAAACTTAGAATTTTAGAGCTAATACTATCGCATTAGTTGCAATCATTTATTAATAACAATTCAATAATTTTTTATACACTAAAATGTATTAAAAAAGGAAGGTAATTTAGAAATTTCATTTTCCACAGCACAAGAGAAAAAAAACAAAAAAACCAATGGAATTTATTGATTTTTAATAATATTTATAGGTGATTCCAAAGCTACTCTAGTATTTTTTTAAAAAGCTTTCACGTTTCACGTTTTTTCAGATCATTGTGTCACGAGTTATGATGGTTCTCGACAACAAATAGTTAACATGACTATGTTATTGCTTAAATAAATCAATAAGAAATTGAAAACAATTTTTTTTGTTATCGTTTTATGTCCTTAAAATGCCTGTTAATTAATTCCTAAAATGCCTTCTTGATTCATTTTATGTGAGTTTTCTGAAAATAAATTCAAAAGACACCATTTTTCAGCTCTCTAGACCAAAAAGTACCCTTGATACATTTTTCAATATGATAACACAATACAACAAAGATAAATAATAATAAAGAATTTAATGAAAAAATTCTTAATAAGTTTTTTGTTTTAGGATTTATACAAGCTTTAGTTTATTTTATTGTGTTATTTAGTTTGTTTTAAAAAATTGAGATATCTTGGTAGATATTGGTGTAATTTATATAGTAAAATTCAGAATATCTTGACAAATGTTACTCAACGATACTCGCGGAGATTCTTTATGACTAGATATTCATACCAAATTTTCAAAATCATTTACAAGCAGATTACATACCACTTGATCTACAGAAAATCAAATAATTTTAACTTAATAAAATTTTGTGCAATAGATTAAACTTTGGACGTAAATTTAGACTTAATAAAAGAAATGTGTAATGGAAAAACGTGTACGAGTACGTGTACATGTAAAGATATTAAACTTTCTTAATTAGGACCTTTACGACGGTATTCGTGAATCTCTTATAAAAAAGAAAAAGGTAGAGCAACATATTTTGGTGTATATGCAAGTGTATCTTTACTTAAAAGAAATATACTTGTTATTTTTTAGGGTCACTCAGGATCGTTTATAATAATACTAGAAGTAAAAGGGTATATAAACTCTTGTAGATATTATGCCTAGTTAAAATTGATTTTTGACTTTTTTACTGTCACTCAATATTTAGACACATGTTTCTACGTATTTCAAGCTCTAAAGTTTAGATTACTCTTCAACATTAACTCTTATGTCTCATGGCTGTAAGTGTTCGTCTCAAACCTTATAAGCTTACAGAAAATGCAAAAACCTTTGGAAGTTATTAATATTACTATAAAACTGATATAATAAAATTGTAGTGTCTGCCTGTACATTCGTGTTTTTGCTTTGATATTAAGAGACTAAATCCACCATATTTAGAATTTTTTTTTGTCTGGCGTAAAAATGGTAATTTTTTTCAATAAAATTAGACTACTAATAAAATAAACATTTAAGGAAGTAACCTGCACTTTATTTTATTAAAGTCGGATAGCTTGACCTCTCTGTTACTGCCCGCTCTCATGCACGCGATAGGTCTGATTTCAAAGATCACTGTTTGTTAGAATTTAGCACATCTTGTTGTTTGTAGTGTTCCTTACACAACTTACGAAGTAACATTAGGTGATCGGTTAGGCAAAAATAATTGTAAATATTCCGAATTCCACAGTCGCTAGTAGCATTATAATATTCTCCTAATTTCTGTGAATTTTACTGCTTTTAATTTTGTGAATTCTATGAATTTTGAACTAACATATTTTGAGGAGAATTAAGTTTAAAAGTTGATTTAGTGGATTCAATAATTGCCTTAACATTGACGAAAAACATGAAAAGAAGTTGCTTAAGTTGATAGAAGTTGTAAAATGATTATTATTTAAATGCTTAGTTAATTGCTATTTTTACTATAATTACGCATTTTAGAAAATCACGAAATGTTATATAAATTTTATTTCGATTTGGGTCAAACTTATGACCCAGAACGTGCTCCTGTCGCTGTATTACCGCATTTCATTCGCACTCTGCAAAAAGAATAAAAAAAATATTGCAACTGAAACTTATTATTTCACCAAAGCGATATTTTTGCTGCAACCGGCTTTTGTGTATCCTTCCACTGGCTGGTGGATAAATGTGTCACTTTTCAGCAGGTTTCAGGTCACCTCCTTAATCGCACCACTCTAAGGAAAAAGTGTATCCTTTTCGGAGTTCCCTCTGTAATTACAGTTGAAATTCGAGAAATGCTAGACCTTTTCAGAAAGGTAGTATTTTTCCTTCCACCCTAAAAGTTGTGGCCCCGGTGTAACCAAGAGATTTACCTCAGTTCAAAAATCAATTCCTGTCCAGAAGGGACACTTGGGAGAGGGCACTTGGCAAAAAAGCAAAATAATATTCGCAAATCACCTATTTTAGGGCAACCACTTTTACCGCCTACCTTTTGGCATAGGTACTCATTCCTTTACTGACTATTTTTGTTTGTTTTTGTTTTCAGTATTGAAAATTTTCGCATTTGAATTTTAGAAGCAATCTCTCCTCCGCATTCGCTAATATGGACTCTGTGCATTTGAAATTATTTAAGGGAAACCGACGTGCACCAGTGCTGCTTTCCAACTGCAACGAAGGCGCACATAATAAAGAGGTGCTTTATATAGTGGCTTGGAGGCACTGTGGCACGGCGGCACGTAGCACGGTCCTGCTTTACGGCCAGAAGTACTGTAGCACTTTATGAATCGCATAAACATGGGGAAACTCGGAAAGTTGCCTGCAGGGCGAGTGGATTTTACCACTGATCCGATCCTGAGACCCTTAAATGAGGTTCCTAAATTAAATTGAAATTAAGAACTAAGGAGGTAGAACTGGCAGTATAAGGCGCCTGCCACCTTAAGAAGTTTCTACCCGGTTTGGCCGCGGGTAAACAGGCACAAGAATGACAAAGAATAAGAATCGGGAGTTGTCTCGTTTGCAATTAAATCCTAAGGAGACCGGTCTCCTCACCCGTACCATCCCATTCTCCCGCAAGATCATAGCTCATTTGAATACTTAAATTAATTATCCTTCGGAGGCAGATTGGGAAGTCGACAGTCGTCTTCTTAGCCGCACATTTAATCCAATGAAAATTCAAAGTTATTCCCTGAAATTGTTTGCTGATGAATTTTAAATTTTTCCACTGGCTATGGGGATGAATCGAAATGAGGGAACGAAACTAGGACCGGGACTGGGACAGAGACCGAGACTTGAGCCCGGAAAGAAAGATCGCTCCCAATCGATATCCGTTCGCCGGAGCTGCCGAGCTCTTTGAGCGTGCAGATGACGACGCCGACGATGATGATGATGACGAAGATTATGTAGTCCCTGGAGATGAAATAGTACCAGTCATTAAGGAAGCCAACAAATTTATGTGCATTTCTATTTATACAGCAAATATCCGTCATTTTTCATTTCGTTAGGGTAATTGGCGCTTTGGCCTCGCGCGTCTACTTTGATTAGGTCGGGCGCGGAGTGAGAGGGGGACTGGAATACACGTACCCACGTTCTAATAGTTATACAATAATTGCGGAAAAGCTACTTATACACGCGCCCGAGAGATTTTCTAAATATTGAACCGCACCTCATTATCGTCGTATTTGAACAGCATCCGAACTAAGTCTGCGGTGGAGTCTTCATACATTCAAAGGCGGCGCCTTTGGAGGATCAAGGGAAATGGAAAAGGTTTTTGATATACTTAGAAATTACCCTACTTCTATTAGAATTCTAAATTCAAAATTTGTATTTTCCCGGTTCTATATGGGGACGTACAAAACTTTTTGAATTTTTAACAAACTGGCAACTAACAAAAAGAATGAACAATTCAGATTTGTCTATGAGAATGAATATTCCCTTCTATTTACGTTTCTTTAAAACGGATGCCTTTCTTTAGCAAATACAAAAAGAAGTATCATCACATGCAACATTTTTTTTCAATTTTCACATTTGCCATTTATTTTTCATACTTTTAAATTTCAATAATAAACCTAAATTAAGACAAATATTTCCAAATAACTTCTAATAGTTTCAACTATTCCAAAAATCTTTTAAAACAATTTAAATAGTCCGTAATTACACTCATGTAGATAAGGGATTTGCAAAAAATCGATTACTTTGGTTTAATCTAAATCTCATTATTTTAGATATCATACAAAAATACACACTTAAAAGTTATTGTACGCTAATTTATTATTTAGACTTTCAAGACAGCGTAAACAATTTTAAAATTCACGTAAAGAAATATTGAAATTTAAGAGAGATTTAAGGAAATTTTTCAATTAGTCGAAATTTTTCATTAGTCGAAAAAGGACAATTTCGTTAAAAAGGAATTTAGGAAACAACGTTTCAAATTTTACTCTATAAACTGTACTTCGATATTTTAATTACAATTTTTTAAAACTGTAAAACATATAAAAAGGAATTTACCCTTAATAGGAACCAAGTTCTCATTACACACAAACTTTGTTCTTTAATATTAATGTTAATTTAATTTTTCATAATTTATATTCACACCCATATGAAATTTTATAGGGCAATTTTCTGCCATTCAGTCTTTAACCTGATGAAGAAAAGTGCGCTTAATATACTTTGAGAAAAGCATACTTTTAAAAGTAGAAATGGAATTGCTTCCCAGTTTTCAGTTTTCCGTCATCTTAAAATAAAAAAATAAAAAAGCAATTTTCAGTAAAAAGGAAGAAAAATTCTGACAAGGTCATTTCCTTCACTTCGTTTCGTCTCTTAAAGGCTCTCCAGTCCCATATCGTTATTGAATTGTAAAACAGTGAAAAATGTTGCCACTGAGTTAGCTTTCCCAAGGCACTCTGGAGCATACAGCTAAAGTGTTGTTAATTGACTATTACTCCGACAGGCCCGCCGCCCCGGCGCAACTGAGTACATCTTTTTATAAATTGAAGGTACAAAATAAGTCACTTGAGCGTCATTAATCTTGACACCCAGAAAACCCGAACATTCCGCATTTATCAGCTTTAGAAGCCTTTATGTGCCCCGTCGCCTCTCAGCGTTCCCGGTACCTTCTTGTGGTTTATGCACCCGAAGGGCTGCCTACTCTGACGTATATTTAACACACAGAGAGGTGATCCCCTAAAAGCCTAGTCATTCTCTTGATTGTTATTTTCCTACATCCCCACACCGCAATGTGTACCAGGGATTCAGGACTCGATGGAGGAGGCCTCGATTCGGATGGTGTTGGCCAGCACTTCACTTTCTTTCAAATTTTTGAATTTTCGTAGAGACAAAGCTCTAGATGGGGACTCGTTGAGTGTTATTAAAGCGAAACTTTGCTCGATTCAGATCCAATTGGGATGGGGTGTAAAATTCACAAAGAGTTCCCAGTGTAAACTTTTTAAAAATCCACAGCCCCTCGACCCGTGCGCCTATAGACTTTGTACGAAATTTCCGCTTTTCGAGGATTTCCCTTGCGATGTGCTCGCTTTGTCCGCAAAATACTCGCATCGTCTACTTTTCCTTAACTTGTTTCTCGTCCTTTTATTTTCTTTCTGAGCGCTCTGGTAATAAAGACAACATCACTACCGCTGGCGTAATAGGGGCGCCGGGACTGTTTTCCTCGCCCATCTTCCCCTGCCGAATGGAAGGACGAAAATTGTCACATAAAAGGAAGGAGGTAGGTCGTTATTGGAACGCCCCGGAGTGAAATGAGAAGGCATGGAAGTCACAAAAATTGACTTATAACGTTCGGGGGGAAGTTTATTGAAGGCCTTAATGGCTTTTATAAGGTTTTAATAAAGAAAATTCTTCCGAAGCATCCTTACTAAATGTTTGCTTGCCGTCGTTAGAAATTTGCGAATCACGACGGTAGCAGTGACCGACGTGGCGCTGATCAAAGAGATGAACAACTTTTTTTACCCATCCCCAACCGGAAGGATACACTGACCCCCGCGCTTAGTTTGCTGTCTACCGCTATTGGCGGAGAATATGCAGAAATGGAATTTAATTACCGTCCGAAGGGACGTCAGGATCAATGTAAAGGCGGTGATGGGTCTCCTTCCTGCTGTTTCCTTGCTCCGGTCCATTACGTCTAGCGACCCTCTTGTTTGGACCCTGACTTGGCCGTTTCGTAACACACTAACGCCGTTTTAAAGGGGTGCTAACGATGGCTAATCGATTTGGGTCTATGGACAACGTCACCGCCGTCAGGGCATGAAGGTGACATCACTTTTTATGCATCGCTCTGTACCAAATGTAGGTAATGATTTTATCTCCTCCTATGGGTGTTTCCCCTTTCAGTTGGCAGTGATATAATGGTTCTACCTTGTGCAGAATATTTCACTAAGAATTGCTCGCTCTGCAGAAGAAGGGCAAGACGTGTAGGCTACGCGCTTAGTAACGTGATGATATGCACCGCAGACACTGGACAAGAACTTTGGTTACCCACACTGGAAAATTTATGAAAATCAATTGAACAGATTTTGCAGGACTAGATAATAAAGGACTAGATGGATAGACGGGAGGAGAAACGCGTAAGTAAAGTCTTATTTGAGGTATTTCGAATTTATGTAAAAGAAACGTAGCGAAAACGAGTGTAGCTCAATGGGAGTACTGAACCGATTTAATTTCATTCCGTTTTAATTAGCTTTAAATTGTTGCATCAACTTTGTCGTATGCAAAACGCTTGCTGTAGCTCTAAACTAAAATCGGAGGTTAGATAACACATTTTCAGAATAAAGTGGTCTTGTGAAAAAAAAGTCCATAGATAATAATTTAATAAACTTTAAAAAATAAAGAAATTCATACACATCCTTAGATTCTTATAATCTTAGTAAAATTCCTTTCATGCTAGATTCCTAGCGTTTCCTCTAAGTCTATTCAAATTGCAAATTTCTGCGGCCTTAATTAATTTTTTATCAATATCTCAAAACGGTTGACTGGCTGCTAAGTACACTACCCTTAGAGCTCCAGATGTTTGAAAGTTTCTTCAAAATTTCATATCAGACACACTAATCTCAGCCAAAGGATGGGAACAGATTCTTATCCCCTTATCCCCGCTGAAAGTCAACAAATTACAAAATCCTCAATTTCTTTATCAGCAGCGTGCATTGAATCTCATGCTCGCGTCCGCGAAAGGACGAAGGGATCTCGTCTGGTGGAAAATCCCTTTCTGCTTCTCCTCGCTTGCACTCCTTGAGCTCCATGCAAATTTCACACATCATCGTCGGTCGTACTGAGCGCCGCGAGCTTCGCAGCTAATCTCCTTCAAGTCGCGCGAATGAAATGTCTTAAGCTGATTACGAGGAGTCGGGCGCAGTGACTTAATCGCACGACGTCGAAGATACCCTCTGAGAAAGAAAGGGAATCCGGGAATCATAAAGGGATGACCCCGTCATTTTGCTGGTACGGTAATTTCACCCTTCCAGAGGGATTCCCTTTTGGAAGATCGAAAATATCATGTAAGCGCCTCCACTCCCATGTCATTGCTACGGGTTTCTTCTTCGGGATGCATAAAGCCAATCGCGTGCTGCTTCGGCTAGGGGACGGGTACAAGCGAAGGGGAAGCTCCATCGCATTCGCCTTCGATTATGAGCCCTAGTCAGCCCGATGGTGTTGCCGAAGCTTGGAAGTCTCAGAGCCCGCTGTCGACTTTTCCCTTGACTTTAACTGAGTTTTTTCCATTGCGCATTGATAAAATCCACAGAAATAGAAAATTTTTCTTCAATTGAATTCGTCAAATGAACTGCTTTATATAAAGGAAATGAGAGGAGCGCAAGGACGGCGAGGCGGACGGCAAAGACATCAGAGGCAGATACACGGCAAAAACCCTACATAAAGAAATCCACTCAAAGGCAATTGGAGAAGTTTAAGATAAAAAAGACCCGGATAAAGGGATGCTGTGGATGTCATCATCATCGTTGATTGATTGAAGTTGTTATAGACGGATAAAAGGCTAGATCCGTGAATCCTATCCAGTTCGGTCTCCTTTCTTTTTTGTGAGCGCTCCTCTTGATTATACCTTACCTTGCCAGCTTGCTCAGGTTCTCCCGTCAGCCAAGGAGTCACTGACTCCAGCTCCAGTCTGGCTTAGGTGCGACGACGACGATGGCTGGGGTATTTACCGGGCCAGGTGAACATTCGAGGGAGCCGGGTGCCATTTATCACTCGTAATTACTTTGCCATAATCTGAACTCCCTCCTCTAGGATCAAACGAAAATTTGTTATCTTACAAAACGGAGCATTACCTTGGCCTGATGAATCTCCGTACTTCGAACCCGTGGAAGCTTGTCGTGTCCCCCCGACACTCCCAGCTCCCGGATGCACTCATGTGAACTTGCTGCCGTTTGTTATACACCCAATTGCAATGGTGAATTCAATTTAGTTGATAGGATCAATTTTTCTTGCATTCGAATTTATCTCCGGGAGAACGAACTCCTTCGATCCACTTGGCTGCCAGGATAGCTAGGTCTCCAGGGAGCTTATGATGTGAACCCCCAGACTCAGTTCACTCTTATTTCGTCTCCTAGAACGGTGGCCAGAGCTTAATATATGCTCGTTTAGTGCTCTAAAAAATCTAAAACTTCTCGGATATAAATCAAAAATTAAGGAGCCAAGGAGCCAAGGACCCAAGGCGACCCGTTTCAAAATACGCTCCAAAACATCCATGTGACACATAGAACCGATTTATCCTACGGATAATTATTGAAAAACGTTTTAAAATTTTCTATTTTACACCTATTACAAGTTGGGGATACGTGAAGAAGATATCGATCCCAAAATGCTTTATTGGCTTTCTTCAACATTCTCTCATAACCTTTCATCAATATGCAATTTAAAAAAAAAGCGTACATAAATATGTCAATAAAAGAACGTAACTCCTTCGTAACTTTTTCTTTTATATTTTGATTAATTATTTTTTTTTTTAAATGCAAAATACACTAAAAGAACAATACTAAAAATTTTTAAATGGATGTTGATTACTTTTTTGAACATAAAAAATATTTTTAACATGTATAAAAAGAAAATTATGCACAAAAATCAGTTCCTAAAATTTAATTTTATAAAAATAAGAAATTATTCGTTTACGACACACGTGTTTATTTTATATTTCTAATTTTTTTATTTTTTCTTTAAGGTTTAGTGTTACTCAAGGGTCGTGCATGATACACTTATCGACATATTGCAAGTAAATTAAGTAAAATTCTTTACGTTGCATCATTAAATTTAATTTAAAATAGTCCAGTAAAAAATTTTTACATGAAACGAATCAACTTATTTTCAATCAATCGCTTAGAACGAAGCTTCACCAGGTGCTAACGAAAAAATCAATTGAATACATTATTGAATGATTGATGGAATTTTCTCAGCCCTTATGTTTTCCGTTTTGGGTTGTTGGAAAATCCTTCAGGTGGAAGGTGTCGAAATCCTCAATTGAGCCACTATATCAAGGCACTCCCTTCCTCCAGCCTGTTACACATTCCGAAATGAGGGCAAGAAAATTAAAAGGAAAGGCTCATGACACTTTTCTGCATCACCTCAATTTTCGTTAGCATTGCTATCCTGGTCTCCATTCCCACGGGCTCCATATCTTTTTTTGGCAATCTAAACGGGCGACACAACACGGACGACAAATTCTGGGGTACTAGGGCAACCGCAAATTAATAATAAACCCATCATCTCATAGGACACCAAGAGGGACCTGATCTGCTAGAAAGTACTTGCATTACCCAGAAACATCCAACAGGGGGGAGGATGCTTCTTACCTGGGAAATCTGCCGTTAGTACCAGTCAATCTCACCTCACGACCTACTAGCTTTTTACCAAGGCAAGAGCATCTTTTTATACCTCAGCAAACCTTACAGGATCCCCCCAGCCTCGGGCTGCCGCCAGCAAACCATTTAACGATTTTGATGTGCCGGGCGCCCAGTCATGGGACCTTACCTACCGTCCTTGGGCTGAGATGGTGTGGCCCGGGCGGAAGAAAAGGGTGGCGGTTATTCCGTTGTCGTTGGTGAAAAGTCCTGAAAGGCTCCTGGATGTTGCTAATAATTCTATGGTAAGACGTGTCCACACTTTTGTTGTAATCCCCTCATCTGCACGCCCATTTGGTAAACAACACTTTGTTGTCCTAGTCACACTGCTTCCACAAAAGGTGTAATTTATGGCAACAGCTCGTTAAAGTGCCTCGGGCGTACACACCTCCTTCCAGAGCTGCATAAGTCTCTGCCCGAGGCGGGAGCGGGCAGCAGGAGGACAGCCTTGCACCACCGGGAGACGAGCGTCCCATTTCTCAAGGGTCCGCTGTCATCTCCGCTAAGACGAACCGGGTGAAAACTTAATCACGGCGCCCTTGTAATTGATTTGTTTCCTTTTTAATTATTTCGCTTTTTTGTCTTTTGCCGGGATCTTGGGGGATTTTTGGGGAAATGACAACTTAATGAACATAATGGGCGGTTTTGATGTGTCGATGGTTCCGACGGCGTCCGTCTTAATTAAATTAAACAGGCACTTTGCAACCTAATTGGACTTATCGAAGACGAAGACGGTCACTTGGCCGTCGTCTTCGGTTGCCTGGTCTTTTTCGCGGACGGCTTATAAACCTAAGGGAAAAAAAACATGATTGCCTCCTTGACGGGGTCACCGCGCCTGGACCGGCTACAAACTTTTCCAATTACGGGAATCTTTTTCGAAGGAATTTTTTACGTAAGAGGCGGCGGAAATTGTGAAAGAGACCCTGAGGAAGTCCACATTTATCCGACCAGATTTAATTAAGCCATCTCTAAGAACGGGGCTGCTCTACCAGCGGGCCCAGGGATTAATATAACACCGAATTTAAGGCCAGATAAATACACAAATTCAACGTCCACGTGCTAAAAATATTTCTGGATTACTCCAGCAATGCACAAAGAGCTGATGATTATTTCCTTTTATCTTGGCTACTAGGCTTAATAGACTAGGCTGCAGGCATAATCGATATCCTAACGGTCTTTATACTTAAAGGTTATTCCGTTTCCGTTGCGAAAGCATAGAAAATAGAAATATCTATTTTTACAGCCATTTTTCTTTGTTGCTAAAGCTGTTTAGAAGTTTTAGATAAATCTTCCTATTTGCGTTTCAGTTATTCACTTTTATTTTTATCCATCCTACTAAGGAACATGGAACCAGCCCAGAATAGAGTGAAGGTTGAAGTTCAACCGTTTCTTACTCTCGATAGTGGGAGCACTTAACAGAAGAGTAGGAGTTGAGAAGCTCAGGTTTTTCTATTTCTTAGAAAAGGTAAGTGAAAATTCTTTCGCAATTATAAAGTATAAAAAGCCGCGGAATATAGAGCAAAGATTGAAAACAATTTTTATATTGTATCTTTTTAATTCCCTTTCGTTTAACCTTACTGTACAGTAGTGTTAGGAGTATTAATCAGTAGCCTTAGCCTTGAGAGCCCAACTATGTGATGCGGTTCCGCAAGTAAAACTTAACTAGTTGAATACAGACTTCGGCGTCCTCTGCACTGTCATGTCCCTTTTCTGAAATAACAAAGTTAACAAGCATGAAAACAATATCCAACTACACTTGAGAGGCGTACTGCGTGCTTACCATCTTCCTGGATGATCCTTTTCAAATTTTCAATGCATAGCGTCTTAAGTGCACGTTTCTTTGGTGGTCCCATTTTATGAGGGAATAATACTGAGGTGTCCACAATAACACTATGGATCAGCTTAAGTGCTTTCATGTCGCTCTCCAAACTGTGCCCGATTAATATAGATTTCCCATGGAACATGGCCAGTAGGATAGCTTGGATGTCCCTAAGATTCCGTGTCTCTTTTTCCAGCATCTTCTCTGTAATTCCTGAGTACCTGCATTTAGAAGAAATTAGATAAGACCATCAATTCGTTATTCAGCACCACTTACACCGTATTGTAGTCGACGATTTTGTTGTCCGGCTTAACTAAAGAGTCGAAAACGACTTTCCCATTGAAGTCCACTACAGTGACCCTGGTCAATTCGACACCGGCTGTGGTGTAGCACATTTCACAGTCTAAGGCATATATATCTTTCTTAGTGCAGACGTAGTCCTCGGCACGATCGATAGTTGTAACGAAGCCGGTCAGATTCTCCATGTCCACGTACTCAGTGACATGGTAGTTGGCGTATGTGCAACCCAGGCTTCCGGCGGGTTGTTGGCAACACCTGTGGAGATTATCAGCAAAACCCCTTCGGTATCCTGTACTTTTCGGATGATAGTTACATTGGTCCACGGCATCTTCGTCATACATGAACAGCTTGAAGAGTTTCGAGCACCGGCAGCAGTAGCGTTCGTCTTCGTTCGGTGCACGATGTGATCTGTATTGCGGCGTAATCACTGCTGTGCCTGGCCGGTCGCCGGAACGTGGGAATCCATTTTGTTGTAATTGTTCTTCAGTAAGACGACATCCGTAGATCAGGTTGTAGGCCTTTGTACCTGGAGAATTAAGGAATTAAAGACATAAAGAAAGGGTAAAAGTAAATTTAATGTTTTATTAATATTTCTCCAATTTATAAGTAATTTGTGCACTTATGAATTATTTTCATAGATTGTCATAGTAAGAGCGGTCAATGGAATTCGTTTAATGTAGATATGAAAATTCCAAGCTGCGACGCCGACTTGCTCTTGATCGGCTTATTTTAAAACTATTTCTCTTATTTTTGCCAAAATCGTTTACTTTTGCCTTCTTAACAAGTCTCCAAACTAAGCGAAAATAAAACATGGCACTTACCTGGCAATTTATCAAAGTTATCCCCAGATCCGGACGAATCTGGCGTTCTAGATTATCGTGAAAAACAAATTTAGAGCTATCAGAAGGAAAATGTTTGAACATTGTAAAATCTTACGTCTTTTTCTTGACACTCCACGAATTGTTTTGTGCTGATTTTCCAGCAAGTATAACCTCGTGCGAGACTGTTTTGTTTTTTTGTGTGTTCGTGTTACCGGCCTCTGAAAAGACCCAACAGGTAAGTGAAATTTATCCCGGATATTAGAAACTGTGAACACAAACCGATTGATTCTTTCCTAAGTTTGTTTATGGTCAGTAAAGCGCTACTTTTGTAAATTACGGGTGTGCTGCACTTTTTAAAAACTGCTAATTCTTCTGTTTGAGCCTGTAAGTAAAAAACTGGTTGCTATAACTATATTCCGTGTAATGGTCTCTTGGCTTTTATTACCCTATCCCAAGCATCCTCACATGAAGGATAAATGTCCAGGCAATGCTTCACCATCATGTTGTAGTACTGCATTCGAACGTTGTACGAGATTTTTGTGGAATTCGCTTCTAGAACTGGAGGCGCCGGCTTTGATTCCTGCAAACAAAAATTTAGCATACCTGCAACTATGAAATCGCTGAACAGCACTTGTGGTTCTTCTTTTACTTTATGTGCTACTCTTGTGGCGCCTTTCCCCACTGACTGGCAGAGAGTTTGCTGCTTCGCCGCTTTAAGCTCTTCAACCTTCTTCTTTGCCTTTTCGAGGGCCAAAATATTCGAGACACGGGCAATACTCCTTACTGCTATAAAGGGATAGAAAAAGGGTTGGAATCGTTTCCTGAGTTGTTTTAGTACTTATGGGTTTCGGGGGAACCAAGTAGCTTCTGGATATCAAAGGCGTTAACTTCTCAGTCTTTCTTAAATCTTCAGTTGTTTTTTGCAGCTGCTCTTCGGCTTCCTTCACCGCTTTAACAGCAGCGGCAGCTTCTTCTTCCTGTTTTTTCCTAAGCAATTCCTGTCTGCGATAAATTGACTGAAAAAGAGGCTCTTTAAAATGTGGGAGAGGGCTTAAAGCGACCCAAAGTACCTGCATAGCACTTTGGAGAGGATTGGGTCTCTTCACGGTTGGCTGCGAAATGGAAATAGGCTTAGCGTTCACCGCATTCTCATGTGCGATTCTTTTCTTCTTGGTCTGATCCTCGTACTTATCTTCATCAACTTCCTCCTCGCCCCCGCCAGGCTTAATGAGCTTGATTTCCGGTTTCGACGTCTCCGGATTCGAATTGCTGTTGAACTCTTCGAAGATCATCTTGCACTGCTCCATGATCTCATCCTCATCACTGGAATCGCCTAGTGCCGAGCTTGGGGATGGAATAAACACAGGCATTGGAAAGTTGTATTTATTTTCCTCCTCAGGCGGGCTGTCCTTAGGCGGGCTTATCTTTTCAGACTTATCAGATTTCTTTGGAGGCGATTTGGACTTACGGGATGATTTTGATCGTGACGAGCTAGACGAGAATGATTTGTGTCGATCCCTCGATCGCTCTTTCTCTGACTTATGGGAGGATTTGTGGGATGATGATTCTGATAATTTGGACTTGCTGTTCGACGAGGATGAAGAATGCTTCGAACTGGAGGAAGTTTTATCGCGTTCCTTGCTTTTGATAGAGCTTGAGGATTCCTTTTTTTCCTTCTCGCGATCCTTCTTTTCACGTTCAGAGCTTCGTTCTCTGGATCTCTTCTTGTGCTTGTGGGACGAAGACGAGGATACGGACGATTTATGGGAACTCCTGTGCGACGATGATGATGAACTTTTGTGGGAACTGCTCTTGTGACTTCTTTCCTTCGAATCGCTGCCTGTCGACGATTTTGAATCTCTTCGCTTTGATCTTGGCTTACTCTCCTCCTGGTTAGTTTTGGTGTCTTCTCCGTCCTTAAGTTCTTTGCGTGGGGGCTTAATCGGCTTTTCTTTCTCCACTGGATCTAAAAGTAACAGAAATTGCAATCGCGAGAATAAAAATTCTGTTTTACCTTCTTCCGCAGGACTGAATTGTTCATCTATGCTATCATGCCCATTCAAGACAGGATTTTGTTTCTCTGTAGCAGGCTCCTTAACCCCTTCCTGTTTCCCACCTTTAGCTAAGTCCTCGTTTTCTATTGGGAAGTGCTCTTCCTGAACTAGGTCTTCCAAGTCGGCCACACCCGTGACCTCTTTATTACGTATTACACTACTGGAGGGGATGTACACGGGAATCTCCTCGGGCTGCGGGATGTAGATCCTTTGCGGGCCGTCGTTAATTTCCGGCTTGGTAGGGACGTACTCCAACTTAGGCTTCTTAGACGCCGGTTCGTCCAAGGTGAGCAGAGTCGGAGTGAGCAATTTCGGACTTGGGGTGTAGATGGGTTGTTTGGCTGGCTCAGCTTCATCGTCTAGAACAAGAAAAAATTACATGAGAATGCAAAAATCGTGAGCATTTACGATCTGAAGCCCGAAGGTTACCCTTTTTCGCGTGTTTAAAGTGACAGTATGGCCGGTGGCACGACCCAACCTCGAAGTGCGGACATAGTATGGACTTGAATAAGCCCGTTGAAGGCAACATTTTTAGTAATAATACAAAAAATCACGCAGTAAACCCCTTACAGCTAGCCCTTCATTCACTTTGTTTTCAGTGTCCTCTTCTTTTCCCCGTGACAGTTGAGCTTTTGACAGTTTGACCATCAAATTTCCCATTATAATATCCTGGCACTTTTGGGACATTTTCTAAAGACTTGAATGTGATAAAATTTCCACATTTTTATCTTTTTTAATGTGATTGTTGCCTAGTTAGCAAAGATCTGAAAAATATTAATTTAATTTCAAACCGAATTAGAAAAGAATTAATAAAAACCCAACAAAGCCTTTCAGCAATACTTCAAACCTAGACCAAGTGCAGCCGCTGTAACAAAACACACTTCTAGTGTGACGTTAACGCCTGGCAGACAGATTGTCAAATTGTTTACTCTCTTGCAGTGACTGGGCCAATATTTGCGCAATTTTCTATTAAAAACGAGTCTGTTGCCTAGTCAGAAATTGAAATAAAATAGCCCAGTCAGTGCCCAACATTCAAAACAACGAAATTCCAGAAGCGCCATTTAATTTACGCGTGAACTCGCCGCAGACCAAGTGCCCTGTAACAGTGCAAGAAGGCCAAGCGATGACTTCTGTGCAGGAAAGGCTCCAGCTGAAGAGGATGGCGCTGGACAATTGGTCCACACGGGAAAAGCTGTGCTTGGCCTCGGCGGTTTCCTGCAGCGGCGACCAGAACTGGATGTCGGTCAGCAGGTCACTGAAGATGTTGTACGGGGCGAATCGTCCGGCGGATTGGTTTTCCCAGAAGTCTTGTGCGGTGCAATATGGAGAGCTTCTGGAGAATGTTGAAACGCCCAAGAGGAAGAAGCGAACTCTTACGGACAATCAGGCTATCACAGAGACTCCGACTGAATCGATTTTGAGGAAGCTGACGCAGGAACGGGTGACGGAACTGAAGGCTCAAATTCAAAAAGACCAGGAGGACTATGCCAAGTTGCGGGAAGAGATTCTGCTAGCGCAAAGTAGTTCTGTAAGTGAAGCACAACTTAAAGAAATGTGGGCACAAATCGAACAGGAACAGGAGCAAAAAGTACTCGAGCAGCAAAAATATTCCCAATGGCTAAAGGAGCGCGAAGAACGAAAAACGGAACTGCAGCGGGCGTGGCGTCCAGGTGCTTTTGCCCAAACACAAAGTAGTACGCCTGGTCAAAAACTCATGCATTTGAACACGAGTTCAAAGCAAGAAGAAATGGAGATAGATGAAACCAATCCTAAACATGGAACAGCACCCCTCTTGACATCCTTGCTGAAGTCTCCTTCGCCGGCGCCAACGTCCACTGCTACTCCTTCTACTCCAACTCCTTCGACCAGTGTAAGGATAACCGCCCCGACAATTACAAACCTCCTGACTGGGAACACGTCTACAGAAATCACAATGTCCACGACCCAGACCACTCCACAATACCATCCCATCCACACTCAACCTCTTACAGGACCCGTTCCGGTAGAACATCACCAGCAGGTGATTCCAAGCCCATCTCGGGCCGCCCCAACTCTCTCTATGCTGCTTGAGAACAAGGCCAAGGAAGTGACTGAACAGATGGACCAGAGCAAGGGCGAAGAACTAAAGACCGAGCAGGCAGAAGCTATGGAAATTGAGGACGGTGGAAGTTCACCCAACAAGGATGATGACCAGCAGCTCATGGAAGTCTTCAATGGCCTGATTCCGGATAACATAGACGAGTTGGCCGATATACTGACCAACAACAATGCGATCATCCTGAATCCAGAGCTGCTCGAAGAGGAGTCCATTCTGGAGGACGTCGAATCGCTTATGGATGATCAAGGGGAAACCAGTGACAACCACTCCCAAGCTGCTGGAACCGACGACGGTGCCCAGCAACAGGAACAACAATTCACAAGTACAGAGTCAAAAAACCTGCCAGACTCTTCAGATTCTACTAAGATTAAAGATGAAGGCAAAGAAGAAAACGAGAATTCCTTGGATCCTGCGAAAATTCCTAAGATAGAAGACAGCTCCGGGGGAGGAACAGTGGATAGCAGCGAGAGCAAGGAAGCGACAGAGCCGAAAAAGGAACCAGTTGGGAAAACCGAAGACAAAAAGGCCGTTTTAGAGGAGCCTAAGCCGCTGATTGAAACGAAGGAGGAGAAGGCAGTAGAAAAGGTTGAGTCTAGTGATGATTCTAGCGACAATGCCACTTTGCAGACTTTGAAGGAAAAGATCCAAGTTGATCACAAAGCCGGGGAGACAGTACGCGAGGACAACGAGGAAGATTCCGTTGGACAAATTCTGTTGGACATAACCACGGAGAGTTTTGTCAAAGACGAAGTGCCCGCTGATTCCATTGAAGAGATCAAATCCGAGGATGTGGCGCCACAACAAACTCAAGACCAGGAAGATGTTGTTATGGCTGAAGAAAACTCGGAGCCACAGGCTGCTGATTCCAAGAAAACGACTTGTGAAAGCACAGAGGTCATAATACTTACAGAAGACTCAGATTCCAACGATACGAAGGTGGAAGTAAACACAGAGACGAAGGAAGATCCTCCAAAGGCAGAGTCGCCTCATAAAACACTTAAGCAAACGCAGGTTGAGGAAAGAATCTCAGAAAAGCCGACGACTTCTCAACAAAACTCTACACTCCTTGCCACCTCAACTACTCCGAAGGAGTCTAAGGTGGAGGAGGAGACAACGGCTGCTATGCCTGAGCCAACGACAACCATAACGATCATTGACATAGATGATGACGATGCTCCTATTGAGGTAATCAAAGATGACAAGCTAAACAATAAGAAACGGGACTACTCCCGCACGCGGAAATCCGAGGCGCACGTCGAGAAAAAAGAAGATCCTCCAGCGGTGGAAGACAACAAGCAGAATCTTAGCATTCGTAAGCTAAAGGAGCGAGACGGGTCCGAGAGTCCTTTGGTAGAGGACGACAATGTAGACAGCATACCACGGACGAGAAGGCGGTACTCCTCGACACCGGTTATTGATAGCATCCCTAGTTCTCCAGCGTCAAGTGATGACCGTGAGTACAAAGCATGGAAGAAGTCCATCCTGATGGTCTACAATCGGATCGCTACTCATCGTCACGCCTCCATCTTCCTCCGGCCTGTTAGCGAAGACCTCGCTCCCAACTATAAGACAGTAATCCTGCGACCAATGGACCTGCATACCATCAAGAAGAACATTGAGAATGGGGTGATTCGGACAACCATAGAGTTTCAGCGAGACGTGATGCTCATGTGCCAGAACGCCATCATGTATAACAAGCGGGATAGCAACGTGGCCGCCATAGCCCGGGAAATGATGACCGAAAGTGTGGCCATCATCGATTCGTTGGTGGAGAGCGTCAAGCGGGAGAACGAGAAGTTGCAGAACAATAGCACTCCCAATCTGGGGACGAAGGTGCGGAGCCGGAAAAGCCATAGGCTCCCTTAGGGAATCGTTATCATCAACTTAGTATTTGAACAGAGTTATATTCGTTTTTCTATTCTGTGAATAAATAGGTTTACGGTTACAATGAAACACCCTGTTTGGTTTACCATTTGTCCGTAAATAGTTTTGGTTTTTATTACACTCATAGATTCTTGGTCTATTTATTTTACTTGTGATATTAAAACCGACTGGAAAAACGAACGAGGACACAGGACTTCTGGAGAAATATCAATGGTAATTTATATTCTAGATTTATTTTATCAAGAGTATTACATTTTTGAGATAAAATAAACTGCATAAATTAAATGGAACTGGTAATCTAAAAGGTGCGGGATAATTGGATTTGCTGATGGAGGTAAATTGAAAAATTCTATTAATTATTTCTAATATATTTGGGAAAACCAATAAAGTTATATTTTCTCAACAACCCGTTTTCAAAATCTTAATTAAATTATCTTAAAACTTAGTACATTATTTTTTTTTTAAATTTTTACTTGTTTTCGACAAAAATGCAGATTTTCTTTTGTGTATTGATTACCCGAAGTTTTCATAGAATATCGAATGTTTTTCTTTTAATGCCAAGAAAAGTCAAAGAAAAACATATTTTTATATTTTAACAGAGTTTTTTTATATCTTTAACCTTTGTTTGAAATAAAAGAATTAACAAAAATGTTTGAAAACGGCGAAAAAAAAATCATTTTTTAGAATATCAGCGGAATTTTAAAAATTCATTGCACGATTTTTGTATCTCTAAGATACGTCTTTTAATCGTAGATATTTTGAAATTTGTTTACAAAGAAGCAATAAATATATTTAGTATTAGTATCTTGTTGTTTATCAAAATTTGTTTGTAATAAAAAAAGGGTAGTGAAAAAGATAAGGGCACATGTGAATGCCAAACTGAGCGCATCGTTGAGATTTTGGGGGTAAAATACGAATACAAAACCTTTTCATATTTTTTACGATACTATAATTTGATTTATTTACTGATCGTGCGGATGAACAAAATTCTATAATAAATATTAAAACAGTAAAGCGTCGTTTAGAAAAGCATAAAATATGTAAATTTCATAAAATATCGACTTTAATTCTCGAATTTTGTTTTATTTTTCGTATTAGGAATCACTGAAAAAATAGTGGCACGTTTGCTGCAGGCGCGTGTTAAAATTTCTGAAAAATTCTAAAGTTTAAGTTAATTTATCAACGTTGACATTAAAAAAAAAAGTAAGAAAAAATACTCGCCACTTGAGCCAGTTCAGTCAACCCGCAATTTTTATATAATTTAAAACAATTTAGCGACGCAATTACGGATGAATGGCTGTTTTGTCTTTAAATTTTTATAAACAAAAAATAATTCCGCATTCAGAAGCCACCTCTGATAATTGCAAGGCAAAGCGATGCAAGATCCGAAAGATCGTCGTTATGTGAATTTTTTAGACCTCACAGATTTAGCGTGTGAAAATCTCTGATACCACTTGTTTGTTGCTAGAAATCTAAAGACAGCTGCAAAGTTATTACACTTGGCACGTACCCCAAACCGCGCGGAGCACGTGACTGGTGGAAAGTATGCACCCAGAGTCACAAGTGCCATTCACTAATCCCCAACTCCCTCGACACCTATTTTTCAGTATAGAATTATTTTTCTCAGTCCCGAGGAAAATGCTCGATCTGTGAAATTTCAAGGTTTCCCGCTAGAGCTCGTCGAGACCTGTTTACAGGAGAACCATTGCGGGTCCCGGCGGGATCAGTGGGAAAACAACTCGTTGCAGTCGTCGTCGTTGTCGGCATACGGCCATATAAACAAACAGACCCGTCAGATGGATCGAAATAGTCCCCGGATAAATTTAACCACATACGCGGCAAGCTGAGGCATTTGTAATGAACGGGGGGGCGTCCCCGCGTCCTAACCACGAATCCCCGAGGTACGGCATCCGAGGCGCTCGCTCGACCGATTCACCCCAAATTAATTCGGGTCTACCGAAGAATCAGTTGAACATCCGACCTGCTTGACCGTGTTTCGAACGAACAAAAATAAAATTTTTGAAAAAAATACAATACATCGAATGTATCCGACACTTTCGACTTTCTGATCGCGACCACGTTCGTTCCGTCTGAAGCGATCACGACGGAGATTTTCGAAAAAATCGCGTGAGGAAGACAACGATCGACAAAGAAGAAAAATGACGCAGAATTTGTTTATGTGAAGATCGGTCCAAGCTACAGAAGACGGGAGTTAGGCGCGATCGCGATCTCGAAAATCGCGAATGTCAGCGCGGCGAATTTTTCGCGGGTCAGTTTTTCGCGAACTCGATCAGCGACGCGGCGTCTATTAAATTTCGGCTCGCAGTAGTCCGTTGGCGGTTCGGATCGATTTCGGTTGAATTAGAAATTTCCCTGTGGCCGTGGCGGGATGGTTCTCGACGCGGTCTCCTCTGAGTGAAAATTAATATTCGCAGGCACGCGAGATCGAGGTAATCCATCATATTCGCGAAAGGGCGCGCGGATGGTACCCGCGGCCGCACCTCTAGGGCGTGTATGTGCCCCATAACATCGTACTCTTGTCTCAGAGACGGCCAATAAGTGAAGCCATTCCCCTTAGCATCTTGCTTCCTTCAGTTGATTTATCACTGCCAGGATCTCACCTAGTGCCTTATATCCAGTTTGTGTGGGCATATCCCTGTCTGGGGCGGGAGTGGGGAGTGCTAAGTGTCCCAATTTGTCATCGTTCTGGGGCTGGTTGTCACAGGATAAATTAGGACGCCGTTACGCTTATTGGCTCTGCCATTTAAGGACTAATTCGCCGGTAATTTCTGGCGTATCCTGCTCGACTCTAGCTCCGGCACTTCGCTAATTTCGGTCAATTGAATCGAAAAGGAAAATCCTGTCGTTCCCTGAAGTCCTTAGACAATAATTTATTTGCTCATTGTCCTGGACCTGACTGGACGAAAAGGTTAGCTCCGACTGATTAGTCTAGAGATATATACTCGAAAAATAGCCCAGTAAGGACTAAATAAAAAATTCGACTTTAAGATTACTACTTTAAAAAGAAATTATTTGATCCTAATATAATCGACTAATGGGTATTCGTTTTATAATTGCCACTTGACGTCATTCCCCATTCACGAGATAAAATTGTCGAATGCTTTAAAATTGTTATAATAATAAAAATATAAAAGATTAAGAATTCTGTCGTTCGTTCTTTTATTTTCTGAATAAGAATTTCTCACATTCAGAAATTTTATTTTATTTTTTTCACGTTTGAGTGTTGCTTATATGACGCTCCTGCTTATTCAATGTATTCTTTTATTAGAGATTACTGTTCCGAAAAGTATGAGTTTTTCAAAAATTAAAAATCAACAAAATGACTTCAGTATTTCTCAAGTGTGTATTTTACTCGAACCACTGAGGTCATTCGTCACCCTTAATAATCCCTAGAGCTCTTTGTATCATATTTTTTAAATCACACTGCATATGAAAACCAAACCCATGTACTCAGGGCTTCTAATACGTTAAACCTGTTTTACACTATACTATTTCTTAGAAGTGGAAGAAAGAGATATTTTACAAAAGACTTTCAAAAATATGAACGAATTTCGAAATAATTTTTTAAAATAAAAAATTGATCTAAATTTTTCAAACAATTCCTTATTTGCTATTAATTTTTTTTTTGTATTTATTATTATTAAATATAACAAAGCAAACCTTAAAAGAGTTGATGGTCCAACTTTTCTTCTTGTCTTTAGAAAGGAAATCTCTCTTTTCTGATCTAGAGTCCTTATGGCTTGAATTAAGACTATTAAAACATATCCATATCAAGCAAATGGCGATTTGGTAAGAAAAATTTATTGATTTTTTGTATATTTTTAATTTTAAGTGAGCGAAAAAAATTTCTTATTCAGGAGATAGTGAAATATTTAGGAAACAAATAGTGCTTACTTTGTGTAAAAGAACAATATTTAGTATTTTTTTAAAATAATAATCAGTGGATATAGAATTTTGGATATAGTTAAAATAAAATTTTTATGTCAAATTGTAACTAAAAGCGTACGTACTAAAACAGTCCAAATTTTTTTTTTTTTAAAGTATAAATCTTAAGACTTTTGTTAAAAAAATTTCCGCCTAAAAGAAACATCACACTTTAGTTTTATATGGTCCAATATGGTTTTTTATCTAAATCCTTGCAAAATAGACAAATTTTGTACTGCAAACAAAACAAAAGTAATACCGCATGCACTTAAATTAGTGCCTCAGGTGGAAGTGGACACAATTTCACTTGATCTGAATTCGATTGAGGTAGTACCCTGAAGTCATTCCATTATGTCCATTCCTAATCAAACGGACATAAAACGTGGCCGAACAGATCAATCTATTAAATTCAACAGGCAACGAGAGCAATTACATTAATTGGTTTTGCCGTCGCCTTTTATCGAGTTGGGGTCAATGCAGTCATTAATTTAGAAGCGGAGGGACTAAGGGGGAATTTTAGAGATTTTCCTACTTAAACAAATCCCTTCTTTTAATTTCGTATCTGTCTTCTTTTCTAAATCGAAACCCTTAAACCAATGGAATTAAAGGTCCACCATCCCTTGATTTTTTAATAATATAATCGAAGAAATAGGGAGATTGAATCGAGGTCGAGCAAAACACTCAAGGAGCCAAAGGGTAATGCAAGATTGAACAGGTGATAAGACGGGGGAAATGAAGATGTTTTCTTCTTCGAGATGATTGAGGATATTACCGGTCATAACACTTGTTTTGTTTGGCAGTGAAGTCAACAAACACATAATTTGTTTTTCGACGAAAAGCAGTCCAACTTCAACGTTTTTTCAGGTAGAACTCAAATTAACTTAATCTAGTGAAAGTTAGGACAAAAAAATATAAATTGAAAACGGAATCATTTGATTATATTTTTATCATATCATATCAATTAATATTAGACATCTGCAACAGAGTTAAGCATTTGAACAAACAACGAAATTGCCTGAACGAAAAATCTCAACAATTTTTATGTGGAAGATCTAAAGCTATCTCTAGGTCGTCGAAGTACGACCTAAGCCTAGTTGGCATCGACTAGTTCAACAAAATCCAGAGAAAATGACGACAATCGCTATTGACCTCTCCTCGAGCTATTTACTAAAATCTATTTCGAGCCCAGGAGCTATCAAAATTAATCTGCTTTATTAATGGCAGGAATTCAAATTTGCCGTGCATTTTCCCGCGGGTTCAGCACTGGCTCTTTCGATTAAATCCCACTTTTAACTCCCACTTACGACCGAATTGAGCCAAGTCGAGTGGCCTGAAAATGCTTTGCCGCTAAACAACAGCGAACAATGCGCCCAGTTCCCGATTTCCATTTCCCTGTTTTTAAATAATCACCTGTCGGATAATCGCGATATAGAAACGAAAAAAAGAACAAGACGATTAAAAAATCGGCCGAAATTCACATACTCGAAATTGATCTCACTTTTTACGTAGGACTTTTGAGCACGCGGGGTAAACTTTGAACGCTCGAAATAGCTATCGTGTCGACAGAAGGGAGGAAGACGCTCTCTTCGGTGAAAATAACACATATATATCGGTTATTAAGAACACATATATATCGACCAACAATAGTGTTTAATAATAAATCCGAATGCTGACGGTATGAGCGGCCGGTGACACAGTCCGAGGATATATCTCAGCGAATTCTTATTCTTAAGAGGTGAGCGCATCGTGAAGAGGGGCGTTCGGAAAGGTGTGAGGCGTGTGCTCCAAAAATAGAAAAAAACGTGAAGGTCAGATGACGGCATTATTCATGGACAATTCGGGCTTTGCTCCCGGCTGTGCCTACAGATACGATGATGAAGATTCTTGCAGTGATGATGACTCCGTACAGAGCACTATCAAACTGCAGCTGAAGAAGCCGAAAGCGTGGAACTGGGAACTAACTACATCTAAATCATCACCGAACATAACCTTTCCGAGGATCCTGCTGTGCGATGACCAAGGTGAAGTTCTAGCCGATGCTCGGGACGCTGATTGCGTATTCCGAGGCAGTTGCCCAAAATATGGTCAATCGAGTGAGACACGGAGTGGATCTACATCAAATGCGAAACACCAGAGCTCCTCATCGTCGTCTATAAAGTCAAAGAAAAAACGTCGCTCTTCGACGACGAATTTGTCGGAAATTAATGAGAACCTCGAGGATCTGGTTGACCACCTAAAAACGCAGGGGATTCCGTATAAGTTGAGGAACAGCAGTAGTCCCGGTCCCTTTCGCAATCGGGCAGGAAGTAATGAGCGGAAACCTAAACGACCTGGCAGTTACTGTTCGCAGGAGATTATTCCTGAAGATTTTCTGGACGACCAGGACCTGCATACCAATGAGACTAATGAACCACCTTCCGTCGTCGTTACAAACGTTGGTAGTTGCGGCAAATTGGAAAAGTTGGCGGATACTGTCTCGGAAGTTCCGATCTGGGTCTATAGTGAGAAGGGGTTATTGAAGCGCGACCTGAATGCCAAGGAGTTCGATCATCTGAACCATCTGAGGAAAAAGGACACTGATACCATCGCGGTGACGACTACGACGGACAATGGCAATTTTTCGACAAATAAAAGGATTCAAAGTAGCGGTGACCTCAGCAAAATTGAGAAATTCTTGACGCCTCTTAAGGAAGTACGTTTCGACTTGCAGAAGAGCAAAAGTGCCACGGATGTTCTGGAGCGCGGGAAACGGAAGGCGAAACGGTCAAGCAATTCCGTCCCGTCCAAATTTTCTGGATCCATCCTGGAACGGATGAGTGCGTTCAAGCGGCATTCGTCATCCACTGAAAGTCAGGATGTGGAAGTGACCACGGTCGACCACGGGCCGAGGTACTTCCTCCGAACCAGCAATGCAGGAACTCTGGTCGTCTGCGAGGAAAGTTTTAGGAATCGTAAAGTTCGCCGACGACCGAGATCGATATCAAAAATTTCTGAAAATGATAAGAACGACCTGAGTTGCAGCCGAGAGAAAGTGGTCCATGGATTTGAATATCCTGGACCGGCTGGGCCTTTGCAGACTGCGCCAGAAATCTGCAACGGAAATGGAGACGTGGCTGATGGCCAACTCTATGACCAGGTCATCAGCAAGCTCGATAATCTCATCTCGAAGGTATCCCTGAAACGGAATGAACCCGCAGCCGCACCCAGCAACTTAACCAGCAGTCAAAAGGTGAGACTTTCTTCAGGTAATCAGTTTCTCTCCGTGACAAAGGACATAGACGGCGGCAGTCAGCGGGATCAGAGTGTGGCGAGCGACTTCAAAGTGAAACGGCGACGGAAGCTCAAAGAGCTTCGCAGGTGTGTAAGCGCCGGAACCGTTTGCCTGTCGTCTGATGAGGACCAGGATATTGTCGCTGCCGCGGATCGCTATTCCAGGACTCGCAACAAGAGGAGGGCTTATTCAAAAACTTCTAAAGGTGAGTTATATAAAAGTCATAATACCATTCAAGCCTTTTTCCCTCTCATACCCTCCCACTTGTGCACGTTTAGTAATTTTTTTTACTTTAGCGACCGGTTCTTGATGAGACCTCTAAAACGTCTGAATATCGTCTTTAGCCCGTCCAAAAGACTCAGAAAGCCCTTTTTCATTCCGACCCTCGTCCTCCAGTGACGGGGAACAAAAGTAGAAAAGCAATGCCCTGCCAGAATCCACAGGTGCAATTGCGAGATTGCCACAGGTTAGGTATTCACACCTGGAATTTGGACGTTTTACCATTTGTTACGTGTGTGTCGTATGTGTGTGCTTGTGGTTTGCGGCGGAGATTTTTGTACTTTTGAACACTTTTTCGCCGGCCGCTGACGCTGGATAATTTACGACTTTCACACGAATTTTGGGACGTTGGTATTTACGACTGGAAGTAATTGTTCCTTTAGCAAAGGAGGTCTTTTGGATTTGCAATCCTTTCAGCAAATTTATTCATTTTCGGGAGACGCTTTTGTTTCGGATACACGCTTTGGCCCTGAGCTCGAAAACATTTAGCGATTCCTCGAAAGGCATGAAGGGATGGGAATTTATGGGATTCTGAACTTGAGCAGAATTGTCCTTAATTCGTTTTTCGTCTTTTAAGGGCTGAAGTAATTGTGCCCCGGCGATATATGGACGGCAGCAGGGCTTACTGGTTGAATCTTAGCCCATTGTAGTCGGTCAAAAGAGTTTTCACTATTTAATGAGACGGCAGAAAATATAGGGGTTTGTAGCTTATTCGGAAATTAATTGAAGCCGAAAGGGCAATTTGTTTAGTTATATTGTTTTTAAGGAAAAGGAATATTCAAAAATTTTTTACAGGTAGGTGACAATATCAAAAATTAAAATCTTAATCTACATAAAATTTACTAAATTTTTCAGTTTTAGAGTAATGGTGTGTCGTAGCGTAGTGCCTGTCGATTTTCGAGATCCTTAATTTTCTTTATTGAAATAAAATTGATAGATTGGAAAGGTTTATTAATTTCAGACCTGTATTAGGGCTACCAAGATCGTTAACATATTTTCTCGAATTTGTATGATAAAATTCGCTTCTAATATTAATTTTGCAAAGAAATTTTATTACTTATTTAAATTATAACAGTTTAAGAAAAGAAATAAAATAAAAATTTCTACACACTTTATTTCCGGTTTTCTGTGTGCTTTAAATTTGTTGTGCGGCGAAGGTTTAAAAAGAAGTAAACGAAGGGTTAATATTAGGGGAAAATCTAAAAAACAATTGACTTTTTTCAAGAATATGTGTACTAAGTTCTATATCAAAATTCGCCAAATAACAAAGCTACAGCTTATATAATAAATATAATAAATTTCATATGTACACGTATGTTGAAACGTCTACCTCGTTTTTCTCGAAACAATGTTTATTTTGAAATAAAGTCATTATTAGACCACACTAGCACAGTTCTCTTTTAAATTAAAAACTACTACTTTATTATGGCCTTTGAAACAAATAAAAATCTAATTTATTTAAAATATATTCATTTTGTGTAAAATTAATTTCAAAAAAGCCTAAGCTTAACGAAAACTATATTTAATTTCATTAATTTGTATTTCTTACAAATACAAAATTGAATGAAATTAGTTGCTTTTCCAAACTCTTAAATAATTAATTTAGTTAGAAAAAAATCATGAAAAAGTACCCTTTCGGGGTCGACCGCGTAATAGAACTTCCCCTTGAATGGCGATTTTATAAGTTCATATAAATTAAAACTAATACTTAAGCAAAGGGTTTATTATTTAAATGATGTGGCTTGGTGATTTCGGTCGTGATTTTAAATAAACCTCACAACATTTCTTTGTCACCGTAGATCGATTCAGTTGTATTTTTCCTTTCCCAAAATTTAATTGATGAAATGAACTCATGTGAATTTGTTTCACCGCAACAGCTTTTGTCCTTTTTAATTAAGCTCCGATGCGCGTTTTTCGCGATGGCCCGAATGTGAAAAATAATCGAAAATGTGCAAAGGTCTCGCCACAATTACTTCGACAGGGTTGACCCCACATTTAAAAATGAGGCAATTAGCATCCCAATTAAACAGACCGGGCGTCCATGGTGGAGTCCCTTTTGACGAATGCGACAGGACAAATATTTTCCTGAAAATGGCTTGCATTGTTAATGAGTACACTTACCATGCATTTAATTTTCCCATCACCCTCTAGGGATAATCAATTATTTGATTAAATATTTTGTCAGTTTTACAATTTCCCTTTTTTTCTCCCATCACTTCTACCACCATCCGATTTTGTACCGATTTTTGCTCCCCTTAAGGCTCTGTATAAAGAACGGACCTCCGATTAAATCAATTTACTTCCTTTATTAAAAAATAAAGCGCCAAAAACTCCCATGTATCGAAGCCGAATGGGAATTTATGTGGAGGCATTAAAATTTATAGTCGCTCAAAGGACTTTATGATTGCCAGGACTTGATTATCCTTTATCGATATGTGCTTTTTGTTTTCCTGTTTTCCGTCGGATGTGTGGGCGGATGAGCGACTTTGAAGAGTGATTCCCATCATGTATTTATTTTCAATACCCATGTCACCAATTGTTGGTCTTCATTAAATTTTAACCGTGCGGATAAAGCTCTTCCATCCGAGCAATTATAGACAATGCACCAGATTGAATTTTACACCAATCCCAATTATTTTCGCATTTACAAATACGCATTATCTTACGTACTCGAATTTATTTCGGGTATATTGAAAAATTTCAAAGTGTTCACCAGTATACATTTCATACTAATCAAGCCGCATTCACCCTATTATTGTTATTCATACGTTGATACGTGAAATGCCGGGACAGGATGACAAAGATGGGGTCCCGAGAGCGCCACTTCATTCGTATGTAGAAGGCATACGGCTTTGCAGGCGGAATTTTTATGAAAAGTTTTTATTGCTTATTGAATATGAAAGGACGTCAATCACATTCGTTGGAAAATGTTAGCGAACTATAAATTTCAATTTTATTGCTTTCAAAAGCCATCGAAGGGTTTGTGCCGGCGTATCACGAAATTTATGTTCGAATGTACGACGACGTCAAATTCGAGTTTCGATTTATTATCATCGACGCCATCGTCACCGGGCCTCACCGGGCACTTTTATGAACCTCCTTTACAAAACCGATGAAATTTAACAATTTTGTTCTAATGCGTGTTAAGGTTCCGGGAGATTTTCATGGCCCTTGTAATTGGGGTAATTTAAGGCAAAATGAAATAAGCTCGATATAATGGTTCTTTTATAGGTTCATATAAAAATTTAATCTCTTCGGGATTGGTACTTCATTTGGACAAAACGATGTATAAATTATTACAATAGTTTTAATGTTATAGTAAAGACATTTCCGTTCTGTTCCTTTGCGGAATTCCATACACCACATAAAAGTTAAACAAGTTTTCAGTTTTACCAATGATTTCTCTCTGTTTTGTATTTTCAGGTAACTGAATAAGTAAATTGGGAGCTCGCACGTCGACTTTTCAGTCTTCATTTCTGATACTCGCACCATTTCACAATTTCGATTGAAGTAAAACAGAAATTAACAAAAAGGTAAACATTTTTATTAATATTGTTAAAGAAGAAATTGGAAATCGGTGCCTGTAAAACAATATTGTTATTTTTAATACAATAAACGTAAATCCTGGAAATTTCCTTTCCCTTCAGCTGGCCACATTGCTATAAGTTTTGTTAATTAATATTTTCATTGAATTTTTCATTTTATGTGATGCATTTTACAAAAATGGTCGCTACCTATGCCCTTTTTATTTACTTGAGAAAGTCTCATCAACAGTAGTCAAATTTCATGTTAGGAAAAGTTTTATCAGATGAGCGTATTTTATATGAATAATATTTCTATAATTTCTACTTTTTCTGCTATGCTTTAAGAAATTTTGAAAATTTGTTGGACAAGATTTTCATAAGAATATATTTGATCATTTTGTTCGTATCGAAGACTGACTGCTTTTTCTCAAACTTTATACCTTCCTTATATAAGGTGATATGTTATTTCTTACTTTTTCTTGTATTGAAATTCAAAAATGAAAAGTTAAAATAGTAAAGATATTTTGATGATTAACTCTCAGATCAAATTCTGTTACACTAGTTGTAAAACTATCGGAAATTTCAATTAGCAAGAGTCTCATTGTAGGAATTTCGTCTTCTGTATTTAAGTACTCAATCCTGAAAAATAATCTTCAAATTCGAGAAACAACAATTCTTCTACTTTGAGAAAAAATAACCCGGCTTATTTCTTGGATCTAGATAATCCAAAGAAATTAAAAATGAAATGAGCAGCACGAACAATGCCAGTTAATTATGGCTAGACTATGGTTTTTAGGATCTACTCCTTAATCAACCGCCGAGATTGAATATAAACCCTTTCGGCCCGGGAAACATGATTTGCTACAATTAAATCAAGTTAAAGTACTTTCATAGAGTGCAACCCTTTCCTTGCTACGCGCCCATCTTCTGCTTTCATGAATTTTAATAAAGTGAACAGTGAGACTCCCTTTTGTTGCTGCCTCGAAGGATTTTCTTGTTTAGTACACTTGGGTGCATAAAATGCAAATAATTCTCGTAATAAGGCTTTGCGCGGTTTACTGACTGCTCTGTAAATCAAATTATGTTAGAAAATTGTAGCGACTTTAAACTGAAAGATAATTCCGTTATTTCACAAGCAGCCAAGCAGGAAGAAACTGCAAATTTCATAGAATTTGAAGTGGTAAGGCCTCGATAGGCTGCGCTTCTCCATGTGGCTTTATAAAATTAAAATAAAACGCTAAATCTATTGAAAAATTTTGACTTGTATAGAACGTTGTCAAATTGAGTAATCTATGGAAATTATATTTAAATTAATCCATATGAAATTTGTAGAAGACCATTTCAAGCCGTTGTACGTGTCTAAATTTAATAAAAGCCCGATATTAGAAAGGCACGTATGATAATAAGAGTAGATATTAATTAATATTTTTTGAAAAGGGGATGTATTTGAATTTCATTCCATGGGTTGAAACATCTTATCAAAATAATTTATGATTTATCAGTTTTTTACTTTGTTTACATGTATTTAAAACTTAGAGGCCATTTTGGAAAACATTCTAAAATTTATTCTAAAGACTTTTCTTAAGAAGGTGGAATACATCTTGTTAGAATAAAAATGTAAATCATTCAAAAATATTTGGCCAAATTTAGTAGAATCTTCAAATTATGTTTAAAAAATTTAATTTCCAAATTTTAAAGCCGAATTTTAAAAAATTGCGACTTTCAGACTACATCCGTTTAAAAAATATGGACAAAATTTTATCTTGAAAATGTTTGAAGTGTTCGAATGTATAAAATAATTTTAATAATTTTAAATCAAATTATTATCAATATGAAAAAAGTCTGAACAATTTTAAATAAGGTTTGAAAATTTACCCGACTGAGATAAAGCTTTTAATAGCGTATTAAGAAAAATGTAAAAATATATGTTTCGCGCATTCTGAAGAAGCAAAATATGTTTTCCTTTAGAACTCTTCTATGAATAAGGCTACTTATCTGGTGATTTCTTTTACTATAAAGTGAAAAAAAACTATCAAACTATATACAGAGACGTAAATTTGTATATGATTTTAAAAAGACAGAAAAATAAAATAATGGCTTCTTTCTTTTCTAAAAATTAACTTGACGTGTAATAAATTTACAACAAGACGGTACAGATTTTCTTTTTTTTAATTTTTCGCCATTTTCTTATGCCATTTGCTATCAACAGGTAATCCAAGGTGGAATGGTTCTGTGCAGACAATTCTCCAACAAGTATTGTTTCAAAATTTTGAAAACACCTAAATATGAATGTGTGTGGTAATTTAAAAATCGTGTTCCATATTCTCAAATTGACATTCATCAAATTAGCTATTTTCACATAACTTATTATTATTTTATTATACACAACGTGTTGCACTATAAACATTTTAACAAATTACACAACAAAGCTCTGCTTTTAAATCTTTCAAATAAAAGGCTGAAAATAAATCATCCAGAAATTTTCGCTGAAACTACGAGAGCTAGAAACATACCGAAAACTAAAACATGAAAAACGAATAAAGCACGACGGAAATTGTGTCAGCTACAAAATTAACTTCGTTGGAATCCCATTAGCAGGTGAACAGCTCGCGGCTGAGTGCAATTGCAGAACCACCCTTGGAGCGCAGTAGTAAACCGAAAGGCGGCAAACTACTTTGTCCAATGATTGGCGGAACCAGGAAATTTGCTTGTACCGGTGATTTATTTTCCCTCAGTCATGTTACGCTCTAGACAGGGCACAGCACGGGGGCTATTTTTGTAACGCGTTAGAATAGTTTACGCAGAAAAAACTTGGCACCAACAGCCAACTTAAAACACTGTTTACATCCGGGTCGATGTGGGAGCATATGTGCCACAAGTGCTCTGCTCCCGAAACAAAGCTCACAGGGGGATTCTTGCAATTTTTCAAGAAGACTGTAGTAATCTTTTAACGTTGTTACTTGGAGCTCCTTACAAGGAATTTTCGAGCAGCACTAAAATGTTTCCTCATACGACGGGTACCCTCAAAGGGTCCTTGAGCGGCATGCTTGAGCTAACCAACAATTTACTCCTTTCGGCTAGATTGTCAAAGGTGCTACTCTACTGTCACTGGCTGCTATTGACTTTCCTTATAAATCCAATTTCGAAAGGACTCTCTACTTTCGCCTGGCTGGCTCTGACTACCTGTCTGCCCGGGTGGCAGTGGAAACGGGGAAACCCCGGCAGAACCCATTCCGTTCATTATTTTGCGACCGCGATCTCTTTCAGTCGCCAGCTCAAGGGTTTTTCTTTCGAAACAGACATGGGGAGTAAAGTCCTTTTTAATTAATGAACTAACTTCCGCAACATTTGTCCAACCCCCCTGCACCCTGGATGGTGAGTACAGCACCACAAATTGTTATAAATGAAGAAAGTTTACAGTTCATTGAACAGCGCGATGCCATGCAAGTACCATTCTCAAATTGGAACAAGGGTAATTGTATAAATTTCAAACTTTCCAAGCCATTAATTGCTAAATGTCTTCGAAAATCAATATGAAGCGTAATTTAGTCCTCGACAGATGGAGATCCTTAAGGGCACTCGTCGAGGGCTCCTTCGTGCAGCAATTCCAGCGGAATGCGAAAAACTCCGTAGAGGAGAACATAGTCGCAATGAAGTCACACAGCGGAAAGGTAGTGTCATAATTAAGTCACGCGACGTTAGAAATATTAGGGTATAGGGTTCGAGGACTCCTGCTCGAGGGAGTGTAGGTACACTCGTCGTGTTCCACAACCATGCAGGAAGTGTGACGGGATGGAAATGTAGAAAACGATGAAAGGCAGGCGAAGTGATTTCAGCCAGATAACAAAGTGAGTGCTCTAAGGTTTGGTGACCTTTCTGCACTGCGTGACTTACACACATAAATCCGTTTTTAGTCCTGTAATTCAAAAGGGTCGTTGGGACTGAAGACGACGGGAATCTTTTATTTGGGTTCCATTCGAGAAAATATATCGTCTTTTATTTCAGTGATACACTTTTGTGGATTCTAGAACAATTTAATTATGTTGGTTTTATTTCTAAGGTCATCAAGCATTTTATTTTTGTTTGCCATTTTGGGTTCAGATTGTTGTGACTAAATTTCATGATGAACAAAAAATAACAAAACAATAAAGTCTCCGTCATGTATCGTAATATTAAAGTGGTGTGTAAAGTGTGACTAAAGAAATTGTAAACCATAGGGCGTAATTGGAATAATAAATATTTTCTTTAAAAAACAAAATATAATAAAGCAAATTAGATGGGATTTTTCGGGACCTATACTCATATTCTAAATTAAACTTGCTTATACAACAATTTTTGGGAATAAATTTAGCCATTTTCGCATGTCATAAGAAATAGAGTTTTTTTTACGACAAATTTTTCGAATTGTATTTAATTTCGCAATTCTTTTATCTAAAATTCATCTCAAAAAATTATAAAAAGTCCAAAAAAGTAATTCAGGTAATGACAATCTTAATCGTGTATATTTTATTGATACCAAAAAAAGTACTTTGTGTTGCTGAAAATTAATACTATACCTTAATGGTATGTTTTATTTTTACGAAATGAAGAAAAGTTATACTTAATTCTCTATTCATTTTGTAATAAAAAAAAATCCCGATGGCAGGCACCAGTCGGAAAGGTAGATTTCATTCTTTGGTTTTCACCAGGTTAAAGTTGTAAAACTAGATTAGCCCAATCCAACAACTTATCACACGTACACATTTAATTCCGAATAAAATTTTGAGAATTTTCTGTTTGAAGATTTTACTTTATTTTCTACGTACGTATTTTAGAAAAAATGTTATAGGTAAACATTATAGAGTTATATTACCCATATCCAACACTGCACATGTTTAGGCACATGTTTAATATAAAATCAAATTTTGAAATTTTTTTATAAATTTCAAACAGCCGCTATTTTGAGACCAATTCGCCGATTTAAGCTATTTACGAACTTTAACCGAAATAAAGACCAAGGTTTACGTATCCCAAATTTCATTTCGATATGTTCATAAATACGTCCTCCAGTTTGTCCACAAATTTCGTTATGTATGTACCATATGTATAGGCATATAAACACCGGAACGGATGGAGAAAGTATAGCATAGTGACGTCTTTCGATATCGCATCATGCGAACGATTTTTCTATAGAAATCTGCCTAAAATTTAAAACTATACTATATAACTCCTTAAGAAGAAAAGTTAATGCTCTTAAAATCTACAAAATATTATTAGGATTCAATTCAAAATATGTTGACCTAGTTTCATTGATTCAAACCATTAATCATGAGAACTGATACATAAAACCTGCATAAACACCTAAACCTCCCACAAAATAAATGTTTATCACTTCACAAAAAATTATATCTAGCGAACCCTAAACGTAAACCTAAATCCGTTTAATTCCCAAAATAATTGCTACTGCTCCATTTATTGCTGCCGAAACTCCAAAGAATTTGCTCCCTGAATAAAAATCACAAAAGATCCTGGTCGGGAAGGCTCTGGTCCAGCACAGGATGCGGTGGGGCTTTGATATCCGACCGCCATTGTTGCTTATCCCCCTGTCGAAAATAAAAAGGTTTTATCACTTCACCTATATGAATTTATCGCGCATCGCACTGGCAAATGGAAACTGATGTGCACCTTATTGTTGGTCGATGAATAATTGATATAATGACCCGGAGCGGGTTGGTCACTGCGCGAAATTGGATATTCTGACAACAACGTTGGGGTAGTCGGGGAAAAAAATCATCCATTTACCCTGTTCGATAAAACGTGCCAGTTACATGCATCACGTTTCATACAGAACGTGTAAAAATTGATGAGATACACCTAATTCAGCAATTCGTGGAATTGTTTCTTTTGTGTTGTGTAATCGATGTTTATCGTGGCTCACATGGGGAACAGGGGGAGGGGGAATATATAGTCTTCGGAAATTAATATTTTCCATCTGCACGAAGCCGATACCCGTAGAATACCCGCAGGGTGAGCAGCGTACGTGCCCGAAGGATACGGCTAATTGAAAGTGTTGATGAGATTCCATTGAGTTAGAAATCAGATGGCCTGTGATGTAATTATAAGGGAAATAGGACTATTCAAGTGCTAAATTATGGATATACTGATTGGTCAAAGAAAATGAAGGATGACGCCTTCGGGACTTTCTGTTAATTTGCACCTATAATTTAGGCAATAATTGCTTTTGATGTTCATGGTAGTTATTTAGTTTAGTATTCCGCAACTGGCCATTATTTAGTGAATCATGAATTTTTTGGGATAGTCGGTCAAATTTACAGGCAGTAGGAATTAATTCAATTAAAGTTTATATTCGTTGTTCAATTACCAATATCAAATACTGCGGTCGTTCATTGTAGTACGACAAACATCTGTCTTCGTCCGCAAACAGATGACGGCAGAGGATTTACTTTGCTTCAAATGTTTCCTAAAAGGGTCAGAGCGAAGGTGATCTTCTCAATCAAACCCAAGTGTATTTACCCATGACGAAAGTTTCCACATTTTACCTATTTATTTTGAAAGATAAATGGAGCCTTCCACATTGCCTACCCTCACTCCTGAAGGTGTCTTAAATCAAAAGAAAAACAAAAGGAAAACTGTCAGTTTCTACCCCAGATTTCCTTCCCAGAATATGAGTCTATTCTTTAAATCGAAATAGTTTCGTTGTCAAGACGATTTTCTGAGCTAGAAAATCTAATTTGTTCCAATGAAATCCTGAAAATGGAATGGAATTATCAAAAGCGTCATTGCATCTGTTCACAGGTCCACCAGTCCAGACTGGTGTGCCAATTAAGAGATAAACGAATTGTGACCTAAGGACACCTCGCAAGGAATAACTATAGAAGTTTGCTCAGTTGGCCAGAGACATGCTCAAATCGATGGCAAAAGCAAATTTGCTAATTGTTGCTCGAAATAAATTTTGATTCTCCAAAGCAAATTCTAAGCAAATTCATGTCCAAAACACTATCGAAGATATTTCCACAGGAACACCCTTCGGGTGGTTAATAATGAAGTTATTGAAGGTTGCTCCGGCTTATGCACATGTGGGTTGCTCCGATGACTAGAATGTGCCTATTATGGAGAGTGTTAATTCAGTGGGTGTAAACCTGATAGAGTAGGTGTATGTGATTTTGTATGGTACTGTAAACTGCTTATAGTACTGGAAATAGGAGCCGGCTATCTTGTTGCACTTGACGAAGTAATAACATTGTGTTTTTTAGGAATTTGTTCGCTCTGAATTTACTTTTTCATATGGTTCTTCTTTTCGGGATTCTTTCGTTCTTGAAATTGTAAAAAAGTACAAATTTATTTTTTAATGCTTAAGGAAAAGTACTAACATTCATAGCACTTCGCTTTCCCTTAAATTCAAACTTTTTTGTTGAGTTTTTATAATTGTAACCAAGAGTTTAAAAATTAATTATCAAAGGTATTTTATCAAGCTCCATTTATTCTTACAAGCTGACGAAGTATAAATTGGACACTCGTTGAAGTCATTATTAAAATCAAGAGAATCTGAAGAGTTAGAGAATCGACTGTTGCGTATTCCCATAATTTTAGTACAGAGTTTTAAAATTTCAAATAACGTGGGTAAAATTTCAATCCTGTTTCGCAAAATTAATCTTAATCTTAATAAAATTTTTAATAAACAAGTAACACCATTCTGAGGACGGAATCGATTTTTATTTACTCAGTTTCGTGGGGAATCCGTAAGAAATTAAAAGTAGTTTATTATTTCGAGTAAAATCATTAAAGACTCGGAATACTCCTTGCATTTATCTAGTAGATAAATTTTAAAGTGACACAATCTTTTCTAAAACCATAAATGGGACCTTCGGTTTTAAAAATAAACTTCTCCAGATGAAAAGTTAAAAATAACAACCATAAATATCGAACGACATTCCTTGTCTTACTTTGCATATGACCTTCAATCTTTCTTTGGATCTAGAAGAACAAATATTTCAGTACGACAAAAACTCAGAACACATGTTCTACCATTAAAGAATCCAAAATTAAGTAAAAAAGTAGCATTGCAAATATTTTTCTGGTGCATCCGACACAAGTGAGTTAATTTCCAAATTTCATTCTGGGAAATTCCCTCATTTCGTTGATCCCACAAATCTGTGGACTTTATTTCAATCTACTGCACTTGTTTTCCATTTCTACAACGTGTATCTGTTTTCCTTGACTTATTCTTACTTACCCAGCAAAAAAACCTAGACATACGACCACTTCCCTGGCACAGGCCCTGCTGCTTCGATTAAAGGCGCTTAGACCTGGCTAAGAACCAGCAAAAAACTTTGCCAAGGCAGAAAGAGTTTCTCCAAAAGTATCGGGAGTGGCGGGGCCAGGGGAGTCCGTCATAAACAAACACCCGACGCAGGGCACGTAAAGCACTTCCAAAGGTAAACAAATTCCGTTGGAGGACTGCTCCGGCTAATGACGAACTAACGAGCAGCTCGCAGGTACTGACTCCTGCGGCAGTGCCAACAATGCGGCGGCCGGGAGTCACCCGATTCTAGCCGCTGTCGCTGCATCAGTCACGTTGCAGATGTTTGGATTTGGCCCGTTTAGAAATTCCCGATCCGAAAATAGAAGCACTCAGCGGCGGCCGGAAATAGACCCGCGGAAAAACAAACTCGGCCACTGTAGTGTGCATCTTCGACCGGGCACTTGGTCGACAGTCCAGATCAGCTGTTCGCTGCGTACCGCGCGGTTTTCATCGGTTCACGTAGGTGCTGCCAGCAGGTATCGCTTGGCGACGTGTTGGTTGACGTGAGGCGGACTGCCAGGGGACAAAGAGGAGCACTTTTGTCTCACGTGGAACCACGTTCCGGTACGGCGAATCGGTACAAAGGAACTGCGCAGTTCCGTCGATGAACAAATACAACGCAGCCGGCACTTCCCCTGGGCGCGGCAGTTTTCGAAATTCGACATGGCTTGGGCAGAGAGGAGCGAGCGGGGGCTGCCAATTCCGAACCGTGCCGTTACCGTTTCTAGACCCATGTCCGTCCGGCAAGGCGTCTGTTTCTGTTATCAGTTCTGTCGGCACTTTGGACGAAACGGGTGCTGTACGAAGGTCCATGCCAGGTAACGGACAAGGGATCCAGAGTTACGTGGTTACGTGCGATACTGACACACGAGTGCATTCGAACCGCTTCCCCCGTGAGTGCGCATTTAACGTGGGTTTCAGGTCTCACGTGCGTGGCTCTGACCGTATTCAATCGGAAGGGTCTGATTTCCGGTAGACTGGTCACCCACTCTGTCGCGGTGAGCAACGACAGTGGGGTGCCAAAAGAGGCGTAACAGCACTTTACAGGTGCACCAAACGAGTGTGCTCAATCCAGAGGTGTGAACGAATTCGGGAAAAAATCGCTGACGGTTCCATACATGCGAATCTGTGCAAGTGCACCTTGAGAAAAATGATCCGTCTGTGAGCTAGTGCAGTGGAGTGAGTTGTTGCGGCCGCTTCGGGATACAGGCGGAGACCCCCGTCCTCCTGCTGGGCAAGTACAAGTACGTGAAACTATTTGGAAGACCCACCTCGTGCGGCGCCTTCCTTTTTGCATTTTCAGCTATTTTTGCACCGCGATGTCGAAACGGGAAACGGCAGACCACCGCAGCTCCTGCTGTATGAATTAAGTACACGAGCACGCGATACTTTATTTATAAGCGAAATTCGCGGCTTTTCGTGAAACCTGCATCTCGCGTGACTCGCGGCATCGGCTGGCGCGTCTAGTATGCAATTGTAATTGATCATAACAGCTTTTTGCCGGACTCCACCTCCACCGCTGCCGTGCAGAGCACACCGCATGCCGCAAACAAATTTAATTAAAATATAAAATATTGCGAGACGGGTCACACTGTCGATTCCCCTGAACTGATATCCGCACACGTACTCAGAAGCTGACGCTGCAAACGAAATCGATCTTAGGCCACACTGGCTATCGTCACCCTCTTCCTGGATACCCACGAATCGGGAAAGGGTGAAGAATTTTTGCGAGAAGATTTCCGAAATGGGGCCACGGGTGGCACTGGAGCCAATCCAGTGATATATATCACTTCAAATGGCCGATAATGAGCGGGTCTCTAGTCCGGCGATGATTTCGGTATCGCCAAAGTGCTGGACCAGAAGCAACCACCAGAGCCAGCCTGCCTGTCTACACTTGTGCCATCTATAGCATCTATGCCATATCCACCATGACTACCAGCATGGGTGTCCACCGATCGGAGCGTTCACCAACACGCTAGGCCTGCCAGTCCATTAACATAATTTAATTAGGACGCTCTGTTTTGTTTGGAGTTATGCAAATTATGGCCTGATATCACTGAATTGCCAATTAATAGGTTGTCAGCAATTATAAACAGCGCGTCTACGCCGTGTAAACACAAAAAGGTCGTCCCCTGGCTGGACAAAAACAACAGACCTTTGCAAGTCAGATTTCTTTGTTGGTTTACTTTTACGGGTTCTAGTATAGATGTCTAAGCAAATGAAACACTTATACAGCATTTCTGTTAAAGGATTTGATCAAAAATTTACTTAAACTCATTAACTACTTATTTTATAATATTACCATTATCGTACTTATGATACACACGTAATACCGAAAAAATTTAACTTATTATCATAGTGCGTTAAAACCTTCTACGTATGGTGGACGTCATTAAAGTATCGACTGTCCATTTAAATTATTTCTTCGAGCTCGACCATAGTAGTACATAGACACACTTATAACTCGGGGACTTTTCTATCTTGAAGATTGGACTATTAAATATACCTGCGCATAAAGACGGTATTACTAAAAAATTTCTTTCCTAAATTCGACATCATATACAAAAATACACTATTGTATAGATGTTCATGTTTTCCTTAAACTAACTTGTTTTTATTTCTTCATTGATTATTTGGATGTATATGCAATTGGTGTGCATGGTAACATTGGAATTTCTGTAACTGTATTCCAAGACCCTTATATGTATTTTGATTTGTTTGGAACTAATTTAGACTCAGTTTAGTTGTAAATGAAATGTCTAATTTAATCTGTTCAACCTTAAATATCATTTAAAACGTTAACAAATTGTGATATATAAAAATTTAGAGTATAGTGTAGTTGTTCGATAGTCCATGTACGTTTATACGTATTTTTTCTCGTTGTTCAAATTATTGCCTAAAAAAATCATTAGATCCAAAATGCCCAAGTTCCAAAAATAAATTTGTCGATGATGGTGATTTAATATATTTAAAATTCTCTCTTGATATCAAAATTGCTTGTTGTATATTCCAAATTCTAAATATTCCAAATCCTAAATAAAATTCCATTAAGCCTTGGACATCCAATTATTTACAAATCCGGCCAGGATAAAAATGTTCCTTCGTTTTTTTTCCAGATTGATCGAATAAATTAATCGAAAGGTCTAAAAAGGGCATTAAGGCTAAGAGGGAATACATTAAAAACTAAAAACAGATATTGCTATTCTTTTACCCTTTTCTTTTTCATATCGTGACCCTGTTGATGTTCTTCCATTTATATCTAAATATAGTCATATAACATAACGATTTATTTGTTTGTACTTTGAAGTCACAAATTCTCAAGAGAAAAATATCTTTAATTTTAATTTTTCATGCATAATTAAATATTTTGTTTTTGAAGAGTAAGGTTCTAGAAGTGCCCTTGTACAAAATGTATCTAGATTAGAATAAATTTTTAATGCGCTTTAATTATTAATTCTTACTTCTAGATTCAAAGGTCGCAAAATTATCAACTATTAAATTTTATATTTTAACTTAAAATCCCATCTAAATTTTCTTCTATCTTCAGTAGAACCCTTAACTCTATACTTGTGTTGATACCTTCATGTTTTTAATTATCTTTTTGTTTGTTAAAAAAATTGAAAAACATCAATGGTTACATGAAAGACATGCCGGAGGTGACACAATCTACTATTACTTTATTGATATATTCGATGTATACAAGGAAATAAAGTGAAATAACCCAGAGGTTTCATTTCATCGGCACTAGACCGACATCTATTTCTAATTATTAACGAACCATAGTCTTGGAAAAAGGTCGTACAGAAAAGTTTTGTTTTCACTGTTCCCTATTTGGTACTCAATTAAGAAGGTATCAAGTCTATAGACTTGGTAGGTGGATGTTTTCTTATATTTCTGAAGTATTCAAATATGAAATAAAGTAGATATTCTAGAATTTAAAAAAAAACACAAATTAGAAAAGTGAATTGAATAATTGAATATTTTATTGTTTATTGCCTCTTTCAAAAAAGCCCTGACGATATATTTCTCGGTATTTACTACACAAAACCATTAAACACTTAATGACTTCTATTAAAATGAAGATAAGGGTTTATTTGTTTCGGAAAGATAACACAACACTCGTGAATTTTTACAATAATAAAACGCTTCGTTATGTAATTATGACATAACTACAGATTTATGGGAAACCTTTCCATAAAAACTTATTGTATATTATTTGATAAATAAAAGATTGAATTATAATGATATTAAATTTTAATGTAGACGATAATAAATGCTTTTCATTTTTAAAGAGATCCCATAGTAATTTCTGGAGAATGCATAGATAAATTGCTGTGGCCATACCCAAGCACAACAATCATAAAATATTGTTTAATACCAGAGTATGAAATTTCTAGAACAGAAGGTGCCCAAGGAAATGCTTTAGTATAGCATACCGGCTCGTTTCATTTTCAATTCTATGCGCAACAAACAATCCTGAGCCTATCCACAAATTGCCCTCACCTATTAATGTCTAATGCGATCGGAGGTATAATCGTATAATCGACGTCTTTAACCGCATTGAAGCAGTTCGATAAAGATGCCTATCGACTTGAGGAAGCATTCCTACTTGTCCGAAATAGCCTCCAAGTCCCGTACCCCTCCCGTATCTTAAACGTTAAACGGTCTACAAAGCGGTAGCAATCCCTAGTCATGTATTATGCATCAAACGATTCCATTCAAACCATGTGTGACGGTTAAATTCACAACTTTACGTGAATCGTTCACCTGGCGAATACCTTTACCTTTTCTCTATGGCATGGCGGTAGGGTGCTCAAACTCGATTCGAAAAGGTCCTCACATCGTATTTGTTATCTAATTTGCTATAATTTACCCTATCAGACCTGGGCGGACCAAAGAAGGTGGCCCTGTTCATTTCACTGAAGGAGCCATGGCTAGCAGAAGGGCTGGGGCTTGTTGGACCGATATATTGAAATTAACGAATCCCTCAAGGTGCAGGTCTAGCGAATTTCCATAAAATAAAATTGGGTCAGGTGTACTTATAGCCCCTGTGTCGGCTGGAATTAATGGCCAAAACGGGGCAATTCATTTGAATGGGGAAATTACAGGGTGATATCTCTGCTCCACCCTGTGTCAATATATCGAACATACCGTTGTTAAGAAGGAATTCATATGAATCTCTGGCAATCAGGTGGAGATAATAAAGAAAATTGAAATATTCTGGGAGAAAGCGCTTTTATAGGCTTTCAAGGGCAAACAGAGAAGGGTGCCTTCTGCTCGTTCGATTAGGGAGCTCAAACAGCTCTCTGCATCCCAAAAGGGGTGAAGTGGAAGTCAGGGAGGCGCACCAAGGCAGTTAGCAACTGGTATAATGATTGAGTTTTCGAAGTTGCTCGGCTTGCCGGGTCCCGAAATTGATTTTGCTTCGGAAAGTTACGCACAAGTCTGCGATATTTAGATATTATTAATGCCGGTAGTCTCCGTTTAATTTATAGAACATTGCTTGAGGCAGACCCGCCCACTGTCGACGCCTGGGCCCTTAGCGCGCGATGAGTCCTAAAGAGTAGGAGGATACATAGTAATGGAACTGTTGCTCCTCCTGCAGACTAACCTCATTACAATTAATGAGATTTTCGATTTTTCGGGGGAGGAGAAGAGGGATACGGTAGGTTTTATGCTTTTGCGCCAAAATTATGCAGAATTGGTTTGTTTACTTTCGATTTCTTGCTTAAGCGCTCATCGATCTTAGGTTTAACATAAAAAATTCTATCACAACATGATTTATACCAAGGAAGGAATCGAAAATTATGTATAACCTTGGACATTGGAAACTATTTCATGAAAAGCAGTTACGTGATGCATTGTTCTAGTGTATTATTATTTCAGGTGAGGTGCACCATACCTGTGTATGCTTGCCGCAAAATTAACCACAGCTGAGAGCACTTCGGCTTCTTATTCGGGCAACTAAAGAACAGGAAAAGTTTCCAAACTTTGAACTACTTTGCTTTTCCTAAAATCGAACAAGGGGAGGCCGGAGGGGTATCGTGCAATGTACGCCACATAAATATTTAACTTTTTCTCAGAACCGAAGAGGGGTGAAAAGCCCCTCAAGGGTAAGTGATATATGGGGCCATTTCGGAGCATTCAATAAATGTGGCCAACAGACGTCCGGCTCCTCAGGGCATCTGGCAAGAAGTTGCTTGTTTTCAAGGAAAACATTCTTTAACTTGCGAAGAACTTAAAGGTGAGTGAGTAAACCGAAGTGTTTGTATTGCTATAGGAGGAGTTCGACGAAGAAGAACAATAGTACGACGATGTGTAAGTCGAACTCATTCATAACGTCTATGGAGTGGCAGTGGCAGGAGGGTACCTGCCACTTTGGGCCATAGAAGCTTCTCAAAAATTTAGTACAGTAATATTAATTATGTTGTACTTGAATTTTGAAATAAGCTTTCATTCTAATCATATGATTTTATATTCGTCTTTAACTAGAGAACACGCATATGCAGGAGTTTGACTGTAGAATTTTGTTGAACTGGACGTTGAAGTATTCATGCTTGAACAAATTCTTATTAAAATATGGAATACAAGTAAAATTTACTTGTTCTGTCGGAGCATATTTGAAAATGATTAATATTGAACAGCTTTTTCGTCAGAATAGTTTTTTTTTATTACTGGTGTTTAGTGTCTGGACTATAAGGAGAGTTTTGTAGTTTATACTACTTTTATTGAATTATATGATATAAAGGTTTCATTTTTTTAATTAAATTAACTATGGAATTCGTAAAAGTGCCCTTCTCTTGAGCATGTTGACAAAAACGGGTGATACAAAACTCATGTATGTGGAGGTACTCACAAAACAATTTCAGTTTTACTTTTCTATACTTTCTATTTATCTAGAAACCCTATACTTTCTATTTACCTAGAAAATAAATACGTTTTGTAAAAGAGGCAATCTCTTAGATGTATTTTCACACCCTTCCTTTGAGTAGACAATTAATTACATATTTTTTGATTTCGATGATTAGAGTTGATAAAGTTTTGTAGATTTATCTCCTATAGAATTAACTGTTTTTTTTCATAGCTTTACTCATGATATCGTTTTATTATACTCTCATCAACGTTTCTATATATACATAGAAAAATTTATTGATCAAAGAGGTTTTTTTCTCTTAAGTTATTGTTTTCACGGTAGTTATCGAGACTACAACACATTTTAAGAATTCAGAAAAACAAATTCTTGTCTCTACTTTGTATAAATTTTTAAAGAAATCAAATTTATATATTTTTAACTCCTCTACTAAAGGAAGTTTAAAATTTAATACATTTTAAAATAAATAGACTTTCTGTATTTCTGGCTTTAACTTTTAAAAAAATTTAAGTTTAGTTTAAAAAAATAAGTCAAATTATTGCTTTTTCATATAAAGACAAAAAATATATTCAAAAAAATTCTAATAGCGGTCTCTAAAATGATTTTGGAAATAATCGGAAAATCTGCTTATTATTTTATTGCGAGATAGCAAACAAATAAAATTTAATAATCATAGGATGAATATGCATTATTTAAATTTAGTAAAGTTTTGCGAGCAATGTGGAGTTGTTGAACGTTATTGTAATACATAAAGAACATTTTTGGGCAAACGCATATAATTGTGAAATGAAATTGGATAAAATTCGAATAAACAAAATGAAATAAATCTATTCGTGGAAAATGTCCCTATGTTGGTTCCGTAATATTGCTTTATTTCCTTTATACCCCTTTTGACAATTTGGGATATCCTCAGTAGATGTAAATACCCTAAATGGAGTAGATATTCCGATTCTTCTAAAGGATACCTTCAGTCAAAAAGATATAATTACAAGGGAACAGCAAGAAAAAAGCTGAAATAAAACCGAAAAAGCCACAAAGGAATGTTTTGCCTCTTCTTTGGAAGGGCTTGCGTATCACACGAGGCGGATAAGCTCCCTGGCAATGACAAGCAATTCGAAAGGGCGCATCAGCAAAACATGGGAATATCGTTACGTCTGTGGTCAAGGCAAACAGAGGACCTATTCTGGGTAATCCCCGCTAGAAAGGAGTTTTGACCTTTTCGATCCTTTTTGTCGCCCTGAGCTCATGTACATACCTCTGGACCTAGCTAGCCCGGCTGAATACAATTTCCTGACGGACGAAGATACATTTAAATACCTCGCCATGATGGAAAAAATCTTCTTCATTCCTTGTGGAAGATAAAAGAAATGCCAGACATCTTGAAATGAGTGCTGCGTTTGACGAGCTCTTTAAGGAAGAAAATTGCTTTAACTCGCACCGGTCGACATCGCCTTAATTCTGTGATGGGCCAAGGACTCGCCGTTGTGCAGGAAAATGGAAACCAGCGTGATTGGAAATGCGTTAGCGGTGTATTATTTAAGTTCGGTTAATGAGAATTGCGTTCCAGGTGGATAAGACTTTTGCTGACTTAAAAAAAATAAAAATATCCTAGCACTTTCCGCCTGACTTCGGTGTATCCACGGAAGAGGATACTTTCTATGAATGGTTTCGTTCCTGAAAAATTCGGGAGAGTACAACAACTATAGCACTAGTGCTGGAGTGCCTTGCCAAAAAATTCCAATAATTTACGCCGGGGCAAGGGGATCAAACAGCATACGATGGGTGTTCTTGCAACGTCAGTTGGGATAAATGGCCACCATGCATCCCATCTCTCTGGAGATTGTAAAAGTCACTATCTGGGTGTACCCCAATTTTTTCGTAGTTGCAAAAACTGTTCTGTCCTTCCCTTCGGGAAGTGCCCAATGGATGAATCCTTTATTTTGGGCATTTGTTCCCGTCCAATCTAAGCAGAGGTCAACGTTGACGATAACTCCCTGGTTTTTGTAGTCTCCGCTTGTGATGACAGTCCCGGAAATCTTCCTGTCAACTTTGATGAGGTTCTGCTATATTTGTCTTGTCGACACCACTTTGAGGACAGATGAAGTGCATAATACCACATAGACAATAGAATCCAATATCTGTCGACTGATGATATTTTCAGAGATAGCCTCGAAAATTGTCAGAGAATTCCATTTGAAAAATAATCCACTTCATTTGTCTCGGAAATTTAGACGTGGAAATCATTTATTATTTGTTGAAAATGACATTTTCTGCTTGTAATATTTTTCAGCTGCACGTACACCAAATGCATCTTTGACACATTCCATTGTAAATGGTTCGCTGATCAACGTCCTGTACAATAAAGTGGTACACAGAATTTCTTGGAAGCATGTACGTGCCTTTTGTTAGAACTTTTTGTGTAATGTATCTAAAAAGGGTCTAAACATAAGCTCCCATTGAAATGTTTAAAGACAGAAAATTTACTCTTTAAACGGCTACAAATTTTCTATTATTTTGTATTATATATTTATTTTATTAACATTACAGTTCAAAATGTTTTGTATATATTTTAAACAAGGCCCTCTGGATATTTAAAATATAATGAGAACTTTATAGGTTTATAATCTTGAATCAGCACGCGAATTTTGTTTGGCATCCCATCTTTAAATTAAATTTATATTAATCTAAAATATGCTCTTTTACATTTGGACCTGTCTGTTTGTTATTTTAATTATATCAAAATTAATAAACAAAGTTTAATGAAATTTTAGTATTATTGGGTTCATAAGTAAACTTAAATGGACTAAAATTAGTAAAGTAATTCTATTTTTGTTTATTTTCCGTCTACACTAGATAAGGTCATTAGCATCATTAATATTAATATAATGATCTTTGCACTAATTCAATTTTTAAAAATTCAAAAAAGCCAACCTCTATTATTGTTTAAATCTACTTTTAAAAATTTCAGAAGGTGTTTTTTCTTTTCTTAGCCTAGAGGATTAGACGTGTAGACAAAATCAAAAATCAAATCTTTGTTTTAGAAAACGCATTCGTTAGTAGTAAAAGCAAACATTTTTAAATCCAAAACAAATTAATTGATTTGTATTATGTTTAGATTAAGTTAATTCACTTTACTTTTCATTTTTTAACTGACCTCTTCCGAAAGAAAACATTTGTGGTATTTCTAAAGGTACCTCCCGCTAATTTCTTACATGACTTAAACTAGCCTCTAAATTGAATTGTTCACGTGGAGAAATCTTACCGCAGATATTTATATAATACGAATAAATATTCTTAACGGATTTCATTTTAATCTGCAATATTTGCGGTTAAAATTTTTAATTGAATAGTACACTTTGGGATTCGCCTAAAAATTGCATTAACCAAAAGAGCAAAAGTTCACTAAGCCACCTGGGGATTTTTTTCCATTTGACCGCCAATTTGATAATTTCCCGCAAAAGTTCCCTACTGAATGCCTGCACGGTCACTAGAGCGAGTGCATATCGAATTTAATTTAATTGAAATAAACGGATTTTTTTTTAAACGCAATTAAACATTTGTTACATTTGTGGATTTACACGTCCTGGACAATGGACGCAAATCCGCAGAAATGGCGCGATAATCGCTAAATCAATTCCCACATTCCATTTTAATTGAATTTTTGGGAGGATTTAACATTTTTGCTAATGCCAAGTTCCCATATTTCAGCGCTGTGTAAATAACGAACATATTACAGAAATTACAGACGTTTTTCGTAATGCTGCCGGTTGTGTTGGGGGATAAAACCTTAAATTTACCATGCTCAGCGGGTTCGGTTTGGTACGGCCGGGTTCGGATGCACTCTGTTCACACTGATAACAGGGCGTTATCAGTTGCATTCGCTACTGGCCGGATGTTTAAAAGGTTTTTGCCCGCCGGGCTTGCACCCCGGTACATATTTTTGCCATCAACGGATAGGCTATATATTTTAGAGACCGTTTGACTGCCCTTAGTATAAAATCGATTTTAGAAAATTTGTAAATAAAAACAAAAAAAATTACGCGGTCATACGGGCTAAATGCTAGTGACTCGAGGTAAATTTGGGTGACATTGAAATAGTTACGGGGATGTGGAAGCCGGTCACTGAAGACATTCACCAACATCAATTAAGCGCAGGATGATATGAGCTGGACAAATTTCTTGCTCGTTTTGTGAGCCTAGTGTGTTTTTTTTCCTACACTCCAGGATAAATATCGATTTGTGTCCCACTGATCCTTTTTTATGGTCTCAGGCAACCCCCACGGGATAGACGGCTTTTTCTGTTTTTATAAAAGGATTTTTTATTTGTATTCCCTTTTGGTCTTTTTGCTAACACGAATAACCAGAAGTAGCTAGCGACCTTTGAAGGTGTACTTGTAAATAATTCTTCGATATTTATTTTTTTAAATTTCCATAAATAAAAAAGAGGTAAGCTCACAGGTGCCAGTATCGAACCCATTCACGAAGAATTCAATAAAGGTCCCACTCAGAAATTCATTCAATTTTGGCTTGAATGCAGACAAGAATCTAGTGCTACAACGTAGGTGTTGATTTATGTAAATGAGGAAAAAATACTTTCATAAATTTGCGGTGAGCAAAATAAAACTCTGGCTCAGGTTTTGTGGACGTATTGAAGGAAAGTAAAAATTCACATTTATTGCGATTATGGAAACCACAGGTTTGGGAAAATGAGAAAACAAATTTCGTTGAATTGTAAATGCAGTTGGGATTATTTCTGCAGCTATGGAAAACGAAGGAATTTGTTTTTCAACAAGACAAAAGAATTTATTTCAAGAAAAACTAAATAAAACGTGTGACAATTTTCTAAATCCGTAGATTTCATTCATTACAATGTTTTTTTCTCTATTTCGCACTCTCAAGTGTGGTAATTAAGCGTGAGAACGACACTTGTTGTAAGAAACCCTGGAAGATAATGAGAGTCATCTCTAGATTTCACTTAAAAAGAAGCTACTTGCACTTTTTGTGCAGTTTTTTGCCATTTCGCAGATTAACTTTCATTCAAGAAGACCATTTTGACTTTTTTTTGCGTTTCATCTTAAAGTCTGAGTCAGTCTTTTGCATTGCTCTAAGATTTTCCATTTAAGAAATCTTAAAGAGTATCCTTGACCTCTTCGGGGTTTACGAGAGGGTTGCACAGACTTCGCAGAATGAATTTGCCAATTGTGCCCTGAATAAACTTTGATTATTATCGTTTGGGTCTTGAAGAGGCCATCGTCACACGCTAGCCGCCAGTTGTTTGGTCTGCTTGTCGGAGCCCTGGGTGTTTTATATGTCTGCAAGTATGTCAGGATGAGTTTTACGAACGACACATGGGCAGATCTGGACCATGTATGGTATCTATCACTTCTTTAAATGAGGACCAACTTAAAGGGAGCAAAGATTGTTCTTGATACTTTATTACATTTTCTTGCATTCTTTCCAAAACTAGCTATAATAAGTGAAAGGTATTGCTATTAGGATGATATAGAGGATGTCCAGTAAGTTTGGAATGTTGGTCTGTTGTTGAGGAATCAAAAACAAATATAAGACATTTTTGTATGGCAAATAAGAAGAAGTACTCCTTTGCGATGACTTTAAAATTTAACCGTCTTAAGATTTCCTATTGTTTGTCTTTTTTTTTTTTTTAAATGTAGTTTGATTCAAGAAGTTATGTTAGATTATGCGCACAAATTCAATTACAATATAGTTATATAGAATATAACTAGTACGTAAAGGACTTCCTTAACATTTTAAATTCGAGGCTTGAATAGAATGGATAGAACTAGTTAAGATTTGACTTACTAATTATACAACTGTGGCTCGAATTTACTAAATGTGGCTTTTCGATTATGAACATGAGCTGTGAATTCTATAATATGAAACAAAAGTTCAAAGTTATTCAGCGCACATAATTCTAGCATATAATTATTAGTCTGTGTTACGTTCCGTACTAAGCGTCCTTGTGTTACTTATGCTCCATTGTTTTCGTACACTCGATTACTTTCAAAAGCTCAAATGTTAAAAAATAAGTTTATATTCTTTAAAGAGTAAGTAGAGAAGAAATAAGTGATTCAACGCCGTTTTTTTGTTTTTATTATACAATTAACAACAAGAAAATTTATGTAAAATTTAATAATTAAAACAATTTATAAACAAATAAAATTGAGTAAGTTCAAACTCTTTTTGAAACTGCAATCGTGTTTCTTTCTTAAGTGTTCTTTAATTCAGCGGTTGCAATTACCAAAACCAATAAAACTAGAAGAATTTTTGATCGAATATTTTTTATACGCTTTTTTTCATTAACAGACATTAGACCAAATCAAAATTTTTTAACATAATTAACAATAAGAGAATTTCATGTATTAAAATTTGCCATCATTTTGATCACTTAAAACCATTTTTAAAATCAAGCTATGGATAATCGCCGGTAGTATCACAGCAATAATTACACAATAAAAAACTATGTGACCATAGTTAGAAACATGTACGTATAAAATCACAGGTTTTAAAAAAATGTCTATTAATTAAAAGAAATATACAATGGATACTGTTTGCATACACCTAGTTCATTTAAAATATTTTTTTAAAAAATAAAATGTTTGATAATTGGAATGTAGGTATTAAATATTATAAAAGAGTTTATTTCGCGCTTTTATTACCACATTACCAAAAATCGCGAAATGTTTGAACATTTTTGCGTTATGTAATACCCTTATCTTTTTAAAGATCGTCGTTTACTTTCCTCTATTTTTGCTTCCACATGTGGTAATTGCTTATTATAATGTGCCTAGATATTTTGGCTCGAGATCAAAGCCGTTTTGGCTCTATCTGACCATGCATCATAAACAGCAAAAAATTGTTTATTCCTTGTGTTGACATCTATCACATGTCAGCGACGGGACCACAATATTGGACCAAATTTCGTTTACGTATTCGTAGTAATTCGAATAGAATTTTTCCCATTACTACCATTGTTCCCTCGCTCCAGTGTTTTTTCCTACTTCAACGAATTTTACCATTTACTAAAAATTCAATAAAAATGTTCACGTGGAAAAGCATTGCGGTGAGCCATTATGGAATAGACCGCAGACATAGTCGAGATCTAATTTGACTTCATTGTTTAATTTTAGACGTTTTGTGCATTCACGTTTCGTTGGGCTTTGTTGGGAAGGTGGGCCTTCAGTCCTAGCTTTTATGCTTTATGCTAGCACAGCATAATTCGCATCGCTAAAGAGACTCGCTATGTACAGAGGAAGTAATTTAACTTGATGTTCTGCTCCTGGGCAAATTTATGCAAAGATAGAGAGATAGAGATAAATCTGGGATTTCTGCAGTGTTCCAAAATCTTTGGATTATTCGTGTGTTCCTCCGAAAACTTTTTATCATCGGCAATTCAGATGAAAGATTTGCAATTCTGAATTGTTTGTCTAGAGTTTTAGACTTGAATTGTTTTATCTACTTTTAGAACACAGGTCCTATATTTACTATAAGATTACAGTAAAATTTAATTGGGAGTTACAATGGATGTTGCCGCTACACGCTTCAAATTAATTAACCCTACCCGAATCGATATCAGAAACGTCGCGAATTTCAGTGTGCATTTTTCATGGAGTCGTTTAATATTCATCTCCTTAATTCAGATGAGTTCAGAGCGCTTGAAGAGGATTCAAAACGTCATTACTATGCCCTCTCTCGGCTAGTAATTAAGAGTGTATGTGTGTGCCGTTCCAATTAACATTAATAAAACGAAATCAAAATTTAATGAATGCCGGAGACAGCCAGGAGCTGTTCAAACACACACTTCATTAATGTCCTTAAATCGTTAATCTTCTGAGCCTCCCAGCTCCTCCTGGATCCACTCAAGTCGTATGGGCCCCCGAAGACGTCTCTTTTGCTCACATCTCGTAAAATTCTTAGTCAAACAGGGACCCTGAACACGCCGGCAATTTCTAATATGCATCCGCTGCAAATTTTTAAACAGTCGCATAAAGGGGCGAATTATCTATTCATTGATATTTCCACAGATGGAGCCCCTCTCGTACGTTGGCAAAGACGGCACACATTGCTCTAGGCCTGTTCGTTAGTCAAGGACCCCCGGAGCCCCAACTAGGACATCAAATACACAAGCACACGCCCGGAGCGGGTGAAATGGAAAACTTTGCAAAGTAAATTCAGAGCTGTTTGTTCACGAATCCCCGGGACATAGGGGTTGTTCGAGCAATGCGCTATTTCTAAATAAACAAGAAGAGTGACGAGCAGTAAAAACTGAGAAGACCCTACCGTAGAACTCCCGAAACCTCCGACTCACCCAGACCTTCATCATTTCACAAGAAGTAAAATATTTTCTGCTTACACCGAATTACATTCTCGAAACGGGTTATGTTGCTGCAAATTCAGGCGAAAATAATAAAGTGGGAAGTAGGGCTACTTGAAATGAGCTAAAACGACCTAACCCTTTTCACGGTGAAAATAAGGTCAATGCCATTTAGCGCAATCTTCTTACGGGCTCTAACAAGATCCTCAACAATTTTCTGGCCAAAGCTTATAGAACGTTGTTTCCCTATTTGAGGGCGGCTTAGGCGTATCCTTTTTTGATATTAATTTTTTTAAGGTGGGATTATTTTGGTTGAAATTTTTTTCTACCCGTGGATTTAGAAGGGAAATCCTCAGTCAACACGTGTTAGCCTTTACTTCGTAATACGCTTTACTAGAATTGAAACAGAGCCTGTATGATGCTATGGACTACATCATCATCCGTTTTATGCCAGTTGATTGTAACGATAACCCATTCTCTAGAGTGAAGGTATAGACGCATATTCCTCTCAATTATTTCGCAGAACATCGATACAATCCGTTCGGCTTCAGCTATATTTCATTTCACTAGATTGGCAGGCAGCTAGTTTCAGAGGATTCGTATTGTTACTATTTTTAATTTAACCCTTTAATACTCCCTTTAAATCTCCGCTTCAAGGCGAGCTTCAATATTTTACTTAATAGTTATAAACTTGAAAATTCTTATTATCTTGGTTAGTTAGTTGAGATATCCTACGTTGTTTGGCACAGTGCCAGTGTGTGTGTCTAAGAGCATTGAAAATTTATTGGTAAGTAGGATATAGACTAAGTTGCCCTTTTTTATGCAGATTTGGTGAGAACGAATGTTTGTGTTGCTGCGAGGTGGCTTTAAATCTAACCCGATCTACGCTGCCCAGAGGAAATTTTATAACTCCGATTTCCTAGTTTTGTGAGATAGAGGATGTTTTTTTTATCAGTTTATGCCACGATTTTGGGGATAAGTAATTCTTTATGAACTTTATTACAGTCATGGAGAGATATGTCAGAAAAAAGGGAGTATACAAATTGTTGGCCATGTCCGTTTGCGTGTTTCGTCATAGACCTGGAAAAAATGTATGAATACCCCGATTGCAAGCCCGAAACCTAAAAATGTTGTACTCAATGCAATGTGAATTTGTTTAACTCTCCCATAAAATTATGTTCCTATCAGTTTCATACCAAAAAATGAATATATTGAATTACTTCTCATTCCTTTTTTTATTTCGTATTCCATTTTATTAAATAAACTTACGTCATTGTTACAACCAATGTTTTTTACTGCACAGGTTCGCATCAAGGCGGTTTTAATTTTTGGCTCACCTGGTCTTACCTGTCCATGAAATTTATTTTTTTAGATTAAATTTTTTTTTCTCATTCCAAAATTTGTCTACATTGAATTTTTCAGGTTAAACCAAAATTCATGCATTAGAGAGTTAAGGGTTGTTGAATTTTTCATTATCTGGATTTCTGTTCCTATAGTAGTAACACTGAATTTACAGATTTACAGATACATTCCACACATTTCTCAGTTTAGATAGGCCTTCGTTAATTAACAATCAGAAAATTTCATGTATGCGGAATATTTGAATTATGATCACTACTTTGAAGCAGTTTCATTAACGAGAATTTTAAGTTATTTCGGATCACTTTGCTCTAAATATAATACAACACAAATTTAGGGACAATATTGAGTGTAAATTTGGATTAATCTTGTTTTTTTGTATTTACTAAAAAACTCTCGGATTTAATTTTTTGATATGCTACTTTTTCATAATTCTGAACAAAACGTAATAAGGATGTATTATTAAAAAATAACCCTTTTAACTATTATTTTGAAAACCGCGAGTCTATTTTATACTACTTTGTCAATTTAGAGTGTTTACCACATTTGGTAAGAGTATCAATTTCCTTTGGTTGCCTAAGTACCTGCTGCACCTGAGTATGGAAATATGTGCTCGGGAAGCCACTGTTATCCCGGGCTAGGTATTCCAGCAGATACATCAACAGGTTTGTGTATTTGGGGTTTTCTCGAGGTAGGAATTGGTAGCAACTTAAAGGTATTAATAAACTAGAATTTTGGAACATTTTTGGTGGATTTTGTGGAATACCTTTAGGATCCTGATTAAGCGCATGTTGGTGAATTAATTAAAACGGAAAAAAGAAAAAAATTAAACATTCAAAAACTTTCTTCTTGCCTCCACCTGTCGCCCTAGTCGAAAAACTGCGAAAAACTGAGAAAGGTAAAAATCACTAGCAAGACTTTCTCGGAGTTCCGGACAAAGTTTCGTAATAATCAAAAGCAAAGTGATTCTAGAAGTTTCCCTTTCGACGGTCTGTGTTGCTACGGATAAGGTGAGCTAAGCAAATTCTTCGTCTTATTAGGATGTATTTATTCACCGCAGAGGTAAAGGTAAGCGCCGCTTTTAATGATCATTAAATGGCGGTTTCGGATTTTTGGCTCATGCTCCCGCCCTTTTATCAGCTGCCAGAAGGCCAGAAAGGAACTGGGAGCTGCGAAACGGGAAAACAAAGACCCACCACTCTGTTCGTTTGTCATTTCGCTAATGATTTCCATTAAAGGCTTTCGCTGATCCTTTGTAATGCTATGCAGGCGTCCAAGAACAATAAGGGACCATTTGACTCTCTCGCCGTACCAACCCTAGGGCGGGGGGTATTTTTTAATTCACGACAAACCTCCACTGGGCAGGGGCTAGGATAGGTTGCCACCAGAGGCCAAAGGCTTATGGAACCTTTTGTAATTTACAAATTTCGGTCGGTTCGAAAGATTATTTGCATTTATTATTTCCTCCAGGGCTTAGTGGAACGGCTCTGGTGATTTCAGCTGGCATTAAAGTCCTGCGGAATTATTCCGGGACCCGGAGGCCCAGCCATGTTAAAAACTACCACTCAGTTGCCAGGCTGAGGTGATAATCCTCGCTGATTTCAGGATGTTTTAATGTTCACCCGCAAGCCAAGGCGATAACTATTAAGCAATTATGGGATAATTTTCTTATTCGAAGGTTCGAAATGAACTAATTAATGATAATAGGGAAATAAATTGCTCCGAGGTTTTCCTGTAACTTAAAGTATAAGTAACCTTTTTAGTTCTACTCTGCGCTTGTAAATAGTGAAATATAATACGAGGAATGGCGCACAGTTCTTCTTTAAATTTTTATTTTCAATTATTACTTCATATTAATTAACATAACTTAATACAACCAATTAGAAACCTGCAAGAAAATTTCGGATAATTTCGATATAGGGATCTATCCATTATGATATTAGGGCTCCACCCTAAATTTGGTAGTCATATGGTTTGCTTTAAGAAAGTGGTTAAGACGGTTTAAAATTTGACTTGTCAGAATATTTCGCGAAGTTTAGTAATTACTGTAGAAGATACGAAACAGGAAAAAATACTTAATATTTTTCATCATAAAAGAAAACCTTTTAAAGCAGTAAAGCAGCATGAGATCTATCGACCTCCGTTCTTCCTTATATCGTTTAACGCTTCGGTCATTAAGTTATCCAATAAAGGAAATACCAAAATCAATGAAGTTGTTTCCACTTAATTGCGAAACGGCCAAGTAAACAGACATGAATCGTAAAAGTTGTTGTACAGGTACCAACTTATTAATTACGGATGAACCGTATGGATATAAATAAATATTTTCATTGAAGTATTTTGAGTAGAATCAACTTTACTAAAATTAAGTTCTCGTCAAAATTATGATGACCAAATTTGATTTTAAGTCATTTTTATTATTAGTCTGTTGTTTATGCGTCTTTATAGGTGTGATAGTGCATATACTTTACATAATGTTTAAAAATATGTATAGCTACACGAACAAAAATTTTACCAATAGATATGTGCGCACAGATTTCATTCACGGAACTGTCGACGTGCGAGTCTGGCTCGTATTTCATCAAATTTACTAGATTCCATTTTAATATGAATTTTTCAAATAAAATTTTAGTGACAGTCATTAAAGTATTATATCCTTATTATTCTTTTGTCCTGGATTAAAAATTTCATTATGTCTGGCTGGAAGTAAAGGAAATATTGCATCAATGAATTTCCCATCTTGCAAATGGTGTATATTCAAATGAGATATAACTTCGGGCTAGCAAAAAAAGTGTCAATTCTGTTTTTAGATAGTTTTAGTAGTACTCTTCTAAAAGTTTTTTTTTTCCCTAACACTTTCAAAATTCACTTTTTAACATAAAATTTCATGGAAAGTAATAACTCAATTCGAATCGTGCAGACATCATGATTACACAAGACCGCTTTCCCACTCGTTTGCATATCTTTCACCTTCGTTAGCATAAAATTTGCAAGTGAAGTAAAACATTTTTGCCCTTATTTTGAATAAAAGGCTCCGGCTGTGGCTTTGGAGACCAACAAGTGGTATATTGCTCTAAGTTACCTTCCATTGACCCCGTCAGTCGAGGGTGTTCTCATCGGGATCCGAAAATAGTAATGCATCTATATGCATCTGTAGCTGAAATAGTGTTCGCCAGACGGGTGAATATATGCAAATAAGTGGACAACCCTAAAAGCTGAAGTCCGATTAAGGGATATGTTCGTGCACCAGATATGTTTACGACGGATGCGAATTTCAAATTTGTTTGTAACCGTATTCTGCTGTTTTAGATATTATACGAAGGACTCCAGCACACCATGCAATAAGGACGAAGTGAACTCAAAAGGGTTTGGTTGACATGTTTCGTCTTACGAGAGAATGGTAATTGAAAGGGGAAATTCGCCATTTCCATATTCGACTCAATCCAATAACAATGTTAGTATCGAAAAATGCGCTGTGGCTCGAAAGTAAAAGGTTTTCAACCTCTGCCGATGGTGGTGTTTTTTTTCTTTTTCGGAATTTCATTTTATCGGTCGTCTCAAATTGCCCTGTGCCCATTCACTCTGGCCAGCCACATAGATCAGGGCACCACCACCCACCCACCTTCGAGAAGCTAGCCTGGTCGTGGTCTTCGTCTTCGACCGGTCTCGTCACTTCTCGACTGCATTCTCGTTATATTTTCGTTCTGTTTGCAGAGTGCATCATACCAGAACATTCCACGAATGTAAACACATTTAAGTGTTTGACCAGCTCTCTGGCGCGGGACCGTCGTCGTCATCGACACCTCTTTAGCATTACTATGGCCGTCTCTTCGAAGCGGTCTTCAGAGACCATCTTAAAAGAAAGGTATCATTGCGAACAAGCGGAGGTATGAGTAACTGCTGTCGCTCGAGCAATTGAGTTGCCCCCGACCGTGCATATTACCTTTTCCATTTGATTCTACTTCCGACATTCTTCTAGTGCGGGGCGTCTACCGAATAAAACGTTCCACTTCTTCCTAAACATAGACACATTTAGCCACGGGCCGTGAAGCACAATTTAGATCCAGATTGGGAACGTTCGCTAGATTCTAGTATGGCACCAGAAAATTCAGATAGGAAAGAAAATTAATCAGTGGCTGATTCTCAGAGTTCTACAACTTCCATTTGATTATACTGCTGACTACAGTTCGATCTGGTTCTGCTGCGGTTGATATCGCGCGATAATTGCAAAATTTTTAATTTGCATGCATCCACTGCACCATGAGATGGAGAAACACAGGTGGTTTCATGGTGGTTAGCGCAACCGGAGCTGGTGCGAGAGAAAGGAAGTTACACAAAAGCGTCTTTTGCAACTAATTTGGTTTTTTGCTTGTCTGCACCGTGAAGACACCCGGAGGGAGGCAGGACAGAGTGCTCTATGGTTTCAGCAGATTTAATGTCGTTTGGGTTTCAAACTGTGTAATGGGTTAAATTTGAATATGCTTTTGTCACGTACATTGCGACTTACTGGACCAGCATTTATGAGATTTGCAAGTACCTTATATTTACTAGATGGCCCATTTTGGTTCCCTTAATACTTCTGGGCCTGTAAACGCGCCTCAGTACTCTATGTGTAGCAATTAACCAAGGGCAATTAATCAATTTAATCTCCGGATGCCGCAAAGCTCAGAATTAATGGCCATTGTGTGCTGTATAAAGGCGTTGATATAATCAATGTATCGGCCGAATGCACAGTTTAATTGGGGGCTCGTAATTAAATGGATATGTTTTCTTTCGGTTTCATTTTTAAAATGTGAAAGATCAAAAGAAAACTTAGCTGAATTGATTTTACTTAATACCAATTTAAAAGTTAATGAGGTTTCGGTCGAAACCCGTGCGAGTATATCTCTTAAGAGGGTTTCAGGGCAAAGGGGATTGCAAACTTATTATTAATTCCCTTAAGGCGTCAAGTTTAGACAGAGCGTTGAGTAATTTAATTACTAAATCTTGTTTATCTAAATAACGTAATTTAAAAAAAAAACTTACTACGTATAACATTTAAAATAAAGGCTATGTTTGACTGCTTTTATTTTATTTTAAACTTGATTTTTTCTTGTAATTTTATTTATGATAGGCTCATTATATCTAAGTGGCTAAGTGAGAGCTGAGCACATATGAAAAGTGTTCCGTACAATTACTCCACTATTATTAGTTTTAAAAAGTAGATCTTATGGACAAATTCGAAGAAGTATTTTTCAGGTAATTTCGATAATTATACAACAGAATATTATTATATGACTTTGTTTTCACTGAACAGACTTTAAAATGTCTTTGACCTTTAAAAAACTTCAAGCCAAAGATATTTATATATAATTTTTAATTAAAACTTTCAAAATTGACATTTTTGGGAAATTTAAAGTTATTTAAATTCTATATTTTGAAGGATACGTATTTAATACTTAATTATGATAATTGAAGTCAGTGTAGCAAAAGCAATAAAGTGTTTTCCACACCGATATCAGTAGATAAAAAAATAAACCCTTTGTACTTCAAATTTATCCAGTGTCTGATCACTGTATGTGTACATTGCAATACAAGTCAGTCAGTCTTAAATTCAGGTCATGCTCAGTATTTATTCATAAACTGGTTAATCTAAACTGTTGAATAAGAAACTGAAAAGGCAATCGAACTAGAAACAGGAGATCAACTTTGATCAATGAGCAATACTCTAGTAACTCTTCAACGAATCATTTCAAGAGCATCCAATAAAAACTTACTTTTTCCATTCTAATTTTTTAGACATAAAAAAAGATTTAAATATCGTTGCAAAATAAACACTCGCTTTGCTCTTTGGTAAATTGGTTTTACCCATATTTTCGATGACCCCTTATCGCGCCTTGACACACTTCCAGTTTTATCGAATCAAAACCAATCCAACTGAGTCCATTTTGAATTTAAGCATTAATAGCCTTCAGGTAGCTCGAGGCTTCTAATACCACTCGTGCTTTTTCATCAGAACTGCATCGCCTGGAAGCGCTTAAAATCTGCACGGAATATACTGAGCTATACAAAGTGTTCCCTCGGGAGCTCCTTTCCACTCCCACGATTTGAGAATTCGCTGACACAAAACCAGCAAGAGGTTCAGCGCGCACTTTGCAGAAAAAGAAGACTCCGAATTCAATAAACGTTGAATAGCTCGTTTTCACTCCTTGTCAGGAGGAGGACTGCGCTGCCCTCAGCTCCAGGCCGCTTTCAATATAATCGCAAAAATATGATTAAAATTACTCTGAAAATGCATTCCCTTTCCTCCGCTCTCTCCCTACTGTGGCCGACGCAGTCAGGAGAAAGGATCTCTATGAAATGTCAATGGTGTAATCCGACAGTGAAACTTCGTTTGAATTTTAAATTCAATGAATATTCTTACACTTTATTGCACGAAACCCGACAACGGTACACTATGCTGTAATTTAATTGAATTTTTTTTTTCAGTTTTGTTTTGTGCGGCAAAGGTGTGCCCTAATTAAATTCACAACAATCGCCAAAAGCTTGAAAACTTTACATTAAATTTGATTACGAAAGAGTCCTGCATAATGAGGCTCCCAGTTTGCTGTGCAAGTCTCCGGGATAGGGTCATTAATAACTTTAATCTGAATCATGCCCGGGCATCTGCTTAGCCGGTTAAATCCCGACCTTGGATTTCAGGATTAAAACATGGGGTTTCCTAATCGGGTGCATCGAACTCAATGGGAATGCAGCTTTCGTTCGAATATATCCTTTGTAGCCTGGCGAAGCAGAAGCCTTGGAATTTGCTGCTGGAGCACGGTGAGACGTTGATTACAAACAATTTCTAGTCTGATGAAGACCGAAAGCACCCTATGAGCGATCCGTTTAAACACCCAGAATTTACATAAATCTTAATAATTTGGAGGCTAAGGCGGATGCGAAGTCGTCACGGGTCCTGCATCCGAAGAAGATGCTCGGCGCTCGGTGGCGCCATCGGAGCCATCGCTAGTGAGCATTATTGAATTAATTTGCACTGTGGAGTTAATAGAATTAGGCGGATCCAAATAGACTCCATTTGCTACTTCCAGCAGCCTTTCTTCGCCTTCGCTTCGTTCGAGCAAGAGATTTCGAGTGGAGGTTATTTATTGGGAATAAATAACTCTTGCCACTACTTCGCAGTGAATTATGAGCCAACTTTTGGGACATTATCGCGCTGGGTTTAATTAACTTATAATAGATAGTTTTTGGAGCAAGATTCTGGTTTTTGGTTGCTTTCTTCAACTACTGAGATTTTGTATTAAATATAGTGTGAAATTTTCTTACTTGGCCATTTTTTAGTTAATCCGGAAATTTTGGCAATTTTCTTGTATTAATTGAAATTTACAGAATGAAATTTGTTTAATTAAAAAACAAATAAAAGCTTAATTCCGTTTTCGTGTACTGCATGGCTTTTTTGGTTGGTATTATAAAAAATTCAATACGAATCCAACATTCATGTGAAATATGCTCAAAATAATCCCTTTTATAATCGAATTTTTTTTTAGTTTAGATTACCAGAGAGTAGGTGTTTCAAGTTCATTTTTGGTATTTTAATTTCAGTGGCTTATACATCATGATACTTTTTTAATGAGTTAATCAGTTGTTTAACATCAAGCATCAGATTTCATGTTAAACTTTGGGTCTTGTTTTTTGGAATTCCAATTAATTATATATTTCATTGGTCAGTATCGTGAGATTTTTTGGTGTAAGTGTCGTAATTATTTTAATTATTAGATATTAATTGAACTAAGTACGTCTACTGAAGTTAAAAAAGGATCTTAGCATTGCAATAACTTTCATCATGATAATATGAAGATTTTATAAATAAAAAAGTAATAGTAGGATCCGCACTAAATTTTGTTTGTTTGCATGATAACAACAATTTATAAAAGCAAATTTCTTATGGTACTCTTGAAAACTAAATAAAAGTATGGATTTAAGACCTTTACATTCGTTTAAGAGTTAGTAGTAATAATAATAAGCTAAAATTTCCCAAGTAATGTTTACTCTGACTTTAATCTTGATCTTTTCCTAAGGTCACTCCACTAAACCAATATTTTGTTTGAAAAAGGACAATTGGTTTAGTTTTTCTGTGACTTAAGTTGATTTATCGCCAAATTATACTTTGCGAGAATCACACTACCTTTGCCATAACGCTAGCTTTGATCAAGTACCGTCTTGTCTTGGCCAACAGGCTTAAACAAGTAATATTTGTACGTGAAGGTGTGCTACGGCTATAAGTGCGTATATTACGATTTATTTAACAGAATAAAATTTAAAAATAGTATAAAATGCTAAACAAAGTGCCTCCGTTATAAAACAATTCTAGGGAATTATCAGCGATGTACAGGTTGGATCCCTCATCGTTTCCAAGGTGCTATAATTATTTTTAAATATGATATAATTCTCGATAAACAGCTGAAATTGCTTTTGTTTTTGTCATTTAATCCCGACCATGCTCCGAAAAACATTTTCCTTAAAAAAATCAACAAATAAATTTGGTGCGTTATTTTTGGCAGTTTGTTTATTCACATAAGTCTAACAATTAATTTAACCAGTTCCACCTTTGCCAAAAATTCTTTCGGCATGAAAAGAAGAAAAATAATACAAAAAATGGAAGAAAATGGATTCGAAAAAAACATCATCATCATCTGCACGACATCCATCCGCACCCCCACACGCATGATGCCAGATTCGGTTGACGGTGATAGGTTGAACAAAAGTCGAATTTTTGCGTATCTGCTCCGCAGAGTTTCGGTTACATAAACGTTTATTATCTACATTATCTACTGCGCACTGTGACTGCTACTTTGTTTCGATTTTTTTATTTTTTTTCAATTAAGTTTTTTTTTCCTTTCATTTTTTTTAATTTTAATTAATTGAATTAGTCTCCGGTTAATTACAGCTTCCTCTTAGATTAATTTGGTACGAGAATGATTATCTATGGACCTATCTAAAGGCAGAAATTCTTTTGTTTTCGTCGGTGGTTGTCTAGGTCGTCATCGTAACCGAATGGGTTCGATGCGTGATCAATTAGTGTTTTTACGGGCAATTAAACGTGAAATGATGGAAATGCAAGCGCGTCGTGCCCACTTTGCTTTGTATGGAACTATCATCGAATCGACGGTAGATACCGGCCGTGGATACCGCGCGATTTCGAGATTATTGAGGCGATAATGAATTTGAACGATCGCCGAGAATAGACCGCTTGATCACTTTGATCACTTTCATTGCCACTTGGAGCATGCATCGTGCAATTCGTTAATCGATGAATCATCATCGTACACCGCGGCAATGCCGTTGTTCGGTCGAGTTCTGTGCTTTATTTATCAATGGAGAAAGCTATTTTTAACGCGGAATATTATGACTAATGTTGCATTGAACTGTTGCGCCGCTCTGTTACGCGGCCTATTCGATATCAGCTGCGCCTCGATCGCGCGACGTGTACAAAGCGATCAAGGCGACAAAATTGCGATGATATCCCTGTCGAGGAGACCATGTGGTCAAATCCGAGACCTCAGATACTTTTTATAACAATGTAAGTCTTCACAGAGGCTATAAATTCGCCTGAGATTGCTTGTTGTTGTTGTTGATGCAGGTGAAGTGGGACAATGTCATGAAATCTGTGAAGATCACACACTGTTTTTGGAATGATCGAAAATTTTCAAGACAAAATCTTATGACCGTCTCACCCAGTTTGCAACAAAGTAAGTCAGTGTCGAACAGGTTTTCAAACGCTGAAATTGAAAAAGATTTAAATAGCCGTACAAATACAATACAACGACAACGGCAGACCGATGTCGGGTTCAGGGCACGCGAAACGTTTTAAACGACACGATCGAATGAAAACAGACAGGTAAAAATCGAAATAAAAAGAAAAAAACGAAGACGAAAACTACTTCGTCGGCGGTGCAAAAGAAAAGACGAGGAATGTGTCGGAGTCAAGGAAAAGCCAGCTACCTCAGTCACCGCGGTTGCATCAAACTTAGTGGTCTCGCGTTTGGATACGGTTCTTGACGATTGTGCCGTGCGATTATTAGCGAAGAAGTGTGGCAGGGCTTTGCTAGCAAACTTAAGTCTCTTACAGCATCTTGGAGCAATCTCAGCCGTTCGCCAGTGCAAATGTCCGGAGCTGCTGCTGAAGCTCTTCGCTAGTGTTAGATGAAATTTGCTTGCCGTCAAGCGATCAACTCTGTAGGGAAAAACTAAGTCGAGGCGCGTATTTTTTCGGGCTCCAAAAGAATTTTTATCGATTTTCGGTTCGGCTAGTGCACAAAAAGTGGGTGATCTATCAGTGAGAGAAATCAAAAAGAATCGATGAGTGAAAATTCCTGCATTGGCTGAGTGAGAGGTTGTACTGTCTTGGATACAATCGCCGAACAATATGGGTAGGCATATAATATGAATTTACTCGACATTCCTTTCGGGCACTGCTCGGTGCACTTCCTCAAATATGCCTGCATTAAATCCACATTTATTTCGTACGAATATCCAAGAAACAGGTTTCCTCCTTTTGCGATCAGCGACAATAAAAAGAAACTCTCCTTCGGATCGCCTGGATGCATCTTAGGAGTTTCTTCAGTCGTTTTTCGCGGCCACTGCGCCACACTACGCGTTCACATTCCGGTTTCGAACGCACATGCATTTTATTTTTCGAGTGTTATTTAACAAGAGTCACTTGAAAATTATGAAAACAGGAAAACGCGTAATTTCTGTGATAAATTTCATGAAGAATTTCGTTTATTTCGCATTCGTCGGGGCGCCAGTCGAAATTTTTTTTTATATATTTTTAAGTAGTTTGACTTGAAGAGAAAGGCCAAAAACTGGCTTCGAACTCGAGGTGTTATCTTTTAAGTTTATGAAGTAATTTCAACCACTCATAAATCACGGTTATAAACAACGAGCGATTTTTCCTGCCCAGGCCGTTCGTTGCCACCGTGCTTTATCAATATTCATTAGGGCGGTCGAGCGAATTTTGCGGCTTAATTAAAAACATAAAGGAGAGTGTGCGACGGCAGGTATCTTTTAGCATATCGATCCAATTAAAGTGAAACGCAGATATAAATCTAACACGTCAAATTTGTTGCAGCATTTTATCGCGCTCGACGTGTTTTAATGTTATCACATTTTTTCAGGAGTGTTTTCGTAATATTTTTTTTTCAAATTTATGTCCCCAAACAGAGCAAATAATGCTGGTCTTAAAATAAAATTTGATTAGATTGGATAATTTACGATAAATGCTAAAATTTTATAAGAGACTATAGTCCATTTTTGTGGCGGCCAATCTTCAATTTTATATCTATCGATATTTTTGACGTTTTTGTATTATTATAGAAATTTAATGTTTAACAAACTTTTTATCCTATTAAGAGAAATATAACACAAATAGGTAAAAATGTGTTGTATAATAAATTAATTCTAGATAACTTCAAATACAACTTTTTTTGTTTTTGGCAATAAAAATAGTAGAATCCAATTTTAAAGATATTAAAAATAAAATAGTTACTACAATTCATGCTGAAAAATGAGAAACACTGAGAGAAAACTGGTGCATTAGTAGATATTTTTTATTGCTAATACATTCAATTGACTATGGGGGTTCGGGAGCGAAAATGTTCAGTTAGGTAAGGTTTCTGAATAAAAACGAAAATACCGTCAAAATTTGAAAAACACGGTTTTTTGCTATTTTGAAAATAAAAAATTGGTAATGAAATGTCAAAAAAATCTGTTTCATTACTCAAACTACAATTGAAACCTCAGACTTTTATCACACAAAAGAAATTTAAGTCTATCGCATGTACAATAGAAAATATGCTCCATTTAGTTGACATTCCCTCATGTTCATACGAAAAATTCACAAGGTTTCATAAGGGAAAGATGGGCGCGGCGCGCGAAGCAAATGGAGCATGTTATCTGTTGTACATGCGAGAAACTAAAAATTTTTTGTGTGATAATAGTCTAAGGTTTCAGTCGCAGTTTAGGCCATGAATTTGATTTTTATGAGATTTCTTTAATTAATTTTTTTTATTTTAAAAATAGCGTAAAAACCGTACTTTTCAATTTGTGACGGTATTTTTTCAAAAATCTTACCTAATTGAACATTTACGTTTCTGAATTCGTAACTTACAGCAAAATCATACTGAAATTATCTATAACTTGGCCAATTACAAAATCTTGTCGACTAGTGATTTATTGATATCTTTGTTCAGCTAAAGTTGAATAAAAGTTTTCTTAGATTTGATCTTAAAACTCCAGAACAAGAGCCCAGGTATGCTAAAATCTTGATTAACCACTCTTAATTACATGATAAATTAATTAATCCGTGATTATTATGGGTAAAAATGATCTGATCTATTCTGAAAATATTCTCGTATGAAAATTAGTGGATGGAGTGGATTTTATGTGATGCACGCTCGTTTTTAAAATGGTCTACTCTAAAAATCAAATAATGATGTATAAGAAAATTGTGGTCTTGTGAAATCGGTAAAGATGTGTTTGTTTTTTAAATAAAATATGACCACCTTAAGAAGATAAGAAATTCAGTGGTGCATGTGCAAGCTAAAGATATAAAGAGCTGTAGTAATACAGGAAAATACTGGGGGAAACAATAACAAACAATATTTTTATTATTGACAAAACAAAATAAAATTTCACAAAGATAAATGGATATAGAAAAAGCATCAACTGCAACCCCAGTCGAATCCGCTGCATTTTTCAATAATTTTCAATAACGTAATTTTTAAATTTCTATTCTTTGTCTTACTGAACCGAGCCACTTTTTGTTACAATCCAAATTAAAGGGAAATCATTATTTTAAATCCAATATTTAATACTGAATAATGTACAATTAGTTACTGAATAGAATTTACCCATTGAATTCAATCCATTTTGAATTAATTATTTTTTATTATTTATCAATATTTACACCACTTTTTCACAATTAAATAATTTTATTTTATATTTTGATTTAATTGTTTCCTATCCATGAGGTGTAGCAAATTTTGTGAATTAATAATGTAAAAATTGATTAAATTTTGAGCGATAAAGAATTATCCTACCGACCTCGAATCAGAACTACAAAATATCAGATGAAAATATTTAATTTAATTTAACTGCGAGGACCATATTTCCACAGACTTTTTGTGAGTATTTTATTACGCACCACAAATACAACGATGTAACCAGACTGAGCAGCGGAAAAATAATCAAGAGACATGCTTGATTTTAATGAGGAAAAATTCCACAAAGGGTGGCGGGTTAAATATGGGGTTTCATCAGGTATTTGAATAAAAATTTATCCGCGATAAAATTCGATTAACGTTGGAATACCATAAACGCCACACTTGATCAAAGACTATATTTTGTTCAAAGATAAATAAGTGATTCTTTTTCTGTCACCTTGTTCCTATTGAGCTAATTAAATCGAAAGCGAAGATACCATCTGATATCTTCTATTTGCTAAGCTCCTTCCATTTAGATCTAGATAAGTGTCAGCGAGGGGTAACAATTTCGCAATTCATTTATCCGCCATCATCAGCGCGATTCGGTGAGTTTGCAAAAATATCGTCATCTATGTCGTTCCGATCAAATTCGAGAAAAACAGACAATGGGATGGCAGTGATAAATTAGTCAAAGGGCTCCGGCTGAAGACAGGGAACTCACTGTTGGCTAGGAGAACCCTAAACCTTAAATGTCGGATATTCCAACAAGGCCCCTTGGGGCGAAGATGAATTAATTTCCATCAGCAGTGATTTGCTGAGTGGTTGATTGGGTCGTCTAATCACAGTCAAAATGAAGTATCTGACGATTTGTACCCTGTACTTCCTGGACAGGAGTATCAAATGCGAACAGAGTAGTTTGGGTGGTAGTGAGCCGACGGAATCCTGAACTTTGGGGCGGGTCGCATGCAAGTCGCAAATTGTTCCAAGCACGGGAATTGCTTCGATCAAACATTTGCGGAACTTTGTAACTGCTGACTCCGGCCCGGAACTAGGTATAATGGTAGGTTAGCGTCACACAACCCATTATTTACTAACCGGCAATGATCAGAATTTGCCTAATTGTACCTACAGCCGAGTGGCCGGTACCCTTAGTATCCGAGCTTGTGCACTTCTTTAATTTATATTTTCACAAAAACCTTTAGGTTTCGGGTATATATCGATTTTGTCCTATAAAAGGCAGAAGCAAATATTCCGCGACATGGGGCGATATTCCCTATTTCGTGTTGCATGATTTCGTGACCTGCGATGCAAAGGTAAAGAAATTATTTTGTGGAACCTCCCCGTGTGATATTGCCAATAAATTACCAGCAACAACGCGTTGCTCCAGATATGTAACCCAACTATTTGAAATAAACAGGTACAAATTGCAAGCGATTTACTGAAAACTGGACAGTGTATGTACTGAGGTGCGAACTGCTTTGTTCCTGTATATCGATCTCCTCAGACACTCTAGGGATGTTGGGAAGCAGAAAAATGCAATTTATTGGCTCCTTATAGCCGAGGGCCAGTTACTTCATTATTTCAATTTTGCACCTGTCGAGGGCTATCAAACGATTCAAATTACCAAAAATTACCAACATTATGCAAGTCTATGCCACCGAAAACACCTGCGGGCACTCCTCAGATGTCCTTAACAGCCGCCTCAGTCTAGATCTTCCACAACAAAATTTCCCATTTCATAGGAGACGGCTGTGTTGGCTTTGGGTTTCTATGGTTTCTACTACTCTTTTAGTGCCCGGATGTAAGCGTAAGAGAGTCATAGAATATTTAATGTGGCAAAATGTTTCACCGCACTGTGAACCCCCCCACTACAGTTTATAACTTATGAATCAAGGCTAGAACTGCTTTGCCCCGTCCGCACTCGCCCTAAGCTTATGTAAACTGAAGATAAATGGATCCTTTCGGTACGGTGTCCTGCACCAGATATTAAAAGGAAATTGGTCTTGGACCATATTCTATACAGGGATCACCCACCGGAGCTTTACCTTGACATTTTAAATGGACGCTTCTCTGTAGTCCTGATGGTTTTATGTTGTTGTCTCTCCGGTGCTAGCCCATTGTTTGTGGGTGAGTGCTATAAAGGAGAGGCGAACACTAAGCATGCATCCTTTTGTAGTTGGAAGCATTGAATGACATATTCATTTATCCCTTAAGGCGAGACAAGAATTTTCCTTTGGGAGCAGTTCGTTTGCGAAGCAAAATTTTGTCCTCTCAGACATAAACCAGGCAAATCTACGGTCGTTATGTCATTAAATCTTTTGTCTTCAACAGTTCAAATGAAACAATTTGTCGTCCATGACACATATACGTACTTTGTTCGACGTAAGATTAAAATATATAAGTTTTAAAAACGGAAATTTTAAGGGTCTTTTACGTATTATAATTCTGAAAAATGAGCCCTGCAGAAAGTTAACCAATGAATGAGAAGGGTATTCGTTTTTGTTTCTTTATGTATGGAAGGAAATATGAAAGGGGTGTAACCGTCTATGGATACCTGTTAAGGGTTTGAACTATTTTAGTGCTCTAAACTTTGAAGATTACTTAAAATACTCGTACAAGAAATATGTCATTAAAATAAAATACTTTAAAAGATAATTAATTATTTATAGATAATTTTCGTGTCTCGCTTGCGAATAAAACTGTTAAAATTCCAAAAGACTTCTTTGAAAGATCGTTTCCACCAGATGCAAAACCCCAAATCCCTCCAGTTGGCAATTTCATTAACTACGGGAATAGTTTCCTACCTTTGAGGAGTGCTTTCCCCTTCAGAAATCCACTATTACGGCAGTGGTAATGGGAAAATTAAATTTTTCGCAGAGCTAAACGAATTCAGGACTACTGTGCCAAAGTGACTTCACCGCAACACTCCAATCCGTCTTCAGGTCCTCGCGGGCTAATTAAAATTTAAACTTTGAACGCTTCGTGCCGGGGGCTCCTGAAATCCACAGCTGATTTGAACTTGGACGCAACTCCACGGTGTGTCCTACTATGAAAGTGTAGAAAAGGTATGGTCTGACAGGATGGTTAATCATAGAAATTACCCTATCTTCAACCAGTAGGTGATATCCCTTTGGAAAGACTAATAAACAAAGGCAACTGCACCGTCAGAAGTATTGTACAGGAACATCCCCCATAAAGTGGGAATGGATGTAAATTTGGAGTATTACTTGCAACACATAAACCCCCGAGACTGGGAGATGGCTCTGTTTAGACTTTCAGAGTAAGGGAATCAGCTCATGGCTATAACTGGACGTTGCGTTAGCTAACTACCCGACTATGAAGGTACCTTTCCGAGCGCACTTTATTCAAGGGCCCTAAGGCGGTTTTCCTCGTGGAGCACTAAAGTTGTGATTACTCCCATTTACCGCTGCCACCGTAATCCCGTATTACGGCTTAGTGTGGCGGTAAAGCTTCGTGGAGTACCCAAAAAGCCACAGGACAAACTATTGACAAACTCGGTCTTGGTCTTCCAGATCCCGGGTCTTCGGGACACACAAGGGGACCGTGAACGCGTTCCAGAGACGGATTGAAATTTGATACAAATTAGGCCTTCTGGTTTCTTGCTAACAGTCAAATAACACACGTCGTGAGCACAGTTAGCCGCAATCCGTTGATTACTTTTCGCGAAGAGTTTAATTATCCTTACCGGGTCTCGTCCTTCCTTTCCCACAAAACTCTAAAACTCGAAATGGGCCGAGTTGGGGTCGGAGGGATGCTACCCAGGTCCCATTCTGCCTTCATGGCATTGTTTATTTAGTGTAGAATGTAAAATTCAATACTCCTGGGCCTTGTGCAGTCAAGAAAACTTCTTATCCAGTTTCAACACATTTTCTCCGGCAGATTTCCGTCGCCCGGTTTCAGATCTTGTGGTACGTCGCGCACTTCTGGCTCGGAATGTTCCTACAGATATTTAAATTAAACCTCAAACTCCATCTCGAAAGAGTTGACTACGGCCCTGAACTGAAATTCCGTGGTACTTCATTTCCTACAAGGGCGGGTGACATCCGTTGTTTCTAAACGAAGAAACAACATAAATATTTTAGAATTTCTTAGAAGACATTTAAAATCTATTTTTATTGTATTAATTAGATTACACATAATTTAGTTAGTTGCTAAAGCGTAGTCAAGGCGCTTCAAATAAATTAGCCTGCTTATTCTCCCGTTGCATGTTAGGAAATTATTAAGGGAGTGATTTGGGCTATCTTAACAATTTGAATTACCGAAATCTACTTCATTATTGAGTTTTTATAAAGTCCTTTTAAAATGAGAAGATGTAATTCTCATAAAGCCTCTCTCTTTGATTTTTCATAAATTTGCTTTATTATGTACTAATTATCAAAGTTTTTTCATAAATTCGAGTCACTTATCAACAGAAATTTGATAAAAATAAAATTTTAAACACTCGCGACATTATTAACAATTTATTTAGAAAAACTAACGACTGAAATTGCCTCCATTGCTTTTCTAAAAATTCTTTCTACTTCTTAGAAAATTTTATTTTTTATTAGTATACCTGTGAAATTCTCCCGTACTACTTGAAAGATTTTAACCACCAACTGGAGGAAGATTAAAAGATGTGCGGAGATTTCTAAGAAACACCCAAGCTCACAAGTTGATTACAAAATAAAGGCCCAGTAGTAAGTCATCCTTGAATTGTAAAGATGCGGGAGAGCGTAAATAATAACTGCGCACTAAATTAAATGAAATCCTCTTTGAAATTAAAAGGGCCAAAAATATCCAGCAAACAGCATTCCATTCTAAGAGGATGAGGTCTTTTGTTATAACGATTATCTGGGCAGAAAGATCGCCCACCTGCGCATACGTCAGTTTGACAACAAAAATAATCCCCAGTATTGGTCACCACCCCCGGCGGTAGTTAAGATCAGGTTCTCTGAAAGCAGCCTTAATATTGAAGAATATCCAGATAATGACTGTGCTTACCAACGGGTAAGGCGCCAGTTCCTAAGGTCACCATTGTTCCCGATTCATTTCACTTAATTTTCATTTTCGTAAACAAACCAAGCGCCTCGGTGCTCAATGCGGCAATCTTCATTTTATTTTCAATTCGCATCGGAGGAGGGCTATTGAGCCAAGTTGAACAAAACCCTTTTCATGGCCGTCGTCATAGGTTTCCATAAAACGGAAATGGTGGAAACGTGGTCATTCGGCCGCTGTGCTCAGCATGATTTTGTCATATTTCACCTGAAGGAACTGCCGGGGCGCACTCGTGTCTCTAAAACACGACCAAGATTCCGTTCGTGCCGCAGAGAACGTAATCCAGTTATCGCTAGTAATTCCTCTTTATGGAATGTAGCACTCACCCCTACCTCTGCCCCTTTGCTGGTTGACAATGATATCGTAAATCCTAATACCGCAGCGCACCATATGTGACCAGCTATAGTAGGACGTAAAACCCTTCCACCTTCGTCCAACCTTACGGCAGGTGAGAATTGTTAGATGATTCTCACCTTGAGACGGATTTCACTTTTCAAAGAATTTATTCGCCGAGAAAAGGATTTCGCTCACCTGTCCGGACTTATTCAATCCACGTGCTAAAGTGGACTGGGTTTTAGGGGTGGGCTGGCAAAGCAATTCTTCTTACATGCCACACGCGCCGATCGATAGCATCGGTGGCCTCTTAATTACCTGCTAAAGTGCAAACATGTAATTTGTCCGTGACGTGGGTTTGGTTTTCAATTTATCCGCCTCAGCAGCATTCACTCTGGACGGGAATTTTTTCGCTGATTTGGCATGTTAATTATGACACCTTAATGACCCCATGTGCAAGATCCCGGCATGACACTCACACCGAGTCCCCGCGACCGTGCTACGATGACGCCGTTCGCTTTTGTGCAGTCTCAAATTTCAAACTCATTACTGGAATTGTTGCAAAATTTTGCCGAGTTTCGTGCACGCGGAAAACTTTTCGTTAATTAACAATCGTGCGGTGACGACGTTCTTCATGCGCTACCCGGGTCCGGGGGATGGCGAGCGTGCCACAGAGTGAAATCGTTTTGTTGGTGACGTTTCACGTTTTATTGCAGTGACGGTAGTTCAGTGTGGGGCCCGGAGCCGAGCACGAGCATGTAAACCCTGGGGGGTTTAATTAAAGAAAAACGAGTTGTTCGGTCACAGGATTTCCTAAAGAAAATTCCAAGACATCTGGCAAAATTTTCACCAGCCACAATTGATGACCAAGGGAACTTTCCTTGTGCTAGAACCGACTTATGCGGTGTTCTGCTTAAGACCCAACAGCGAAGGGGTTTGGTCTAACAGATTTATACAAGTCGAGGAAGTGGACATAGATTTACCTACTTAGGTGTGATTTTGATGCGAGGTTTATTTGAAAAGTTTGGCGAATTTCTATGAGACGGTGCCGCAAATCGCTTTTCAAAGACCTCTGACAAAGTATCAACCAAATGCGGTGTGAATTTAACGTACGTGAAAAATTGCAATGGTTTTTAAGATCTTTACGGCATTTCACTTGCATTTTGAACGCATTTTTCCATTTAAACTAAACTTTTTTTCAAAATTGTTTAATATTAGCGTGGCGTATTCACGCGTATTATTATATACATATTTTGTGTTTACTTTGAAAAATGAAAAGCACTGTCCAAGAGTGAAACTTTCATAGGCAGTGTTCGCATTTCCATCCTATGGAAATACAATTTTCCAGATTATGGATATGAACATGAATGGAAGGTTGCTTTGAAAATTTAATTAATACCCTACGGCTGCAAACTGGTAAAATAGGAAATACTTTTATTTATTCATTTGTTTATTTTTAAGTTTGTTTGTACATTTCTATTTCCCTTTCTCATTATGCAATAGTAGAAAACTGTTGAAAGGATTTACTTTTCATTTGAATATTTAAATATCGCACATTTTTAAACTAAAGAGAACTTTAGACAATCGGAAACATTTGCGAACCATTGCCAGAAGTGTCTTTCATTGGGAACAATTGAAAAGCCTTTGAAAAGCTGAATTCATTGCATCTTGAATTCCCTGTACGTATGATGATTATATCGTAAAAAGTTTTAGAGTTATCGGTGTAACTTTTCATTAAGGCAGATTGTTGTGCTCACAATCCTATGACTTCAGAAGAAGGTTGGTAACTTGTAGCCGCGTCTATGCAAAGCAGAACTAATGAATATAATGAAAATATTTTTTTCAACATGAAAATTGCAATTATGAAATCGTAAATGTACGTTTACTTAAAAATGGATTTGTTTGGATACAAAATATGAAATAGCATACTTTAATGTTCAGAGTTTCGTTTTTCAAACAGCTGAAATCGCGTTAAATTTTAATATCCCTGTTACCTAAATATTTACCTTCGAGAAAAAATAACAATACATAACAATAAATTTAGTAAAGTGCTTATTTTTTCCATATGAGAAGAATACTTTAAATTTTTGCAATTTAAATTGTGTTTTTCTTGAACTCCATAAGAAGAATTTTTTCCTTTTTTTGAAATCATTTTACTATTTTTGAAAATCTGAAAATATTTTATTTTCAAGTCTGAAAAATAAGAAATGAGAAATTTAAACATACTTTTATTTTCGATTTAAAAAATGTGCAGTGAGTAGTTATAATTTTTGTTTTATTAATATAAACTAAGTGTTCTTTTGTATTTAGATATTCGTTGTCATCAAAGATCTCGAGTTGGAAAAATATTTAAAGACTCCATTCTGTTGTTTTCAAGTATAATCAAACTTTTTGGATTTCTATTTTACGCTGTGTAATTTAAACGGTGCTTTAACTATCCAAGATACATTTCTTTCAAATTAATTAATTTTTATATTTTATTCAATCGATTTTTGCAAACTGTCTCGAATGTTGTATCACGTTTTGAGTAAATATTCGCGTTATTTTTTCTTAAATTTAAAGATAACTAAGAGCAAAACATTAAATAATTTGCAATTGCTTGCCATTACGGATTGCGAAATTTATAAATTTATTTTGCATATAAAATTTGGCTGATATACGGATTAATTACTCGTCAAGACACCGTCCTGCACTTGAGGGTATTATTTTTTTTTTTAATTTATTTTGTATCATACTAACAATAAGTATAATATTCATTTTACATTCTCATAAAGTGTCGGCAGAGTTATTAGGTTTTATTTTCTGATTTATTTACGAATTTGCATATTTAAACGTGAAATTGTGAAGTCCTCTATTATGTAATAGCTATTAAAAAAGTAATAAAATTTTGTTATCAGCGAATAAAAATTACTTATAGCTTTCAGGGCTGTCGCACTACACGAAATTTATCATTTCCATAAATAATCCTAATCCGGGACCCGGCTGGATCTGATGGAGATAAATCTAGGGCCGAACAAAGTCTCAGGAGCAGCTTAGGGCATTTTACAGATTTTACGTACAGCCGTGACGACAACCACACCACATCTCCGTCATGTTTTCGACTTTGAATTCAAAGCAAAGTCTTTAAGTGCTTCTGAATTGCTCTGTAAATCCTGTCTTTGGATCTCATCCGATGTGTTACATGTTACATTCCAAGCTGACGAAACTTATTTGGAATTAGCACAGTGCGAGACTTGCCCTTAGAAGCGGCTCCTTTTGAAGAAAATCGAGTTCGTCAGCCCCTTCGAATGAGCCATAAATAATTAATCGAAAAAGGTTGCTTGCGAGCTAAATCAGGCGCAAAGTGCACCCTTCCCTCGGGGCGCGATAGTATTACTTGAGGAGCGGGAAATTCGCATTTCAATTACGCCTGTCGACAGAGAGAATTCCCAAAACGACGGATAAACACAAAACTCTAATCTAAAATTCGTTCGCGCGACACAAATCGAATTCAGAAAAACCGCAAAAACTGTCGTGATGCGGAGCTCCCGTGAAATCTATGGCCACCTGGGATTTCACCTTCCGCGGCTAATGCGGTTTGTTGGTTCCACACCCCGCTGGGATTTGGGGATTTGCATCGTGACAGAAAAATATAATACGTGAGATTGCAGCGCTTAAAGTTTTCGTAACAAGCAAGTACAGCGCTACTGTGGCAATATGAGGCTCCTCAGGGATACGTCCTTTAACCTTTAATGCTTCCTCGGGACTTGGAAGTAAAGTACATTTTTGCACATTTAGTTGCCAGTCCGTTGGTCTGGTTCAGAAACACTAAGAGGTGGTATTTGCTGAAATGTCGACATTTGTGGCTTACGTTTGACCAGAGCTTTTCTGGCAATTCGCTCAACTCAGTAGTCCGTTTGGACCTTCCGTAGCACAGTGTCGTTTTTGTGTGGTAAGTCACAGGATATGATTTGCTAGCATATGTAAACAAGCTGAATGGTGTTGGTCAACCAGGTCTTTTTAAATACTTTGGAGGGAATTACCTTTTCTGAAATACTCTGTACGCTCGTTTTTAATGTTTTTATTAAGAATTTGCTAGGTTTTGCATGAGTAAACGTGGCTTTGTGGGAACATTTTTTAAATCAATTTCACAAGAAAATAACTTCACACCGACTGTTTGAATATAATTGTAGAATAGCATTATAAAGAAAAATCTAATTTAAAAAGTTTGCAGTTTGATTTTTATAAAAAGTTAAGTCTTTCAAATACGAATAATGAACTACCAAGAAAATTTGGCTTAAGATTTTCGTTTCGAAATGTTTGCAAGTTTCCTCCTTTTTTTAAAATATTATACTATGTTTTTTATATTATCTGCGGTTTTGTATAAACAATTGTGGCGAAACGGTTTTATTGAATTATGCTACCATTACCAAAATTGACAAAACCATAATTTTGTGTGTTCATATTCTAAGAAAAGATAGTGTTGCATACGTACCAAGATTACCTTGTAAGGTTTCAAGTTTATAAATACAAAAATATTTGCAAAAGTAGTTAGAAAATATTGTAAGTAAAACTTTGCGAATCTTTATAATTTACAATAGTTTTTGTAAAATCGTAAAATAGAAAGTCTATTCGATCGTAATCGAGTTGGGAATTCGAGACTCAAGACATTTTAATGGTTGAAACTTATGATTGGACCTTTGTTTACTAAAGGTGTGAATATGGTACGAAATATTTGATGAGTAAATTCACACTTAAAAGGATGGTTTTGTATAATAATTGTGTTAATTATTTTCTTTGGTCTTTTAATTTGTTTTATATGCAAACACTCTACAATTGTTGTAATATTTATTTATTTATTCATTTAAACGTAGGTAAATACTGCAAGTAAGCTCGAAATTCATTTCGATTCCGACGGAGGGTTAGCTGCGTAGTTTCTCGGAAATATTTTACTTTGTAGTCAATATTATAGCAACAAAGTGTTTCAGTATTCGTCAAGTTCTGTTGTTATTCCCTTTTCGCTCTCATTACCGTCTCCGTCGTCGGAAAATGCCTTTAACCACCCGAGCTTAATTAATCTCATCTAAGCTGGAGAAAGGCTTCCACTTACCTTAGTTGTACAAATATTTGATGATTTCCTAAAGTCCCCCGGAATCTTTATAGCACTAACAACCCCTTTCCCCATGAAAATTATGGCGTGCATGACGACGATATGGAAAGTTTTCCCGGTCCTCGTCTAAGTTTTAAACTTTATTCACAAAATGGGGGAAGCCAAAAACTTGTTAAAATATATAAAAGACACCCTCGATGCCCGTCCTGCTGGTATTTGCCCACTCCTCCTACAGACGATGTCGTAGTTCTGCTTGAAGAAAAACTTTTTAAATTTATAGCTGATACGGGAATAAATTCATATGTGGCACTCACTGGCTCAAGTATAACACTGTAGCGTTTTCGGGTAATAGACATTTTATTCGCCGGGTTCTTATTAAATCGCATAAAGCTGAAATTCGCTTTAACCGGATATAGGGTTTTATTCACTTGTTTTTTGCCCAGATAGCCCAGTTTGTTCCGTCGCACGAGGTTTTTATATCTCCTACAATGTCTCCGGGACGGCTCCGGGAGCATGCCTTTTTGACGGTGTGCTGAAAAGACCTCAGGTGGAAGGAATGCGAATTTTTGAATAGTTTGTAAAGTTTCGCATGAGATATAATTGAAAATTAGTTGACAACTTTAACTGTTGCATTATGCAAAGTGCCTCGACTGAGTTGAAAATTTTAAAATAATATTTTTGGATTATTTTGCGGAACTTCAAAAGATTTACGTATTTTTCGTGCTAGAAAGCTATCCGTCATTCACTTACGTAAGCTTGAGATATATGCGAATAAATTACGCTATGTGGCTGAAGCATGCTTACAGATGATTTGCCAGGGGAAATCTCGTATCTATAGAGAACTTAAAATACCGTCGAACATGAGGTCCGGTACTGAAAAATTTTCAGCTCTTTTGCAGAAAATTAGTTCTTTTTGCAATACTTTCAAACAGCGTACGCTGAACTTTCGAGTTTGTTCGAGACTTTCTTTGTTTTTGTTTTCAATATTTTATCTCCTGTTCAAATCATTTGCTTATATTAGAATTATGGATTCATCTATGTCCATCTTTTACGGATGTGCAAGATAAAGTGTTCTATAAAGGTTTTGAGAAAAAATAATTGCGAAAATGAATTTGTTTCCATTTTCTAAATAATTTAAAAAAGAAATGATTAACATGGAAATTTCGTATATACCTCAAATTATTTATTCATTATGCAATTTTGCTAATACATATGTGTGCTCATTGCGTTGTATATAGAGGAGTTTCATAAGTCTAACCTATTACGTTACCACCAATGATGGGCTTCCTAAAGGAATAATATAATTCGTGCTAGATGAGCTTTCTTAAAATTCTTTTTTAAAGGAATTTAGGAATAAACATGGATTAAAAATAGACCTTGGTAATATAATTTTAGCAACTTGTTCACTAGGTCTGTCTATTAAAACCTTCTGCGATAGAATTACCTGTGGTACATTAAATACAGCAAAATAGACAATACAAGCCAAATACAAAAGTGTAGTGCAGTGTAATTTAGTTTAGTAAAAGACAATACTTTAAATTGTGAGCGTGCTGTGAAGCGCTTGTGTTTTGAATGTTTGTTTTCTTCTTGCGAAGTAATAGATCTGCCGGTTCATTATGCTAAAATTGACTGAACCCATTTAAATGGTAAATATCATTGGTGTTTTAATTGTAATAGTTTCCTTCAATTCCTGACGAGCCCATCAATCTAATGGCTTTTCAATTGAATCTGTTAAAATAGTCAGAGGCACCCAAGAGTATGAAAATTGGATCATTATTTCTGGAAACTGAATCGGATCCTGTATATGGCAAATGGAGAATAGATGGCCCCGGGTGGCGTATGAATTTTCCCAGATCGTACGTCATGCCTCTTCAGTGCCCCTCAGAGTATGACCTCAATCCGCAGAGCTACTGATATTATCGCAAAAACAAATCATTGCCAGGCATGACACATTGCGAAATCAAATCCGACAATTACCAGAAAACAGAGCCATTACAGCGTGTTTCCAATGTTTCCAGAACGAGGTGACACTGGACACTGGCTATCCCGGGACCAGTCATGCATAACTCAATCCGATTCTGCAGATGAATTATAATTCCGGCCAAGGGGCCGGACTGAGTCTCATGTTGGGCACGGTAGGGTTGGACGGGGTAAATCAGAGTGCGTGGAATGGGGGTGGAGCCGGATCACCGTTTCCGGTATTAATTATCTCGCTTCATTGCAACTGAACGCTTTAAATTGATGGTACAATGGTTTAATACTTGGCCGGCCATGCATGTCACCGTGGACAGCCGAACCAGACCATGCATCCAGTACTAGTCAAAACAGTCATCGAATCGGGGCTAATTTTGCTTTTGTCTTCTTGCCTCTTCCAGGTGACCAGATTCTGACACTGAACAGCAATTACTCAAACATTCAGCCAATTGGAGCATCGCCCACTGCCATCGGTATTATCGACGACACTTCGGACGAGGTATGTTGATTTATGGAGTTCCGCGGTTCCGCGATTCCGCGTCACCTAATCATCCGGAAACTTTTCAGATACTGCTTCGGTTTGTGCGCCGTTTGGAATCATTCAAGCAACAGAAAGGCCTCCAAACTGACGAAACTGATAGTGGTAAAATCGACGAGAACAGAAACTATCAGTTCAGGGAGGAGGAGGAGGAGGAGAATAAAGCATTAGGTGTATTTGGCGACATCTACAACACCCAGAACGGAAATCGGCAAGAGCTAAAAGAAAACGAACAGAGGCCAAAAGTTTGCAAGGACGGTGTGAGATCAGGCGATGCCATCAGTGCCAAATGTCCTGGCGACTACTTAGCAAAAGCCATTAAGAGCAAAGGTGGCTGCCTGGATGACGACAACGCACACAATCTTGATCTAGAAGAAGATTTGTGTCGTAATGTTGCTTCCGATGATAAAATTGGTTCAGACTGCAACAAGGAGAACTTCTTAGCTGATAGCAATAATATGGGATCAAATGTGTCCCGCAGTACCAGCAAGGGACTTTCAGGACGAAGAACGCAATCGTCAGGTGAGGACAACCCATTTTAGATATTTTTATTTCATATATCTATTCCTGAAGGTAAAGGGGGGATCAAAAAGAAAGAACATACTTAGTATCTCTGCAAAGGCAGAAAAGGTTTAATTAAATATTCAATTTTCCTTTGCTTTGGACCCGAATGACAAAATCCTTGAACTTTGAATATCAGTAAAGAAAAATATGACCAGGGACTGGAACAAGGGATTTGTTTTCAACAAAGATTGAAGGTTCTCGCATATATGCGGATTAAATGAAAAAATTTATATTAAAAATGAGAAAATTATTCACTGAGCATGAGGATACCATCCCCAATGACCTTTGTGCTCGTACCAAATTGTTGGTACACGTGCGTTTTCACGATTTCCCTTAAGGTCATAGGGGATCGCCCGAATATAAATCGCAGGCAGATGGCGGTATCCTGGGCTAGAAATGATACACTGGGAAAATCGGCATATGCCTGAGAAGCTCAGGCAATTTATTAGAACAGCAAATCCCTAAATTGTTTTCTTAAAGTAGGGAGATTTTCGTATCGTATAACATAACAAAAGCGTGCTGCTACAGAACGGGTATGGGCTGAAATATTTCATTTAATTGTGAAGTCGACTACAATATTGTGCCGGAAATAAATCGGATTTCGATTGCTCCATGCAGGTTTTTTCTTTCAATTCAAGCAAGGAAACTTGTGGGGGATTTAATTCTTCCAGAAATGATATTATGAATTTAAGAAAGTACCAGGATCTGCTTTGAAAATCGACATTGTTAGATGCCCACCTGAAATTATTGAGAAAACACGAATTTCGTCATAGAGTGAGGGCAACGGAACGTGCCAAGATCTGGTTATTCAAATATTATAAATCCAAAAATCAACATGTAAAGTAGAGAGAATAGTTTGAATTATCTCGCATGCAAAAATTTTAAAAACCCGGGTACTTTTTTAAATACATTTTTTAGAGAAAAGTGTGTTAAATAAAGAAAAAATGTTTAACAAATAAAATAAAATCTCCTTTGAAACTAGGGGAATTTTAAAAAGATCAAAATTGAAATAACAAAAGAGCTCCAGTTCCAATGTTTAAAGTCATACTTTTATGTTATAAAAAGTAATTTCTTCGTATCTAGTACTTCAAATAATTTGTAAGGTGCGGTCACTTGTCTATTTTTAACACATCTTTATTGTTTTCTTAAGTAAAATTTTAATAACACAATTAGAGTATATAAATTTCTGCTTAAAACTTTTGTTCTGAAGATGAATTGTTAGTAGAATACTCGCCTTTGCTTACGTAGATGTGCCTTTCGTAAACAACTTAATTAATGGGTCTTTTGGTATCTTATCCCTTTCTCGAATTCCTGAAAAGCTCCAATGCCCCAAAGTTGAAAGCCCATTAGAGTACCTAAGTACAGATTTGTCTCTATAACTACTTAAGAAAAACATATACAAGGAACCCACTGCAGATTAACATTACCAGCTTCAACAAAGGACAACTTTCTAGATTCTATGCTACATTTAATTTACTATCACTTGCAGAGCAACAGTCATTTACTATTTACTTGATCTAGGTAATTTATATACAAATAAGAATGGCGACGCCTACTGTCCCACACCAAATGGAAATGCAAATGACAAGAAGAGAACGACGAAAACAACAAATGAATCTTCGCAGGGTGTTAAATACCACACAATCGACAGGCGAGACGTACCAGACTATCCATTAGAGTCATGCCCACAAAATTTAATAATGCCACCAATGTCCGGTGTCTCCAAAGAGGACCGAAATAAGTTTTGCGGCAGCCTTCCAAATCATTTGGACAATGACTGTGACAATGTGGAAAAGGACACGAACCCAAATCGTATGTGCATACATCACCTATCGTCATACCACATTCAATTCCCAACTAACAACTGCGTCTTTTTTCTATTATTTGGTTTCAGACATTCAAGTGGAAAGCTACATCAAAACCGAAGGAGTAGAGTACCTGACTGTAACTCCAAACAAACCCCAGCAAAATCAGCTACAGCATCAGCAGCAACCTAAGCAGGTGCAACACTCACCTTACAACAATAGTATCAGCGAAAAGGAGACTGCTTCAACGAGCTCCGAGAGTAGCACGTTCAAAATCAATCAAGGTAGGTATAGTACCTGAAAGGGGTCAGGGAACCCTCTGCGGTGCAAGAATTTATTTGAATACTTCCGCCTTTGTACACCTAGCTCTTGTTCTTGCAGATAGACCCGATATCCAGTTGAAGCTGCGGCTGACACGTTCCAATTTTGACCCAAGCTGTGATCAGGGCTACGGCTCGGAGCGGTCCCCCGAGGATGAGTTGCCGCCACTCCTGCCTCACTTGACACCGTCACCGTACTTTCATCAGCAGACCCTAATTCCGGATATGACGTTCCAGAACGGCAACCCCTACGCATACAACTTCATCACAAAAGGTAGGGCGATTTTTCGGGGAGCCCCTCCCTCCTTAAAACTAATTAAGAATTCTGCGAAATTAATTCGATGTACGGTGGCGTTTTGGGCCTGTTTATTCCAGCTTTAGGAGGTCTCCGGTTGGAGTTCTTGGGTGTAGGTACGCTTTCAGTACTGGGGCTTCATTCATATAGTTATAAAAGCATGGCGAATCTGTCTACCGAAACGGCTTGCAATTTATACTGCTAAAAACTTTTTCTGAGTATGCTAAAAGTTATATGCTGGCTAGGTGAACCCGGGGCGGGTCCAAGGGCATGGAAAGATTTCTGAAAGTCCTCTGCAGAAGATAAGGCTCTTCAAACCAAGCAGTCAACCAACTGACGAGTTAGCGAAGTCGTTGAAATTATTTAGAAAGATGAGGAAAAGATTTGTGAACATTCTTCTTTGCTGCCGCCATCCCTGTCCTGTCCCGCCAGCAAGGATAATTCGGGAATATCCATTAGAGGCAGTAAATAACTTTAGAGAATGAGGGAGAGATATCCCGCATTCTTCAACGTAAATTTCTTTGTCGTGTTCTTTGATAAAAACGTTACAAAAATTGACATACCTTGTCGGAACTTTTGCTAGTTGGCTGGATAAATAAGGATTTATGGGGCAAAACTAACGTGGAAGTGGATGATAGAACACGGACTGATTTTTTTTTTCATAAAAGTTTCTCTCCAGTGCTTAGAGGATTTATGAGTGCATTCACATAACCTCTTGCCCTGATAGTCCACCACTCCAAACTTACCATTAGGTCGTCTTACACGACGACCTGATTGCATTACGAGTTACGAGTAGCCCTGGCCCTTCTTACTGGATTGAAATCGGAATCCGCTTGATCATTGTAAAGTTAGTTTATCATGAATTTTTCCTTTTGCATCCTTAAAAAGATATTCTCTAATGACTGTGAATTTTGTGAAATTTTTATCGATTTCATCGAAAAATTTTCCGGGAAGCTTGTGAAGTCGAATAGAAAGGGTAGACTCTACTAAGTACATCGATTATGTATGATGGTTAAAAGCTTACTGGCGCTTTTTGGCACAGTTTTCGCTGCTAACAATAAAGGACCCAACCCGGTTTTTGCGAACTCTTTTCGTTGGGGACGCTGGATGGATATTTTACTATTCAAATGAAGCTGGATAAAATAAGGGAGAGACAAACGCTGGCAAAATATTGTTTGGTGTATATATTTTACTTAGTCCATTTTCAGTAGGAGGGACCGACTGGCTAATGGTGCTTAGGTCCTGCATGAAAAAGTACAACAGAATCAGCTGAATAGCTTTTTTTTAGTAAACCATTTATAGTCTTTCGGACTGGCTTATATCAAGTTTGAATAGAGATGTTGCAGGAGATAAATGGACATGAAAAGTTCTATTTCCGGAAAGTTCCCAATGAATGTAGTTTGAATGTACCTAGTACAAAGTGGTATAAAATTGTTTGGTTAAACTAGTTTGGCAAAATAGCAAATTAACTAGTTGTTCTACAAGGGTACAACAATGAAAAATGGTACTCAATAATTAATGAAACACATATTTAAGTGCCTGAAAAAAGACTAAAACGAAAGTTGTTAAGAGTTCAAGATATATTTTAAAAATAGAAATGAACATACATTTTAAAACCATCAGTCCATCAATCACTTTTTGAATTGTATTGTTCGCTGGCTTCGAATACCACAAGTATTCATCAGTAAGAAGGTAAAGGAAAGGTAAAAACCAACAGGACAAATATTGTAACATGCTATTGTTAAAGTGTCACAGTTTTAATAACTTTGACAAATTTTCGAGGATTTTCATTCGATCTCAAGTTTTATTAAATAGCAATTTTTTACAATGTTTATGTCGGTCGAGTACCTTGATTTATAACAGAATTGTTCCCACAGAAATAGTTAGTAACGAACAATTGTTTAGGCAACTGGGTCTAGAACAATCTGATTAAAATGTTAACAATATTTCTTGATATATTGAAGCAAAATAACTTGATGTAAAATCCAAATAAAAATTTGAATCCATACTCTCATGTGATTTCTAGCTATGCTATTCAAAGATTCAAGACGCTATTTTTCCTTGCGCATCTTTAGCACTTTAAATGTATAGCGCCTAATTACGTAATTTATTATTCATCTTGTTTATTGTTTATTTAGAATTTTTATTTATTATTCATCTTGTTTATTGTTAAAAAATGTTCTCTTTTGTTGTTGTAATGTTTTCTTTTGCAGGAATTGGGTAACTTGGGTACTTACCTTTGTAATTGTTCTTAATACAAGAACTTCGAAGAAAATTTTGCAATTATTTTTCATTTTTCGCAGTAAATGGCATGAAGTTCATCTGAAATCGAATTATGTAGATTTACTATTCTGCGTGCAATGAATATCGATTCATAAATTTGCATGGTAGTAAACATTCTTAGTAACTAGTCTTAAGGAAAACAGTCCCCATGCTGCTAGCCTTTACTACTTGCTTCGTTTACTTTTGCTAGAAAGGCACTTTTGTCGACCCCTTGTAATATCTACGTCCGTCGCGCTGTTTGTTCTGCTTCATTTTAAAATTGCTTTCAAAACTCTTCTCCATCATCGTAAACATCCACCGTTCACTTGCCCCGCGCTCTCAGACGAGAATTCCAGCTTTCTTGAACTTACAAAATCTTTTACATGGCAGCAGACTTACAATTTTCATTTCATTGCAGTCCATTAATGAAACAACTGTCAGTGAACTAAGTTCTTTCCGAAAACTTTAACTTCCTTTCATTCGTTAAAACTTCCGGTAAAAGCATGTACAAGTGAACTCAGTGTTTCCTTGAGTAGTCACTCAGAAGTTATCCGGGTCCCGGGTATCTGGCCCATATACTCTCGAGCCCACCCTCGAAGCCCTAACGAGTACTGATGCAAATGGTTTTAACGACTTTCCACTTTGTTTAAATTAAATAAAAGCAGTCAGCCCAACCTGACAGGCAGACAGACCCTTCGAACCCTTGTCCAGATGTAACTCCATTGGTGGCACAGTTTTGAGGTTAGGATTTCAGATACCAAGCATGCAAAAAGCGACCGAAATCAGATTGAAAATTCATGACGACACTGCATTCAAACCACTAGGATGACCCGTCTATTGACCACATTCGATTTGAAGCTACCCGAGGGAAGCAGAATGATTGGTTCGAATGCAGGGCAAGAGCGGTATAGACGTTCGAAAAGTGTTTAAAGCGTCGACAGCATCATTTTGACTCGGAGAGAATATTTATTTTGAGGCGAATTTCTTTCCGGATCAGGTCAATATCCCTGGGAGATGTATATCCTCTGGCATGACTGGCATTCCTTCTCCTCTCGCCTCGAACAAGGATACTTCTCTATTTAACTAAGGAGGATTTTCAATGCACAGAGCTCGAAGAAGAGACGTAGACGAAGTGAGATTTGAAATGAGAAATCGTCCAATAAAAACAATATTTTACAAAGATCCTCAGTGTCGGGTGTATTTCTGTCATAGAGGCCCAGAAGCCTCGTATACTGTCGCATTAAGGGGTCTGGGCAAACAGCTCCAGACAAATTAGAATTCTTTGCCCTGATGAAGAATAGGAGAAAAGTTGGGCAAATGGGATCTACTGGATGCTCAAGGGGAACGACACATTCATTTTTTCTTCTTGTTCAGAGGTTAAATTAAAAAGGAATGAAAGCAGTTGGGATAAAAATTTAAGGCCAACATCTCGTGGGGAATTGAAGCAAATTGAGTGCAGATTGCCTATATTACGCGGCCGCTCCAAAATTCCCCGTAGGCCCAATTTTACCCTGTTTTTCTCATAATTTACAGGGAATTCCCTACTCTGGGCATATTGCAAGGTGAGATTTAGACAGGGAAGCGCCTGTAGGCTGAGGCAGGTGTGTAATTGGTTATGAAAACGTTTTCTCGCCCTTTTCTTTCAATTACGTTTTTTGAGCTCGACAATTTATGCGAAAAATAAATACTTTGTTATAAATACATTTGTTTAAAAAATGACTTGCAAATACGATGTGCTTTCCTTTTTTTTGGAATACATAAAAAAATTGCACGATTACAACAAAGACCTTTATTTTTATAAGATCACCCATGCGGCACAGTCGGACAGATGGACAGATGGAAATATGGTATAGTAATACATCTTATTAACCCGCATAAATTAAAGAGGAGGAAAATTAAATAGGAAAATTTTTTTGAATTCTATTAAAAGCGTTTGCTATATGTAACGAAAATGTTAGGACATAGATTTCTAGAAATTAATTTTACAAACTTATCATTTTATTCCCGGTTGGCTATGATACAAGGCACTATGCAAAATTATTTTCCCAAACATATCATAAGTAGCATAAGTAAATATCACACGTAATAATAAATTACATATATATAATTATTAGTTACTTAAAATGTGATGGGAATGTTTGTATGCAATATCCGTTTCGAAAAGCAGAACAGGGGGTTTGGAGAAGTAATGCTGAAAAATATGGTACGGAACCCTCTGCGCGCGAGTCGAACTCGCACTTTTAAAAAGTTTATTTACTTGTCACTTTGGTACTAATATAGTGTAAATTTGTACTCCTTTAAAATAACAAAGAATCCGTAGATTTTGGCTAAAGATATACTTGTTTTAATTTCCAAAGAAATCATTAAAACCAACAAGAATACTTTTGCAGTTTTGCCTGCAAAATAAATGTTTTAAAATACTCTTTAAAATGTGTGTCTTATTTGACAATAATTAAAATGATTAGTTTTCGAAACTTCTGCATCGAACATCTGTAAACTATCAAATTTCTAGTAAAAAAGACTTTTACAATTATTTGAAAATATAGGTACAAATTTAATTTAATTTTAAATTTTGTGGAGTTGCTTTAAAGTGTATCTAATAAAATTGAAATGGATTTTATGGTGTATACCCACAATAGCTCTTATTCTTTCACCTGGAAAATCTAATAGTATAACAATAAAATAAATTCCTGAATTTAAACCGGAAAATTTTATGTCCTAGTTGGAGACAGAACGGGCTATCATGAATGACGGCCGAAAATCTCCAGACAATTTCTTTTATTCCCAGATCCTAATCCCTTCTAATTCTTTAAGCCCTTCGCAAGAAGACACAAACTGTAACGAAGCCTACCTATAAATTTTCCAGATTGCACGTTTACTGTACAAATAACAAAAGGACCTCGTGGCTTGGGGCTATCAATATCCGGAGGGATCGACTCAAATTCAGCGTTCCCGGGATTAATTCGAATAAAGCGGCTGTTCCCCCATCAGGCGGCTTGGTCGACTGGAAAATTGCAGCCAGGCGATATAATCTTAGAGGCGAACGACGTTCCGCTTACAGGATTAACAAATTACGTAATCCATTCCCGAGGGTTTTTGTCAAAGGGCTGATTACCACTTTGAAAATTTCTTTGAACATTTTTGCAGGAGGCTCTTGAGGTTCTAAGGACGATGCCGAGCGAGGTAATCCTGCTCATTTGCCGGCCTTGTGACGAGCAGTACAAGAAGCTTTCGCCACCGACCGAACCGCCGAGGCCTCCCCAACGTACCCAGCAGCAGGGGACTCAAACTATGCCGGAGGAGGCATTCCCATTGGACCCAGTTCCCCCGATCCTGACAAACTTTAACGGGGTATGGGCATTTGTGGACCCAATTTTGTGCTTACAAATTTGTTACACGTTTCGTAATTGACAGGAATTCGAGATAATCATGGTGAAACAGCAAGGGTCCCTTGGGTTCACGCTGCGAAAGGAGGATGAGTCCGTGCTGGGCCACTATGTCCGGGCACTGGTCCGGGAGCCAGCGACCACCGACGGCCGGATCAAGCCTGGTGACAAAATTGTCGCCGTTAACGACGTTCCTCTGTCACCCATGACACATGAACAGGCTGTGATATTTCTTAGGCAAGCTGCTGACACTGTAAAGCTCCGACTGTACCGGGACGAGGCTCAGACCCCAGTTGCAGCTATGTCACCAACGTCCTCTGAAAATAAGACCATCCTGTGTGGGTCGGGGAAGAAGGCCTACTTAAGGTGAGTCCCCAGCCTAAGCGATACTTAACTGAATAACGTTCGGATTCATTTTTCATCCAGGCCGGAGGCAATCAATCTCCTTAGTGATTTAGCCTATAAGAAGCAGAACACACCGGGCGACTCCACCGAATCCTCGCTCGTGTCGAGTAATACATCACCGCGACGCCTGAAGCGGGGTAACAAGCATAGTTCGGCAACAACAACAACGTCCCAAAGCGAACAGGACGTCACTGACTCGAAAAGTAAGCCGCGAAATGTAAAAAGTTATTTTTTACCTCTACAACCTTGTAATATAAATCCTAGGCTCCGGTACCACTGCACAATATATCGTTTCGAGCCAAGCGACCTCGGTCTGCTCCGATTCGGAGCAGTCTGTGGCCAGCCAATGCTCCTTCATAGTTCAGACCGTGGAAACCTCTGATACAGAGACCTTGAACACACCCGACGTCGAAAGGCCCAACCGTCCAAACTTCTTGAACTTATCTGGGCCGGCTGGAAGTGCTCCTGTGCCATGTCGGAAAGCTAAATTGCAATTCTCAGGTAAGAGGAAATTTTCCAATCCAATTTTCTTTGTAACTGTGCTCCTTGTATCATAAAAATCATTTCAATATTTATGTTTAACTATTATGTCTTAAAATTATACGAGGTTAGTGTAGGTATATGGGATTTTACTTTACTATTTACACATCTTTCTGCACAGTACCAACAAATGCCTACGACCTGAACAATCTGGACAATGACGCCCTAGATGCACCCAGGTACACTGAGGAGAACGAACTGGAAAGACCGCTGGAGAGTCAATTGCCCGAGAATCACGAGTTTACAAGTTTGCCATGTGAAACGTTCCTAATTGCCTGTAAGACTGAAAGCGATCTAAAAAATGAGGCGAACTTCAGCTACAAGAACCCCATGTACCAATCGGACCACGTGACGGTCTCCCAGTTAGAAGACATGCAGCAGAATGCCACAAAGCGAGCCGGTAAGCCCCCAATTCCATCACCCATCCAGAGCATGCAAATTGTCTAGAACCATCTTCTGGCGGAAGCACATATTCCTAGCATCTATCCGCAAAACTTCAACTGTTGTACTGTCATACAATGGCACCATTCAGCCGAGAAGCTCCACGTTTAATTTGTTTCTTTGTCTGGGGCCGTTACAGGAAATAAAAGTCTCCTCAAATGGAAAGGTGTCGTATTTTCGCCGGATGAGGAGGCCAAGGAAACAACTGAAGGGGCTGGTGATGGGGCTGCTGGAGCTCCAGGAGCTAGCGCTCCTACGTCAGCCGGGGCTCCTGCTTCGACAACAGACTCGAGTTGTTCTGCAACAGCTGCCACCAGCTCTACACCGGCAACCGAGCGGCACTTCGATCTGAAAGAATTCCCGGCCCATCCCGAAGGCTACAAGGTAAGTGTTGAGCGCTGTAATATTCCCCTAACGATTTAAATAGGACACGACAATTGTCCGCAAGCCATCGCCATCGTACCTCTAACTGACTGACAACCTGGCGGCAGCACAGTCCTTGCGTTCTATACCCTCAAGGGCTCGTCTGATGGATGGTGTGAGCTTTATACGATTTTTACTTGGGGGAGGTTGGCGGTGTCTTTACAGGCGGAAGAAGAAGGTGATGTAGGCTGATGTAGATGGCGTTTTATGGAAGGGACGGTTATCTCAGTTAAGCTCCGTGCTTGTTTCAACAGCTGAGAGTATATTCTGGAATTGGTATAATTCTAGGTACAAACGATCCTTGATGTACGAATTCCCCGAGTTGTTCGATAAGATAAATCGTAAACGACCATTAAACGGATATTTATCTCCACAAGGTCTGGACGATAATCTGGATTTATAGTTGACGGGCTTTTTACAGATCATGTCTACTGGGCTAAAGGTTGAGTTTTGAAAGTTAGTCATCTGTGTTTCGGGTTTTCGTTATGATTCTTCTAAATTTAATTCACTGGATTTTTTATAATGATATAAATAACGAGGGATGTAGGTTCCGAGAAAATAATAGGCAATTTGTTATTGCAGATTACTATTTTGGAAAGAAAGATACTCCATTACTTCTGGGTGGTCTGTCCCGTGGCAGAGACAAATAGAATTAAAGTATCATTTCCAATTATCCAGAATATTGGATAAAAGGATGCTTTGTTTTTATATCTATGGATATACACTTTCCTTGTATTACTAAGAACATGTGGAAAAATCGGCAAGATTGTATAAAATATTAATTTTTGTGCTCCTTGAGAGATATTTTTCCAAATCGTAATTTTAAACTTAACAAAAATAATTTGACATAGGCATGTTATACTTTGTATTACTGACTAGGAATGTAATTAAAATAACATTGATTATATTTTGATCGCTTAAAACCATTCAAAAAGTAACGAATGTCTGAATTTCGATTCTAAGGATATACAAATTTTGTAAAAGTATTTAAGAACCAGAGGCAGTGACGTTAAGGAAAATTTCTAATATTTTTGGAATTTATTCTTCTTACTAATAGATCTATCTGCAGCTTCGAATGATCCCTTTAATATCTTCAAATTGAATAAACATCCCAAAAATGATAAGTAATTTAGTACAATCAGTCTTCAAATTTTCGTTTGTGTTTTTTAAAATACTTCTTATTAAATTTGAAAATAAAACTAATTTAATATGCTCCTTTTTGGATTCGCAATCTATAGCAAACAATTCATAAGTTGTCAATTACTTTTCATGATTTTTTTGCCAAAGTATTTATTAAATTTCAAAATATAAATAAAAAAATAAAATACAGAAAAAATAAAATCAAATTTAAACAGGAGAGCACACAAGCGGATTCTTTTCTAAACTGAGGTATTTCAGCCTTGACTATAGGAATGTTTTTTAATTAAAAGCTCTGAATTTTATTTATTTCGCTTTAAAAGATTAACAGATCAATTAGTTTAAATATAAACTGAAAAAATTGATATTATGAGGAACTCTTTCAATCTATTTTTTACATTAATTTATATAATTAGCATGCCATTATTTTTGTTGTATTTTTCATATTTTATTTTCTATCGTACAATACAGAAATAGATTTAAATAAACACAGTTGTACATTCCTTGGCTGCAAAATACTCTGTAAATTGGACATAAATTAGGTTAAAAGTTAGAAAAGTAAAGAAGGTCTTTTGAATTCGTTAATAACGAATTCGGATTGCAGTTATGCAAATTATTTTCTTTTACTTTCAAAGGTGGAAATCCACTCAATGTAGCCAAATGGCTTCAAACGTTGTTTTAATTCTGAATTCCGCTTAAAACTGTCGAAAAAATGAAAGGCAACTTAACCCTTCTCTCTATTTGAAGCTCTACGCCAGTCACTTGCAGAATTACCTGCCGCAAGAGTACCCGCTGAATAATTTTGGGATGAAGGGAATCATTTAAAAATAAAACGCCAGCGAGAACGTTCAAAACTTTAAAATACCTCGTGAGCAAAAAATCCTATTTGTATTCATGTGGTTTGACAAGAGTGCTTCCTTTGAGCAGCCGAAAAGCACCAATAAATAAATTTAGGTTTCATCAAGGCATCCTCCTCGGCAACATAAAGGAGTCGATGAACCGCAAGTAAATTTGTTCGAACGACTGCCTTGTCCCAACCCCGCGACTTCGCCACCCTTCAGCAGCAGATTTATCATTTCGAAAAGTGAACTCAATAAAGATAAGTAATTCCTTTCGGGAAGTCGCCGATACCTTCTTAGCCCATAAATTCTAGATGGGGTCCGGCCCAGCCCCGGGGGCCCGGAATTATTTTTGAAGGAGCTTAAATGGTCCCTATCTACTTCCTAACTTATTTTTGTTTATCAATTTTCCTAAGCCCCCAGTTTGACGCTGAGGTTGATTAGCTGCAGATTGTTTTTTTTTTTCCAAATGGGAGCTAATAAAAAATCAATAGACGGACATAAAATCCCAAGCACGCTCCCCTTCAAGCTTAATGGAGTGTTCCTGCTTAGCAATTTTTCTCTGGCCGGATTCTGAAGATGCTTCGTCTCTGCGCGGATGACCACGTAATACATCAGAAGTAAATCTGTACGAGGAGGAAAATATGTGCTCAGAATAACAAAGTCGACGTGATACCACCTTGACGTGGTGTAAACTCGATATCATTAAAGGATGTGGCTTGTTTTATTTCAGAAATACAAAGTCACTTGACACCATATGAAGAATGTATTTGTACAATACTTTCCTTCGAAAGAAAAGTTTCAAAGTATAAACTTTGTTACAAATGAAGAAAATATATTTTGGATTTGCTGAAGAATAAGTGAAACTGTGTTGATTAAAATCAGAGATTGCTTTTAAGAGCTTCCACTCACTACGAGTATTTCATCAGGAAAGGTGACTTGAATTTCTCTCTATTACTTCGAAAAACCTAAATTAAAAGGATTTTTGCTAAACATTTGATAACTTAAATTCTGGTTAATTATTAACTTTACATAGTTCGGCTGAAAAATAATTCAATTATGTTTTTTTTTTAAATTATAAAGGCAATTTGTTTTAAATTTTCGGGTGTATTCATTACAGATTTGAAAAACATATTTAAAACATTAACAGAAATCATTTAAGAATTGAGAATTTCGTAAATTTATATATTATTTTGAAAACCTTTATTTATATACTTCGTTAATATGGATGATTGCAGCTCTTTTCGAAATACTACACCTGCTATTGATCTGCAATGATAGAATTGCTTTTCGTAGAATTCTGTCCAAACTAAGTACTTTTTATAAGCTGTGGAAATTTTACAAATTAATTATGATTAATTCAAGAACTTGTTTTGAGTGATCTTTTTAAAAAGATATATTTTCGGTTATAGAGGACAAAAATTTGGCTCCTGTTTTTCTATAAAATCTTGTATCATTTTTTAATTCAGCTTCATAAGTTCGACGTCATTAAATTTTCTGGTAAGTAAGAAAGCTTCCTACCTGGAGCATTTCAAATTCAAACTAAAATATCGTGTTTTGAATAACTTGCTCCTTTCCTTCATAAATTCACTTACCGTCTTAAATTAAATGAATAATGTGTAATATTTGGGCCTTCTAAATGGCAACGTCAGTCGTTTTACATCGTCTTACAGCAATATTTTGAATAAATTCCATTTAATGCCACAGTAAACGTCGGAAATATTCAATCGTGTACCTGTTTACTATCGTTCTCCCAAAGTAGATTCAAACGAGTGACCTCACCATTTTCTGAGTTCGTATTATCGCTTATAAAATTCAGGTGCTGAAAGACATCCCCTCTCCTGTCAAACTGTCCAAACTTGAGAAAACTTTACTTATCCCTCATCCTGCTAAACGCCGCATCCTGCATCTCATCACCACAAATTACCAAGCAAATATTCGTCCTGGACTTCCCTCAAACTGCTCCCGCATCAGGCTCATGGGATATATGTGCGTGTTCGCCCGATCCAATGGGAGAAACATGAAAAATTTATAAGTGCCGAAAACGATCCGAAACTCTAGGCCAAAAAAAGTTTGTGGGACCCAGCGCCGGGCATTAGGACGAATATAACGCCCCATAAAGTCACCTAATCGGTTTAGTGTGAATCAGCCACATTTTTAAAGTGCTGGAAGTCACTGTCGAAGCGGCTCGAATGTCTCTTTTGTCAAATAAAAGGGTCAGCAAAGGGCATATTCGGGTCGCCATTACCCGACAACTCCCAGCTACTCCCGGAATCCCAACACGAGCAATCGATAAGCTATGAAACTGACTTGTGCCTCTGTTTCTTTTGTAGATCATCACGGTGGAGTTGAATCGGGGATGGAACAGTCGTTTGGGCTTCAGCCTACAGTCTGATCCTATCACCAACAAGACGGTTATAAGAGCGGTCTACAGCGACAGTGTTGCGGCGAGAGACGGCCGGCTAAGAGTGGGGGATCAGTTGTTAATGGTATGTACATAGTCTTTCCCTCTGTCGTTCATAATCACCCTATGATCTAGTTGCCTCCTTCGTCTCCTTCGTCTGTAATCAACCTGTGCGATAGCATTGAAAAGGCAGACCATCTCCTTTTATGGGATAGGGCCTAAATAATAAAAGGCTGGTATGTCATCCCCACTCCTTGTAGCCAAACGACGTCCGAATTTTCCAAAATTTCCATTGACGGTGATTTTTATTTGCATTTCATCAAGTGAATGCCGCGCGCACGAAATCGGGCTTACGGGGGTTAATCCCCGGGATGATAGGCGAAATGTAATTTGCAGGGAAATAGGAAAAACAGGAGTTACCCCACTTCGTCCCTGATCTTCTCTGTTTTCCTTTATTCGATGGCAAGGAAGTAATTTGCAGTCAAAACAGCGAGCGAGCTTCAGACGTGGAATTATTGTAAAATGTCCTCCCGGCTGCCCTCGCTCCTGCCGTCCAAAACAACCCTCTTATTGTTCCTTCTGCAGAACCAAAGTGGCCTGGAATGGCAGCCGTGGCAGCTCTTTTATTTTTTCAACTATTTCCTCATTTTCTCGTTTTACCCTAAAAGTAAGTATTATTTTTCAATTATGCGATTTTCGAAGTGGAGCTTGGAGGGCGCGGCGGGCAGTGTAAAAAGTACGAAAATGCTTTTTAGCCATCCGGTGCCACAAGGCCTTATTGTCGGAGTTCCTCATGTGAAACTTAATTCACGCCTCCACGGGGCTAATTAATTTTTAATGATTTCGCTGCGATGGGCCGCCTAATTTTTAATGCACCCTCCGATATATTGCACCCCCGCGATACTGCGCCAGTTATTCGAGCCTAAGGATCTTGACTTATTAAGGCCCAGGCAAAAAATCGCTCCTCACGCTGTGCGATGGAAATTGTAAACATGGCGGTGAATTTTTCATGAATTTAAACGGAAAACCTGATACTGCTAAGAGGGATTGGGAAGAAATATCTGTTTTCTCCGAAAGCCTTTAAGAGCGGAGGAGATGTTTTTGAGATATCTCTTTACGATTTGCTTCCGATTTCGGTATTCTTGTTTGCTGTCCAGAGTTGCAAAAGACAAAATTCTCAGAACAAAAGAACTCCTAGACTAAAAGCGCGAACTTTTGAAGTTTAAAAGCATAAGATTGTAAGGAAATGATGTTGAATTGCAAAGCAAGTAAATGAGAAATAAATATTGAAATTAATTTTTCAATTCAACTAGGCAAGTCTTTCGCATCGGTTACTTTTTAAGTCGCTTCTCTTTTGTCGATCGATGGTAAATGCGAAAAAGTAGCAATTTTTCCAGACAAAATTTAAATATTAATGCCTTTAATGTATTTCATATAAATATTTTTTTTCAATTTTACTTTCTATTTATTTAGTTTAAGCAATTAAAATTCATTTGCAATGTCTCTTGAAAAATTTCTTACGTTATTTTTTATAGAGTAGTTTATCTCTTACCTTCTTCAAATTATCTTCTAAGTGTAATAATAATTCTTTAGATAAGATTTTTCGTTGTACTTAAACTGTGTAGTAATTAAAAATAGAAAACATTTTATAGTTGTAGTTCACCATATTAACTTTTAACTGACGAGAATTCATGGTATAAAAATTCTAAGTCGAGCAAAATGAGATAGTGCGTGAATTTATTAAAAATTTAGCCAATTTTATTAATAAAAAGATTACCAGGAGATTTATTAGAGTAAATTTGCTAGGTTGAAAAATATAATTATGTTAAAAATGCTAAGAGTTACATTAGTGCTCTAAATTTTATTGGTTAGCGAAAGTGTTATTACTTCGAATTGAAAATTCAATCAGAATTTTTAACTTTTGGCTAGAGTGGGAGAATTCAACCATCCAAATTTCTTCCGTCCATAAGTGTTTTATTTGTTGCCTAATAGTTTAGGAATCTGGGCAAAAGTCGGGGGTGCAATTTTTATTAAATGTCTTATATTTTAAACACATAAAATTCACATAGTGAAAATATTCCATATTTTTTTTGGGGAAAAAAAATTTAAAGAAAATGCTCGTTTTACTTAATTTTGTACGCACTTATTTCACAGAAAATTATCGCTTTATTAAAAGCTTTAAAAATTGCACATACTCGTATTTCTTCTTGAAAGTGTCTTTGAAATAAAACTTACCTTAGAAACCCAAAGGCATCGCAGTACTTGTCCAAGTAGGTAAAGACAAGAATTTCCTTGAAAAAGCGTATAACTTCCAAGGTCCATCTAAAGGACTGGTAATTAAAATTCCAACATGAGCTCCATGGCCCGTTGAGTAGTCTCTTTCATTAAAATGCTTCCGCGCTATCATTTCCTTCTCTTCTTTCAGGATTCTTTATACTTTTGTGCCTTTGAAATTTGACCAGAAACACATTTGCACTCTAGGACAGTAGTTTAACTACAGAGATCCTTCCCTTTTTCCATAAAGGGAATGATTCCACGAGAAAGCAAATTTCTACGCTCGTTTGCAATTTAGTGCCGGAAGGGAAATTTTAAACAATTTTTTTCCAGTGTAGATCCAAAGAGGATAGCAGAAATAGACATCGTCTAGCTCGTGAGAGCTAATGAGAAACCCTAGCAGAAATTATTAATTTCCAAGTTTAGCTCAATTAATCATGGCCCAAAGGTCGGAAGAGTCGTTTGCATAGGGCTGCAACTGAACATTGGAAATTTCCTTTCAGCAATATAAATTAAACTACTTCGTTAATTTCCTCCTTCTTCTTATTTGCTCGCTGGGAACAGGTTAACGAGGAGTCCGTGGAGAATATGCCGACGCAACAGGTCATCGAGTTGCTGCGACTTCTACGTGGCTCCATCGGGATCACGGTCCTTAGAAAAGAGCCGGATGCCAGCAGCAGCGGTGGCGGCAAGTAACTTAAGAGCGGCACACCAAAGCATCAATTACATTCGACGTTGTACTTCTGTGTGAAAAGTGGATAAGTCTTTGATAATGTAAAAATTAATAATGTCTCATTGTCGTCAGTTAACCGCTAACAGACGGAGTGTTTTTTAAGGAATCTTTTTGAGTCGTAAATGTGATAACGTAAGTCGTCTAGGTTTTATTGGACTTCCGCGACCGATTGTAACATAGAAGACCACAGAAGAACATTTAATCAGCGTTTTTCCTTTTTTTCTGTATAAAAGTTGTAGGAGCCAGACTTAATGCAAAAACAAATAGACAAAACTTTTGTACTTAAGTAGAGCCATGAACACGACGCGATAGCCATAATACTTGCAAGCGAAGCATTATACGTGAAGTCTAGATGTAAGTAAGACAAGACAATTTCTTCTTGATTAATCATCTTTTTTCTGGTTGGTGATCAACTAAAATCTTATCGTAGACAGAGAACGTATTTCTTAAAGAAATTTATTTATTTATGTAAACTTTATTGAAAAACTGTTGCATCGTGAGAGGATTTACGAGTTTATTGTTTATTTCTGTTGAAGGATGAGCGCTAATAGGCGAGCGACGGAGTATATTCTAAATTAAATTTACATTATTTATGAGAAGTTTATGTACATATGTATAATGTTATTTAGATTATTGCGATGTTACAATGTAAAGACTTAACAAAATTCTTCATTTTTTTTATTTGTTAATTTCATGAAGAGTAAAAAGTCACATGATATCTTAAAATTTTATTGTTTTTATTTTCCTCTCCCTGTGCTAGTACCTTGTTTTCCTCACTTAAGGAACATATGAAAAAAGAAAAAAAGAACACATAGCCCGTGCTAAAAATGTAACACATTTAAAAGTGAAATTATTGCGATGGCAACTGAAAATAAGAAAGAAGCGAAGTGGTTTTGATATAAAATTATGACAAAATTAAGATACATTTTGAGACAACTGAAATATTATAACAATAGGAGTACTCCTAAAAATACACTGGGATTGTTCAAGTATTACGTAAGCATCTTAAAGAAATGTGGGCTTAGTCTAAAAAAAAACAGGATGGTGAGTTATAAAATGTGCCAAGTAAGTATTATCAATATTAAAATACAAAATCGTAATTATCATAAATTAGTACTTTAATCCTTTTCTTATTCTTTATATTACTAACTTAATTACGGAAGGTGCTGAAGCTTAAACTTTACACGAGTATTTTTCCTAAATTGTTTTTTTTTCTGAGTAAAGAAGGCTTGAAACTTTCTTTTGATGCCAGGTAAAAGTCTTATCCTCTTTTTCCTTTTTATCTGGAACATGAGATTTTTCGTGCCCACAGGAGTTTTCAAATAGAAAAGTAACAGAGAAAAATTGAAAAATTTCTATGATTTCTTTCATGATATAATTTTATATCTAAAAGCTATTTTAAGACAGTATTTGATTTGAATATATTATCGTTTTAATTACATACGCGCAGAAAAACACGCGCTTATTCTTCTATTGAAAAATATATTTCACCTTAATATTTTTTTATGTTTATGTTCTTCCCACTACAGAGATTCACTTAAAAATAAGACCTGCATTTTAAAAAAATTTAAAACGATTACAATTGCTTAAGTAAACCTGTTAAAATACCATTTCAAAATTTAAAATAATTTTTAATTAATTCGAATTTACAAAACTATAAATAAAATTTTTTAGAGTATTTCAAAGATTAAATTAGAAAATCTCTTGTTTAAATTAAAAGTTGAATAATCGATGAATTATTTAACAATAGAAGCCTAAAGAAAAAAGGCAGGAAAAACTAAAATATAACTAAACCTCTTTTTACGTGAATTAAGATATAGAAAATAACTTTCTTACGCGATTTGTATTCACTTTAACGCATTTAAACTAAGGTCAAAGTTAGGAAAAAATCTGTAATTTAAGAAAATTTTAATAATAGAAATGCATGGAGTCAGTAATTTCTTTGAAACGAATTTTATTTACGCGAAAAGATGTTAAGCGTATTTGAATTTTCTATCGCGTAGAAATATGTAAACGAATTTTTGTTTTGTAGCTGGAGCGCAGGTAAGTCCATTTAGAAATGAAATACTACCAGTCAACCGGAATGACTGATACTCAAACAATAACGACATGATTCCGTACTGAAACATTAAGATATAAAGGCATGTTCTTTCACGTTTTCTATATGAAACGTTCTTTATGATGAAATGTCTACATTTCCTTGAATTCTGTCTCCAATTAGGAATTGCTAAAATATTTTTCTTTTTCCAGGAGGTATTTCTTAGGTATTTGACAAGATTTTCATGCATTTGCTTTCACCACTACACCAGCCCAACAATCCGTCTACATGCACTTGAAATTATGGAAAAATATCTGAACAATTTTACTCCACAATTCAGAGGAGTTTTTTTAAATTTTTTACTGGTTTTACCTCTAAATGCTTCTTTTTTTAAAGAAAGGACGATGCTACAAGCAACTTGGCCAGGGGTTTTCAAGTGAATAGAAAGTCAACAATACCTTCGAATGTACCGTCTGTGCACTGAACCCTTCCATACCCTCCGTCCCATACCCAGTAAATAATAAAAATAAAAGCCGAAATACATCCATTATAATGCAATGCTGCATTCTGCACGTTTGCACCGCGCTCCGCTGCGAATCCTTTCTCCAAGACAAATAATTCAAAAGTCTGAAAAGCAAACACACGACACATTAGGAAATTGGGAGGAACCTTCTGCAGTTGCTGCCAGAATAATAAATTGTAAAAAATAAAAGAGAAAACTTTCTACCGCCCGCATATGTGGCGTGGTAGTGGGCGGGTGGGTGAACAACACCAAGTTCAGTATGTGGGGAATTAGTTACAGGAAAATAATCCGCCATGCGATAATTTAGTGTTAAGCCTGCCGGGCTCGTTCGCTATGTCCCCGAGGAACACTCGTCGGGGTTCAATGTACACGTGGATCCACGTTGACAGTAATTTTTATTTATTAAACCTGTCCAGGAGCCACGAGACCGGAGAAAAACAGATTTTATTACCCACTAGCGGAGCAGGTGTGAGATTTATCTTAATTCACGGATTGATTAACGTGAGATTTGCCTGGGACGGCAAGTAAATCATCCGGAATGACCCCGAACAAAGGATGTCTGGGTGCCCGGACACCAAACCCGATCGGTTACACACTGTTGCTGCTCCTCCACTCTACAGTAGGATAGTACATAAAGCCCGGTTCCATTGCCGTCAATTTCGTAGAACACCATCAAACGATTTTATTGATTTCATCCCCGATTATGGGGAAAGTATAAATTCTATGGGTCGGGATCCCGGCGCAATAATAGCAATAGTTTGTGACGGGTACTTCGCAGGGACCCGACAACTTTATCAGGGGTCTAGCACACGGGAGCTTACCTCGATTAAAATAAGCCGTCCGGATTAGTGGCGGGATTTGTCGCCAGCCGATGCTGTCGCAATTACTCTTGGCCCATTAATTGAAAACCAAAAGGTTCATGTCATGTAATTAAAGTAATTTCCGAAACTAATTAACTCGAGTTTGATTTTAATTACCGCCTGCCCCCGGCCATCAGGCTTACAAGCCGGTCGACTTGTTTGGCTGGAATAATTGCGAGGCCACTACTTCGCGAATTATCGCAGGTAAAATTAAATTTGCTGGGAAAATTCAGTAAAAAGCATTTGCATTTATTCCTTGTTCCAGAAAATTACGTGAAAATGTTTCTACTTAGAGCCGCGATTTTTCACGGTATACTCCTCAATTTGAGATACTCGAACTCCCTGTTTCTGGCGATTGGTTACACGTTTTAATTAACTTTTAATTTAAACTGCCGTTGCCGCATGTGATCCGCGTGAACATCACCAGGGCTTTGTTTTTGTTTTAAAAGAACTATGCTTTACATTTACAATTACAGTACAAGTTTTCACAATTATTTTAATTAAAGGTTTAATAGAAACTATAATTTTTAATTCTTGGTAATAACATTATCATTCATCATAAATGTAACTGATTCAAATTTTTATTTCAACAGAAAAGAGGTATCAAATAAATTGAACTCGTAATAAAACTTAAATAGTAACTACTCCAAGAATTTTAAGATAAGGATGAATAATTTATTTTGAAAACGTGTTATTTTGAGATGAAAGAAATTTTTTTACATATTAACAACAAAAACAAGATTTTTTTAATTTTTTGCATTTTGTAGGCATAATTTTCAAGATGGGTGGGAAAAACAGTTTGGTCCATGTAATTTATCTAATAAACAAGATACAACAGAGTACGGACAAATGACTTACTTTATTACTTTTATATATTTTTTTTTAGTTCTGTAATTACGTCTCTTAATACATCTGGAAAGACTTTAATAATGCAATTTAAACCCTTATTGGTGCCTTATTAAATGATTCTCGACTAAAAAGTATATGTTCACATATTCGAAAAGTACACGATTTCTTTCATATACTCGTATTTACGCGAGTTTGGCTTAAGGGAACAAAAATGAAATTGAAAAATCCTCAGGTTAAAACGTTGATTCTCAAGAATATTTTAATTCATCGATTTTTAATCTGATTTAAAATGATGAATATCATACGCCTCTAACATTGAATTATAGTTAAAAAAGTCCTGATGTATTCCTCTACTAGCTCCGTGAAAATAACTTTTTGAAAATTGCATAAAGGATTCGTTCCCGCTGAGCAAGATCCATTTTGCTAACTATCCAAAAATTCAATCGGATGCTTGTTATTTATTTTTATAGCGTTTTTTATAATCAACATAAACTTTAAAGGAAAATGTTAACAAGGCAGGCTCACTACTTTCCAATTTAATTAACTATCCGCATAAAATATTTTTATGTTGCAATGGTAGGTATACAACTACAAAACAAATTAATGAAATTGACTTTATTAAAAAAAAACAAACTTAGAACAATGTAGACAAATAATTTTAATTGTGTAATTTTATTTTTGTAAAGTAACGACAGGAAAAATGTTATTGCTCAGATTAATGGTTTTATCATTACTCTGGATGTTTGTATATTGAATTTTTTACCTTCTGTTTACTCCTATTTAATTAAGGTATATATTTATGTAGTATTTTCCAGTATCCACCTGGTTCCTAACCACCCACCTCTTGTTTGTTTTTATATCATCCTGAAAATATTTTGAAATATTTTCTGACATCGTAATCTTCTCACATTAAAAACGTCTTGATACCTCCGAAAGCCCCAAGCATTTGTTAAAAACGCACCCCAATTTTCTCTGAAAAATAAAATATAAAATTAAATTGAAAAACATTGTTAAATTTCCTGGAGGGCCATTTTCAATTTCTATTTTCCCCAAAATCTGGAGGCAACAGGAAGCACAACAATTCTGGCAAATTAAGTGGAGCACAAAGCCCAAATTAGTTGAGTTCACAATCTGCAAGAAAGGGCAGCAAACTGTATCAGATATAGAGGATGGAGGCTTTTGGAATCTGGATCTAGATCTAAATCTGAAGCTGGAGGGACAAACGTGTTTGCTTTACACAAACACCCAATCAGATGAAATAGAAAATCATAAACCGTATAATCCCCAGTAGATGAAGCGTAAGCTATTTAGCCCCCGCACCCAATCAAATTTAATCTGGAAAGCAGGAAGCCTTCAATGGCTGATCCTGAACCCTGAAGCGGGAGGCCCACGAGAGCCCATTAGGTGATGATAAACGTCTTCTCCAGGGAGCGTTGACTTATCCATTAAAAGCATAAACTGGTCCTGGGAACCGAGAGTCGGGGTCTGGGGCTGGTCATAGCAGCCGGGACACCTCCCGGAGGAGGCATATTCCAGATATCACTCTTCAGAAATCCGATTTTAACCGGAGGAATCGGATGGAGACGTTTCCACCGGGACTGCGTCGCTGTTGCTCCAGATGCGAGTGCGACCTTTGTGCGACTCTAATTAACAGCGTACAAGCTTTTCTGACGAGAAGCGCCTGGAAGGGGTTGGAATCATTCAGAGCGGGGTCCCACCATGGAATCCTTTCAATTAACATTTGCAGATGTGTTACTTTAGGTGGTGCACAAAACACGGTGTGTGATGAATATTCAGGGAAGACCTGGGAGACGTTGAGGAGTCGATGGAACTCGCTTGACACTCCTGAGATGCTACCATATATTTTAATATCCACCTCAGAGGCTTGGTAGGAAGAGCCAGAGTTAATGTTTCTCTGGCACGTTCGAAAACCGGGAAACAGGATGATGTTGTCGTTGACGTCTATGACGACGAAGGTAACATAGCTGGCAGCTACGAAGCCAGCCAGCGTCGTCAATTGCGGCAATATCGTGAATAAGAGAAAAGTAATTAAGATGTATCCCGAGTCCCGAACTCCGGACCCCGAATCTCAAATCTTGGGTTCCGAACCCTCCGGCGGGGATGATTTATTTACAGGGTTTCTGCGAGCAACGGGTGCGCTTTTAATTATTTTTGATTACAACACTTAGTTGTGGTGATAAGAAAAATGTGTCTGGTGAAAAACCCTGGCGAACCCCCACATCCCTCAAGGCTTCGACGGTGGCGGAATACGCGAAATTGTTGCTTTTTCAAAACCGACGAACTTGTGCAATTTACTTGGTGCGATGTCGTCGTCCCTAGATTCCCTTCTCCTTCTGGGATGGTCCTGTGGAGGGGCAATGGGCTACAGGATTAAAATTATTAAAACACACTCTGCACCAGTAGAGGTGTACAGGATAATGGGGCGGTTTAGTGGAAAGTTATGCAAATTAACTTTTCTCATGGCGCAGTTAAAGGTAATTCACTTGGATCATAACAGAGCATAAAGGGAAGTTGCCTCTAGGGAAGGAATGGCGCCGGTAGTGGCACACGACTCTCACAGTGCCAAATACTTTAATTAATTACTACTCGTGATCTCACCTCATAACAATCTTAAGGTGTGCTCTTAAAATTTCGACTTAGGAAATTCGGCTGGCTGCGATTATGAACGCGAATAAGAAATGTTTCACTGGGAGGTGCTTCTTGTTCACTCTCCAGGAACATCCCGGCTAAATTAGACCTAATTATTGTATACAAGTAGCAAATTGTAAATATTTCCGTATGTTAATCCTATTTCTTAAAAGCGTTGAATTTGGATAGCGTACATGACGCACGGGGCAAATTGAGGCTCCTAGAGTCTAGATTTATGCTAAATCGACACAGAACAACTCTATGCAAATATGTGTGGTGTAGAACTCCGTTTTCATGCTTGAATGTAGGTCTGATTAGCGTAATACGCTCATGCTATACATCCTTAAATTCTCATTAGATGGTTGCTCGAGTGTTTTGATGTTTGCGCCCTTTTTGAGAGCAGGATTGTTAATGGAAAGTACGCCACTATTAAGAGGGAAGTATTTCAGAACACAATTAAGGCCGTAAAAGCTTTTAATAACACATAACTACAACGTACTCTGCAAGTATTTTGCAATATTGTATAAGGTGAAATCAACAAGTGTATTATCGACCACCTAATTATGTGTAGTAATAGTAAGTTGAAATATCAGGATATTAAAATAGCGCCGCTCTTATTAACAACACTCATGGCATTTCCTAAGTTATTTGTTCCGTATCTTTTCAGCAATGAAAAACCTATTAATTGATAGAATGGGAATTGTCTGCCCACATTAACAATTGTTTTTTTTTTTCATTTAAAGTGCTTTTATAAATTGTATGATAAGTTTGAAATTTGTTTGACGCAAGTTCCATTTGATCTAACTCACTGACTGCCTCACTGACCATCCGCCTAACCAACCTGGTTAAGTAGCCACCCGACTGACCAATGGGTTGGTCACTGACCATGTGACCGGCTGACCGGTCGACCGCTTAATCGGCTGACCGATTAACTGCTTGATCGGCTGACTAGTGGGCTAACTTACTCTTTGTGATATATTCACTAAGGTAATGAGGATATTTTTAGGTGTTTCTAAAAATGTTTTATTGAAATCTTGTGACTTCGGATTGATCAAGACGTAAATTATATTGGAATCATATTTATACACGCTAAAAACAAAAATGAATTTATTTCCGATTTTCAAGCAAAATGGACAAACAATTATGTCATTTGTGATGAATGGTAAGTCGTTTGCTAAGTAAAACTTTTCCATTTGCCTTTGGTTTCAAGCAAGTAAAATACACGGAGATCTTTATTAAGGTACGTTTTCATTTTTCTCTGAAATGTGTTTTCATTTGAATGCAATTTGAACTTTCATAAATTTTCTGAGTGTAAGGAACATGCTTCGTGCTAATTTAATTGTTTATTGGTTTTAAGTTTTCATTCCAGGAAATTGTATTTAAAAAAAAAGAAAAGGATTTCAATATTTAACAAATTTTAAGAGTGTCCAAATCTACATTCTCTTTGAGTTCAATAAGTTAGCACATTCATAGACAAATTATTATATTCAATGTGGGGCTAAAGTCGAAACAGTGTGATAAAAATATATTGCTCCGGCCTGCAACTATCACGTTGTTTATTAAAAATAACATAAATAATTAAGAATTAAGTAATTAACTAAAATTGTATGCGAAATCATTATACATGACATTAAACTTTCATTTAAGAGTGTTTCAGTATTATTTAGAAATTAATTATAAAAACGTTCCTAAGTACTTCCAGGATCCCAAACATATTTATCTCCTACCTATATGCACCTATAGGTGTATAGGTATTCCTTCAGACAACTTTCTTTGCAGAAAATTTGTTATTAATGTTGGTTGCATGCACATGCATATTTTATGAGGTATGCCGACAGACAGAGAGAATCTTAATATGTGCAATTTGTATGTTAATTTATGCGTTTACTCATTCGTGATGACCCTCACAATAGTCGCGTGCTTTGAGGCTGAGTATACGTAACTAGAATGTAATTAACTTTTCTTACTTTTGACCATGCGTGCCAAAAAGTCATAGGTACTACTTATGAAGTATAAAGGGGATATTACCATCGTTCGCCTCCTTTTTGCATGTTTTATTCACGGCAAATAAAAGCAAAATCCTTCTTTGTTTTGGCTAATCTCGAAAGCTGCATGATGTGGTCAGAGTTCGCATTATCCCTCTGCGAATTACGCTGTCCAAATGGCAATTGTTTACATTCTGGCTAAATAAATTTAACTGGATGTTCCCAGGAATATGTCCTAATTCAGAATTTCGAATTTGCCCTATTTAATTTCGTATAATGGGTTTTCGTGTCAACTACATAAGGACATTAGATCCTGGAGTATTGGACGAGTGTGGCTTGAACCAGCTAGTCCTAAAAATTCAGCAATATTCCCTGTTTTATTTAAAAAAAAAGCAAAGTGATCGGAAGTGTTGACGGGCAATATTCCCTATTTATCTCGACACTTCGTTCGTGTGGAGGAATTAAATAGGCTACGTACGAATCAGGTGAACATATTTTCGTCGGAAATAAATCAGAAAGGTTTATAGCATCAGTAAATTGTCATGACAAACATCCCTTGCTACAGTCAAATAGAGATTCCTTATATCCGGGAGAGGGATATGGCTGCACCAAATACTTTGCAGTATCCAGATTAGCCCGCATTAACACCAAATAAACCTGACACCATAAAAACCACTACCGGATGCTCAACAAGGACACGTTTTGCTTATTTTTGGTTTACACAATACCCGGGACTAAAACAGGAAAACGGGGAATCGGGTCAGAACCATTCGTTACATTGGACAAACGGATAAACCGTGCAGACCAAAAGCAGGAGAACCAGGAGAAACGGGTGCAAGAATACGTGCTCCCCCAGATGTTGGCAATCACCCAAAGGCCCGCCCCACGGCCCCGGGATTCGCCTGATCCCTCGGGAACATGTGTAAGTTTTATCTTTTTGTGATTTTTCCCACCAAGGCGTTAATGCATCCCGATTCTCGAACTGTGTTGAGCACAACTCCCGTCGCTCCTCCGAGGAAATAGAGAATCCTTCAGTGAGTGGATTTGTATCAGTTCGAGACGGAATGCATTCGGATATGAATGGGTCCACGAGCGCTATTTGGTGTGGAAGGTTGGGAAGGAAAGTGGGTTACCCACATTTGGGGTGCCTTGGGGAGCCAAGCAACCTTCAGAACGAAATAGTCTGGAGGATCTGGGAGTACTCGTTCACTTTAGAAACAGCATAAATTAACGAAAATTGCTGTTTTCGAGGTTACCATGTGATAAGATAAAAGCAAAGTTTAATATCTTCTCTCTGCTCCTGTTGAGACTCCAAGAGGGCCATCGTGAATTTTGCGGGTGACACCACAATTGAAGTGGTGATGATGGTGCTAGAGGCATGGCGGCGGCGTTGCGGTGGGATGGCGGGGCCGCTGTTGTAATCAAACTTGCTTCAAGACCAATTTTCGGATATGTTTCACCTCCAGTAATATGATGAAGTTTCAAGTGGTGAAATTTTGAAATTCTCTAAAAGTAGTACTCAGTATCAGAACGCAGCAGGAAAATGTTCACTCCTTGTGTGGTGAAATTAATTTTGTAGACAGGTCATTCGCCCAGTGACTCGTATTGGCTATAAGGGTCGAACACTTCTAGTTTCTTGAGATGGGCGTTGGGATGCAATTAATTCGAGACACATGCCTCCCTTTGCTTCAAAAGCTTTCGAATCTGTGAGAGATTTTGTAATAACTTAGAATTTAGACGAACTTTCTTGAGTTTAGTAAATTTGAAATCTTAGTGGCATATGATTCCTTCTCTTCAGTAATTAAATAATAATTTCGAATAAATAATGACCAACTGATTAGTTCTTATCATAATGAGGACTTTGTTTTGCGTAGTCAACTATCTAAACAAAATATGCCAGTTCCCTTAAAAAATAAGTTAGAATAACTTTCAAAACTGGGGACCAGCCTGTGTCGTTAGCGTTTTCAAATAGAGGGATTAAAAATCGTATCTAATTCAGCTCAACGGAATTGGAGTTAATTTACTGAATTGTCTTTCAATAGAAATTTAAGTCGCTGTTAAAATGATTAGTGCTTTACTAGTGACTTATCTTACCAACGAAGAAAAATAGCAATGAATGAATACACATCTAATAGCTTTGGAAATAAATTAGATATTTTAAAAAAATAGAAAATAGATTATTAATAAAGGGCTTTACTTTTGTTGGGACGGACGACGGAAAGGGTTTTATACGAACTAAAATTGCCACAAAATTTATAGAAACATTCTGATAACATTTCTGAAAATTGAAAGAGAAATCAGACACGTAAATATTATACCAAAAATAGTGATTCGAGACAACATAAAAAAGTTTTTTTGGCAATCTTTTCCTTTCAATTTTTTTCAGAAATCTTTTTATATTTGAAAAATTATACCTTCTAAAAAAATCCCTTATATCTTCCTACAAAACCCTTCTTATGTCAAGAACGTACGCTCTACGAATTACAAAAGGCCAAATAAATTTTGGAAAAGGAATTAGTCAAAATTTGTCGATCCAAAAATTTAATTGAATCCACAAATTTCGTCTATCCGGCGTTTTGCACATAGAGAACTTTTATCCTCCTTAAAATTCACGAGAGCGTTTGTAAAGTTTGAAACGCCTTATTTTTCGGCCGAGTCGAATCCCCAGAAATGAGCGTTCTATTCTCAGAATTGCCCCCACCATAATTCAGAAAAATTTTAAGACTCCTTTATACAACTTACTATTTGCCGAGAACTTTTTCAATTTCACAATTTTGGTCGGTCCGAATAAAATTATTGTTGCCGCTGCCAGGACCACCATCGTCCCGCTCGCTACGCCTTTCGAATGAAGTCGCCACCAAGAAGGATATTTTCGCTAAAAAGTTTTTCATTAATTTTCAGAAGTCGTTCGTCCTTGTGTGTCTGTTTTTATGCAGGAGATTGGGGTGGTAGGAATGGGGTATCCTGCGATCCCGAAGATCTGTCTAGAATCGAATGGTGCGGGCTGACAAATGCAAAACATTATTCCCGGCTGTTCCGTTCAAATTGGGATGCAGGCCGGGTATCCGGCTGGGATCTTTAGGGCCCGTGAACTTTAGAGCGGTACTTATAAAGAGTGACTCAGTTTCCAGCTTCTATTGAAATTTTACCCTCGGGATTCTGGTCAGCATTTCCCTGATTGCGCCTATTTATGCCAATATGACAAGCGGGCATGTTCCAGAAGAGCAAGAAGAGCGCCCACAAAACTGTGCCAAACAAACCATAACGCAACCTAAGGGCGAACGGGCTAATTGAGGGGGCAGGGAGTGATTTATGGCACACCCTCCCTCGTCGATAAATTCCCGGTACCCTGGACCTTCTGTCGTAAGACTGTCTTGCGCAGCCTTCATATCGGTCTGACTGGGTGCGCCAAAAAAACATTTTCTGGAATTCTGGAACAATGTTTTCCAGACTATTAACTTTATGCTATGTTAGGACTTGCTCTTGTCCTGAGATCGACGTCCTGGAAGGTTTTCGCGCGTTTTAAATGCCATTCAAACTCCAATTAATGTCAATTTAAATTTTGTGCCCCGGCATATGCCCTCATCCTTGGCAAGCCTTCGGGACCATACAAACTGGGCTGGCTACCGACCTACCTGCATAATTCATCTGCATGTCTGGTTCAGGTTAATTTTGGCTATTAATCAAAATTAAAGGTGCTCCGACGTACCTGTGTCGACTAGGAAGATGTCCGTGCGAAATTGCAGTCGGTTAGATCCGGATGTGTTCCTATTTTGCCAAAGCGAGCTGTTTATGGCACTCATCAATTTGAACCTGGAGCCCTGACCCTTGATACAGCTGGGGCCAGAAGTACACGTGTGGTAAACTTGAATTAGAAATTATGGAGGGTCTACTACGGCCAGAGTTTCCAATGTTTCCCAACTGTGTTTTGTAGGTTCACCTGTTAACGGTTTTCCCATCCAAAAGAAATTATAGGCAACCGTGATTTCGAATGTAGGCCCTAATTGCGGCATCCCACTTTGGTGAACTTAATGGCCCTGGACAGTAATGTCTTTGGAACAAATTTTCTGAGGTTTCCCCTTCCCGACGGAAAAAGTCCAAGACAGAAAGAACAGAACAAGCCTGCAGGATAGACGGCAGGAAACATATTACGGAAATAAAATACTTTGCCGACATGGCCACAATGTCAGTAGAAATGGAGCGCGATGCATGCCGCTGGGCTACAGAATAACCGCGAAAGGGTTGTTTAAAGGTCGCTTACGTAAAATGCAATAAATTTTATCGTCTGAAAATAATTTGGTTTTCTGCCGGAGTGAGTCTCTTCCGTGGACTTCTCCGGTAGACCCAGAGGAACAGGAGCCGGGATGACTACTGCAACTCAGCGGGAAAGAATATACGACCACAATGCATCATATAAGCGCTTAATATTGCAGTGCGGCGCGACCGGAATATTTACAACTCCGCTAGGATGGTGGATTGCACTTTAAGAGACTGCTACCTTTTGTTACATGCTATTACTTTTTCATCTTAAGAACAGCGTGCTAGATCGCAATTGTGGTAAATCGCGCAGTGGGAAACTATTTTTCACTTGCAGAAGACGTTCAAAGTAACATCTTTATATTTTAAGAGGTAGCAGCACGATAGTATGTTTTGCCCCATTTAAGAAAAAAGTACGATGACTTAATCATAGAAACATTTCTACGTTTTGAAAGCTGATACTAGAATATTTGCTTCCTTGGGCGAAACTAACCATTCTATTGTTAATTACAGAAGGAGCATTTTGATTTGCATAGAGCTTCGGTGGTTTTTTCAATTCTATCTACATCTTTTTCAGCCCACGTGCATAATTGAATCAAGGCCTCATATAAGAAATAAATGAATGAATTTTATACACTTTTTGTATACCAATATCTCGAAAAATTTTTATCTACGAAAGTATGATTTTAGGACCATTGCAAATGTGAAGGAAATAGATTAAACACTAAAAGCTACTTTTTCAGACTTGATTTAATATTAAATATTCGTAATCTTACTAAAATATGTGTGCTATAAGCAACCAAGTGTCCATCAAATAATTTTAATGTTAAAGGTTTTCGTCTGTCAGTCTTAAACTTTCTTTAAATTTTTGCACTTTATCATAATAAAATCTAGATTAAATATAATTTTTAAAAAACTCTACTAAATATTAAGATTAGAGAATTTTGACATCAGATTTACATATAAAAAAAAGAGTTTGAAAAACAGGGAATATGAAAAAAATATCTTGATATTCAACTCCTAAGTAGATGTAGTTCTGATTTTCTTTTAATAAGTTTTTTTATAGGTTCTCTTGAATTAGAATTTAAAGCACCAATGCTGGAATTCGTTCTTTTCTGAGTATCTTGATACAGAAGTGTTTAAAAGAACTGGTTTTTTTCACTTAGCCTTGGGTGAATGTTGGAGTAATTTGTAGCATCTGGAGATTCTAATGGCTCAAGCAATGGTGTCCGATAGAAAAAACCACTATTCGCTAGCAGAAAACAAATAATAGGAGATAATTATAGTCCGTAGTGCCATGGAAAACTACATCTGGAAAGAATACGCGCCTATATCAATATTAAGAAGCCAGAGCATGAGAAATATTGATTTTTTTGCGAATACAAATACAATTTAAAATAAATTGTAGCCTTTATGCTTGCTGCGAATTGTTACGTACGAGTAAATCGTTGTCAACAAAGGATTTTCATTGGCATTTTTAAAAATTCCAAATACAACTTTTAGTTTGTAAAGAGAAAAATTCAATTTGTTTATATACACCCTTTTGTGCTGCCATGAAATTGAAAAAAAAACATCCCATGTCCGTCTCTTTTTCAGTGCGACTCCAAACATCCCGTGGCAAATGAAATGAAATTGCGTCTAAAGCTAAATAAAATATCGCACAGGCTTATTTGAAAACTTCATCACGCTAGCCAAATTTAGTTAAATCCCTGCCCGACTATCGGCGAAAAACAGCAGCGAAAAAATTAAATTTCGGTTCAAATTAAATTTTCCGCAAAAACCGCCTTCCCGATGGGACAGCACGGATCCGGGATGAGCACTACAAGCGTTCTATTAACTTCGAGGTTTTTGGATGTAATTTAGCAGCTCACCTTATCAAATTTAAACGCTTACATAGTACCAGAATTTCCATTTCGACGGTGGCTTCTAGGGGATAGTGGAGTAATGTTGTCAAGTAGAGTAATCGATCTCTACGGTGGCAATGGAGCTCCCAGCGACCCTGCCTGTGTTCCTGTATCGCTGTCATGCAGGAGATTGCGCGGCTGCCGTGCGGAATGTGCTCTACGTATAAAGCGGCAGATAGGCGGGTTTGGCGAACTTTTTCACTAATTAATTTTCAATTAATTGTATAATTCAATCAGGGTCGTAGTATGCTTATGATGACGGTCGTTGCTATGCTCGTAAAGAGCGGCTCAGATTGCAAATTAGTTTGAGGAAACTTTGATACTAAAGCCTCTATCCCAAAATTGCTACTAAAATGGGAAAACCTGTCTGGCATTGCGACACAAAGTTCCCGAAACGTAAATAGGCGTTATATGATCTCTCCATCTCTGGCTCGTAATGCGACCCATAGATTCTAATTAAGCGTGCTATAATTGGGCTATTTCACAGCGGGCGGGATTTCTTTGCGTCAGCACCTGTACGTGCGTCCGGAAAGAAATACGTAGCTTGTGCCCGGAATCGAGCAGAATAATAATAGATCCCTATTTCTCCATCAATATTATGAATAATGCTCCTAAGGGGGTTTGCTGAGCACACAATAATTATGACGGGCGGGTTATCAATTAATTTTGTAATTTTGCTAGCGAATGAATTCATGCGCGGGACGGAGCAATTAGCAGACTTTAATGAGGTACACTGCACAGCGAATTATCAAGTTCAATAAAACATTTCACTTACCCGGGGGATGCTTTTAATTTGAATTAATTCAGCATACCATGCAATCGATGGCAATAATTTAGAAGAAGTGTTATACACGTGGTGGTGGGTGCCAAAAGCAGCGAATGATGCAAATTTTACTGTTTGAGTCTGTGGCCTAATTTGAAACTTCTATTGAATTCGCATGTCTGTTTATGGAGTTTTTGAAATAGCAAAAGTGTATAATCATTGGGTGAGTGACCAGAAGTGAATAAAGTTTGCCATTTGCCATTGCCTAAATATTTAAAATATGATTAACTCGAACTAATTTTCTGTTTAATAATCTGTTTCAGTTGTCAGATTTTTAATTAAAGATATTGAAAATTTTTAAAACATTGATACTTTGATAACTTGAAGTACTGATTCTTTTTATATATTTATTTTATCTAAAACAGATTAACCAACAAGAAAGTTGATCTGGGTTGATGTTTCTCCTCAAATGAAACCTTTTCCAAAATTACATATTTCAGATTTAACACTAATTGCATTATGATGCCACTATTTCAGTAATTCAGTATAACAATAAAACAAATTAGACAGACTTAAAGTAATTATAGAGAGAAATATTAGTTTAAAATTTAAAAACATCTAAATAAAGTAAAATTTAGTAACATAACCATTTATGAAGAGGACTTGTCCTTTCCAAACCTAATATTTTTTATAACACTATTCAGGTTTAAATTGTGGAACTGTCTAAGTTCTAGGAATAAAACATAAGAATTAAACTATTGAACTTAAAAACTCCGACCTAGCTGCTATGGACAGAATCCTTGTTGTCCGGTGGAAAGACAATTTTCTCTATATCTCTTTCATGTTCTTGTAAAAATATAAGTGTATAAATCTTTTTCAATAAAAGCAGTTTTTCTGTTTACAATTAAAAGAAATTCCTAAACTCACCTAACTTTAGATATTGCAGCTATCAGCACCATCATGTGTGAGTTCTCTGAGCAATTAAACAACATGCTTGTGTCGTTATGATTACGTAGTTATATGACTACTAAGTTTGACCTATTCCTAAATATATAACAAACCTAATTGTTGTCATCCTGAAGAATGTTTTGTGCTGCTGTTATCAAAATTGAAATGTTATTTATTAAGTATAATCAGTTAAACACATCATATAAAGAGTGCAAAACTTCAGAATTAAAAGAAATTAAAATTGAACTTTGAATGAAATGATAAAAAAGCAAAGTTGATAGCAATGAATTAAATTTTCAATAAGTAAATCTTTTTCAGCTTATCTTTTATCATTCATTATGGATTTATTTCCGCTACTTATAATCTGCGGCGTTAAAATGGCAGGTAATGGATAATCCTTTTAGTGATGGTGGAAAATTTCGTATTCACCGCATCATCGTATTGTTTAATGCTTATAAAATATTAACCCCGTCTAGCTGTCGACTGAAGGGTTCAAGGCTCATCAGCACCTATAAAAGTTGTTAATGGATGACGTCGATGTATTCGACCCGTTTCGGTGCGATTTCAAAGGATTTCACATTGGAAATATTTCACTGGTGGCAGACAGCTTTCATCACATTTCCTGCGATGAAAAACGGCGTAATTACGTACGTCGGAACGCCGGAGACTGCCACAACTTACTTTTGCGCTCCGCAGCTGTTTTCCGTGGAAAACGCTTTTCTAAATGAAGTTTTTCGCTTAATTTAAGGATCGGAGGCAATTAACTTGTCAGATGGAATTCAGCCGGCATCAGATACACTTAGAGTGTAGTCGGAGTCCCGTAAGAACAGGGCACAGGCCCGAATCACATTGTGGCCGTGTGAGCAGCAGAGTTCGACTTTCAGGCTTATTGTGCAGAATTCCCTTTAAGGGATGATATTTTAGTTTCCAGAAACAAAATCACAGCACAAACACGGACGGGGAAAATGCTGAGGAAAATAAATGGAAAATTCGAAAATGCTCTGAGTTGGAAAGAAGACTTCTGGCTCAGGAAGCAGCAGAGTCGCAGAGTCGGATGGGCTTATCCAATGTCTTGGAATGTCCTAGAGATTTTGCTTGTGCTTTCCTCTAATTAATCCTTCCCTTCTTGGAATTTCTTTCTTAATTTTATAAGACGACGTTTAAGCCTTTTCATTCCGCTTAAGAACTTAAATAACTTGCGCTGTTCTCCAGTCCGTCGGGATCTTCTTGGACTCCCGCTCTCCCGGACTTAGGCGGACTTTGCGTAATTTCTAATCACTACACGACAGCGAAATCTCTGGACTAATCCCGATCATAACTGGCGGGCTCGTACCGCGCGGGGGGACATAGGCTCGCAATCGATACTCTGCATAACTCGACCCAGAGGCCTCCGCTTTATGTTGTGGCGAACAATAGGCGAATATTAAAAAAGTTGCTCCAGAGCCGCCAGTTCGCCTGGACGGAATTTCAGAGGATATAAAAAAAGTTGGAGGAGCAAAAATAAAAAGTAGAAAATAAAAAAGCAGCACTCAGCCGGGTTCGGTGCTGCCACTCTACCCCTCAAAGAGGAATTCTTTGTCTAGCGTGCGCCTCAAAAACGTTCCCGGTCGAATCCGTGCCCGCGCGCGACGCGTCGCGATAGCTTCACTCGATGTCAATGGCTTGCCGGGATGATATTTTCGTCATTTTATCTTTGGGTGGTCTAACGTGACTCGAAAGGATTTATGTCCTTATAATTTCGCCACTGTTTCTTTATAAGTACTTTCAGAACTTTCCCGTGTTTTCGCTGAGATCATTTTAAAAGAGGAGAGGACAACGTAGCGAGTTGCAACTTTGTTAGCAACAGCGACGTGCTTCTGGCGAAATGCTGCAGCTAAAGTTCATGTTTTCCCTTAATTCATAATTTAAATATTTTTTGTGAAAAGAATTGTAGTAAGCTTATCCCACTCTGATAATTTCCTCAAAAAGTCCTATTTTAATTTTTTGTTAATGGGCCTCATCCAAAAGACGGATCTCGTAAAGAGAATGAAAAAGTAATGTACTTAGCTTAGGTTAGCCATCGTTGGCTCGAAGAATTGCCTTGTTTTCTCTTTGCTTCGTTTCCTTAAAGTACATACCGAAAATAAATTGAAGCTCAAAATAACACGACTTTGCTCAAAAGCTGCATAAGTTGTTTCAGACCTTTATAAGCATGTACCATTATATTTTCGAAACCTAGGGAATCTTTTGACTATTTAGACGGAATTTGGTCTAGTTTAGTTATTTTTGGTGAGAAAAAAATACAATTATAATTATGTAATAGGAAAATTGGACATTGCATTTTTTTATTATATTGTAAGGGTTATAAAAGGTTAACATAAGTAACGTATTTTTATGAAATATTCTTAATTTATTGCTTGCGCCTTTGCGTATTTTATAAAACACATAGATTTAAATTCAGGTTGTTTAGATTAATAGAATTGGATAAACACCCCGGAATTTACCTCTGCAGATGTCAATCTTGTTGTGTATCAGTTCCATAAATATAAATATCATTCTACATGTGAATATAAAAAAACCTTTTATTTTGAAAAAAAAATTAAATCTTTTTTTAAACGAAAGTTTTCCTGCGATTTTTAAAGTATTTAGAAAATATGAACTATGAAATTTTAAAAAAATCGTTGGACTACAATTTATAATACAAACCAAAAAACAGTATTTGTCAATTTAGCGCACTTTATTTGAATATAATTGGAAGTAAATATTTTGAAAGCACACGACACAAAATTAAAAGTAGTGAATATATGTTTATTAAAATCTTTCCATATCCCACTCCTTTATTGGCACTGATTTTCGACATATTTATTAATACTTAAGTTTTAAATTGTACTCTTAAAAATGACTTGATGTTGATGTGCTCCATTAGGTCAATTTTTGATAATATAAAAATTACAAAAATTACAAAAATTACAAAATTACAAGTTGATCCGATTGGCTATAATTTTACTTCAAAATCAATTCTTACATCAATGCTTGCCTTCGTTTTCTTTTCTACTTTAGACAAGATTAAAGAAAACCGAGATATTCATAGTAATAGAAGTAATTAGGTTTTAAGTCCAAGAAAACATTAAGCATTCTTGAAACGATTACGTCGGAAATTACTTTATCTTAGATTAAAAACAATTATCTTATTTTAATTTCAATTACACTTAAGTCATAGTTAACGCCGTGCTCGTAACCCTGTAACCTCTTTCCATTAATTTCCTTTCACCAAAGTTGCGCCGCAGCATAATGTAATTGAGCACCGGTTTCACCTAGGCAAATTACTGAAGAAAAGTAAAACTTATTAAAATAAGCCCCAAATGGAAACCAAATGAGTTGTCCCAATTGTAAACAGGAATAAAGAATGAACCCTCGAGAGCTATTCCTTCAGACTTAAGGCCGAGTTCACTCCACTTTTCATTTTGCCCCGTTTCATGTGAGGCTCTAATTAAAAACTAAATGCAATTATGATCGGCTTAAAAGCTCAGCGTTGTTCCTGGCTCGTTCCGGACTCGTTCCCGGCTGGATCCCAGTCCCAGCAGGAAGGTGAAAGTTCAGTTCAGCGCCAGGAGGTTCAGGGGATATTTTCAGGCTGCTCGACATTAGCACGGCAATTTCCTCTATTATTCACTGTGCTGTCGCACATGCACGCTGCTAGGAAAACTGAAAACTTCCCTTGCTCTATGAGTCCTTAAAGCAGATTTATTTGATAACTTAAAGCTTACAAGGGAACCGGGAAAACTGGGAACACAGGGAATCAATTTTCGTGTAACGGGCAAATTATTTATTGAAGCCCTTAAAGTACTTCTGACGTCTTCGACGCCGACTCCCGTCATCCAGAATGTTGACACGCGGCTGGCACCCGAATTTGTGTTTTCAAGGATTTCTGGGTGCGAATCAGCGTCGACATTCCTTTTTCATTATAACGTGACGTCAGTGCTCCATCAAAGCAAGTTTTCTTTTATTCCATCATGGGGTGCCAGATGTCATTTACACCCGAGACAAGCTGCGTAAGATGTGGGTGTGTTCATGTTTACGCAATACGCACCCAAGAAGAGGATCTCCCACACCTCCGATATCGCATACCATCAGTAGCAAGTCGGGCGATAATTTTCCCAGTTTCCTGACTTCTGCACTCCTTCGGAATTCGAGTTGAAATACACGAGGATGTGTTTCGAATGTCGTCACAAGAAGTCCTTTAATTTGCCTTTAAGGATCCTTTGACTAAGGTACCCTTAAGGTGGGTAAGATCCCCGACATGGCCTCATTAGGTTCTACAGCCTACTGTGCCTAGGTTAATTGTCTCTTAATTAAGCCATGTTGACCACGTCTGGATGAAAGGACTCCATGGTCGGCGTAAGGAAATGCGATAAAAAGGAGAAGTCTGGTGGCAGCAAGACGAGCGGAAGGATCGTGAAGAGGGTGGGATGGCTCACAAAGGGAAAATATAATAAAAAAGGAGCAAACGACGCAACCAGGGGCCTGTGAGATAAATGAACAAAAATATTTCTGTACGCTACCTTGTCGTATCTTGGGCCAAGTGAAAATAAATTTTCCGGAGCACATTCCCAACAGCAGCAGTAAAAAGTGTTCTGAGGTGTAATAAATTAACTTAATTGTGCTGCTCCCTTATCTCCTGACGGAAGCGGGCGCAGACAGCGGCAAAGCGGCCTGGATCGCTCCGTGCTCCTCCCTGGATGGGGTACAGTCATTTATAAGGCTTCTAATTATCCCCAACTTTTGAAATTGAACGTTAATGGGACACTGTTGCTCACTCCGGTGCAAACGTTAAAAGAATGCCCTAAAAACATCAAAATGAACTTCGTTCCTGCAAAGGTTCTGTAATTATTTTTAATTTCACTTAATGTGGTAGCGTACGCAGTGTCGTTTTTTACCACAAAACGACAATTTTGTTATAAGAAAATTGCTGTAATTTTTATTCCTTTTCAAGAACTGTCAGTTAAATGGCTAGATATGGAAAAAAAGGTGGGAATGATGAAATTAACGTACTTAGATACGAATGTTTATATAAATTTACCTAGGCACATGACTGATTAAAGATGCTATAACCAAAAAAGGTGTAGGATGTTGAATGCAAAAGTATAGTTAAGTAGTAGAGAAGTAATTAATAGTATCTCTATTTAAACTGAACATTTTATGAAAAAGCTATATTCCAAGAATTAAATTATTTCTCACGGAAATGAAAGAGAAATGCTATTAAGAACTTCGTTGAAAGCTTCTCTTTTAAATTTTAATGCATAACTTTAATCTGAGTATGACGTAATTTTCGAAGAAATAGACCATTTAAAATTATTCCTTAATAAAATCCTGTTTCGAATGCCAATCTATTGAATGACTCCCCAATTTCCCGCAGATGTTATCACAGGCAGTTTATTTATTCTTTGCCGTCCCTAAATTGTAAGCTAAATTTCAGAGCAAACCCCTAAACTGACCACTCCTGTTAGATAACACTCGGGAGTGATCACAGAAATTGATTTTTAAAATGTCGCTATACTTTGAAACTACGTAAACGACATTTCTCTCCTCTCTGTTACCTCCAGCCAGTTACATATGTAAAGCTAGAATTCTAGAAAAGACAAAATAATTATGAAGAAATCATCAAAATCCGAAAACGATAAAAGTCTTCGAATCCACGTTGAACCAACAAAGGGAATCTTTTGGGAGTAGCGAGATAAAATCAAGATTGGCGCAACTACTTCAACGGGCAACAGGAAGGTCTTGGACGGAGTCAGGGAGTCAACTCACGATTTCTGAAAGAGCCAAATTTCCTATTGTGGAAGTAAATGGTTGGAAAAAGTTGCCAGCCGACCCTATACTCGTCCCAGGGGGACTAGACGAGTACAGGAAGCAGGATGATTCTGGCAGTGGACTCCATGATATTCAATATTCTTTCATTTTCATGTTATTCCCGAAAAAGAAAGCATGGCATAATAGTGAAGGAAATTACTTTTATCCAGTCAATGGATCGTGCACACATCTTGGCCTGTAATTCATTAAAAGGTAGTAACATTAGGAAGAAATTGGCCTCATTTGTCCCATATCCCGGCGTTGCTAGGGGTTCAAATTGAGAAGCTCTTCGGGCAGGCAACACAAGTAAAATTGACCAAAATGGTCCATTACTCAGTCATTGTGAGTGCTTATCCAAATGCTCTACCGAATGGCTGCTAATGGATCGCACTATACAACCGGGTTGCTTTCCCCCTCGGGAATAATTCCCTGTCGGTGAAACCCTCCTCGAAACAGGTGTGCTGCACAAAAAAGTGAAAAGTTAAAATCATGGATACTGTTCCTGGTAAAATATGGCTCGTTCTAAAGCAGGATAATGTGAAATGAGGAAATAGAACTCTGGCTATTCTGAGCTATATGCATGAGGACGACCTGGTCGTCAGTCTTGCACTTCTTACAAGAAGATTTCAGTAATCCCTTTGTATCACGGAAGTTTCAGAATAAAGTTCGAGATAGATAAGATGGAGAAAGATAATTGGAAAATACCTTGCAAATTAAATGCCGTGAGCTAGTTTGCATTAAGAGTATAAAAGATAAAGAGGAAGCAGAAAGACGCTTCAAATACCACCTTAATTATAATTTGGGATTTTGAAAATTATATTTATATAAATCAGTTTAAGGAAACCTAGAAAGATCTGGTATTAGATAATTCATAAATATGATCAAAAGAATCAGGATTAGATAATACTTAAAGTTAAGTCGTAAACCTTATCTTTAAAATACGGAGAATAAGATAACTTTAAAGTAGCAGCGTACGTGTCTTATAAAAGGTGCAGATGAAGTTTTTAGTAATAGTATTGAACTCTTAAATCTCTTCATTCATCTTGGCGAGTATTTTTATTTGGATCAAGAAAAACGGGCTAGAAAGATTACGCCAACAGGCTATAACTCTTCAGTCGTTTTTCATCATTAGTTTAATTATATAATAACAGCATCTAACATAATTTCAATTTTCAACGCATTTCCCTGGCCTAATATTTTCATAATTTATTGATTCTCAGACCCGAAGTTTTTTTTAAATTTATTAGTTTAATAACCGTAGGGATTTGATTTGTGCATCTGGGACCATCCTGCTTCCCATTTGTAATTTGTGCCGCTATCACTTTATTCAATAGATAGGTTACAGACGAAATGTGTCGACACCTGATGTGCCTCTTTGGCTGCCTCTCAACTTTTCTATTACAAAAGGAGTGTTTTGCCGGCATTCACCCCTTAGGATGTTCAAAATAGCACCGCCGATAAGATGGAGAAATCCAGACCGATTTATAGTGCGCGTGTGCCAGACTTGACTTTCGAAAACCACCAAGTTCTGTTCCCCATGCCATACATCACTTAAAACACGAGTCCCTTTTCGGAATTCCTCATGACTTTCTTAATCCTCTTACAGAGCCCACCGACATGTACCATCCCCAGATGCCAAGGAAAAGCTCCTGGAACAAATGTATCCCGTAGTAGTAGGCTACAGAGGACCTCACAAGATATCCTTCTTGTGAGTTAGGAGGAAACAGAAGAAAAAAATAATTCCTGGCAGAAACTTGGCTAGGTACCTTAAAGTCGGGTTAAGTGTGCGGGATATCTTAAAGAGGACGTAATCCACTCTCTGCTCTCGATGGATTTTCGAGGGGATATCTGTTAAGGAGCGATTTTTAGAACACAATTGCATTCACGTTGTCTGCAGATCGCCTTGGCACGGCAATCCTGGTTGCGAGCTTTTGTACGGAAGGACAAATCATGACCAAGAGGTTGATTCCTTCCTTCTTTCATTCTTCTTCTTCCCCTTTTTTGTCGAATTTTTTATGTGCCGTTGTTTGAACTTTTCCATGAATCCTTTCTCGTCCTGGATTTAGATTTCTTGAAATTTTTGAATGCTGTGCAATCTTTTCGGGGGCTTTTTATTAATTACCCAAAAGATTGGTGGATCCTATTGCTGATTTTATTTCTGTGTTTTTTTTGCAATGTAATCAATATTTTATCTAAATAATTAGTAGACACCAAAACGATTTACAAAAAGACAATAACAATCATTTTTTTTAGTTTTCATTTAAATTACTTTAAATTTTTACTTCTAATACTGCTGTTGACTTCAAGCAATATTTATTTGAATCAGTTGTAATTTATTATGGTTAAATGACCATAAATAAGCAGTAAAATTCTACAGTTCTGTGTATTGGTGTTAAAAATGTGCAATGAACTTTTAAAACAACAATGAAATAAAAAATTATAGTATGTATAAAAGCAATTTATTTTTCTTTTTTTAAAAACCATCTTCACGGTATATAATCCTTTTCGGTTTCCAAACTCCAAAGTCCTAGTGTCATGTCTAAATCCGTCCTCTTGCTGTCTAGATATGTTAAAATTTAATTCAAAGCGCTCAACTGTTTGAATGCACGTTAACATATTTTTCAAAGACAGATAAAAATATTATTAAATGTTGAAATTACTCCTTCAGTATTCAAATAATAGAAATAAAAAGAAGTTTTGCTTCAGATCTTATAAATTCATATCCAAAGAGTCTTTTTATTCTTGTCAAAAGGCAAAGAAAAGAAAGTGATTAAAATCAATTACACGTCATCTATAAAATTGACCAGTATTTTTCAAATAGCTAATTAACACTTTTATTTTCGGCTGATGTGAGCATAGTAGAACACGGTCCTGACGACCCATTTAACCGTAGTCCAAAAAGCTTCTCACGGGTATATACGCACATTTTATTCTACCACTTTCCCGATTAGATTCGACCTGAATCCCTGGTTCCCTCCTGGCTGATCTTCATTTGCCGTGAAGATTGGTAGGATCTCACCAAATAGAGTTATTAGAGTCCTTGGGGAACAACAGAAACAGATAAAAGTGATGGAGTAATAAACTGATTTTTATGGACCTTCCCCAACTCTCGGAGAAGCAATAAAACGCCCTTGTGATGGGGTCAGAATTTATTCCTTTTCTAGGTCCTAGGGGGAAGTGGTGTGGTCTTTCTTACCAGGTGGCCGTCCGAAATTCGCTAATAATATTAAGGAAGCATAACTGACGGGATGGGCCTCATTTAATTGAAATCGACGAATCCATCACAGCCGTAGCTTAATTAATGAATTATAAAAAGGTCAGGCGGTGCACTTGACAAGGTCTTATTGCATCCGTTGCCCTTAATGAAAATGCAGAAGGGCATCAGGAGCACTTGACGGTGGAAACATTTCCATTACAATGTCGTTAGCGCGAAAGCTCGTACGCGACAAAGAACTCATTCGGGCACCTCAGGGGCACGACATTAAAAATTATCCGCCAAGTTTAATGATTAGATTCCGGACGAAGTACTGAGACCCATTAAAAGTGCTCCGTTTTTGCGAGTGGAAAAATCGCCGGTAGCAATTAATTAGCGCCTTAATGAACAAAATTTAATTTTTACAGCAATTTGGCCCGGCCTGGGCGGGACTCCTGAAAGTTTACACTGTGTACACGAAAATTTACTTATGTCGTCTAATTGGCGGGAGCCGGGTGAAGGATCTACATCAATGTTTGAAGCAGGAGCTTTAAGAAGCGCTCCAGCTTTAATTAGGCCCCTTACAGCTTCCACTCCCGCTTTCACAGAGGACACGCGATTCTCGGCTCAGAAATGTGAATACCATAGAAAGGGCTTTTTCTTTTGATTTCCATCTATGTACTGTTTCCAATCTGAAAATTCCGCCAGAGTAAACCCTTTCAAGCCTCTTTGGGCACAGGGTGCCCCCACTAGGGAGTGGAATAAAATATTTGGAGCATAAATTATATGTTCCAAATGTTTTTCCCTCTTCCCCATATATTCCAAGGTTGCAAGCCCGGATTTTTTGTGTTTTTCCGCATCCTTCCCCTTTTTGTTTTTGTCGCACATGTTCAGGGCGGAATGGGTGCGTACAATTTTTATTTATCCAATTTATCACACCAAAGGAATTCTTCAATCCTATGGAGTTCACAGCGATAGAGACATAAAAATGGAAGAATTTCTCCCCGGGACTCTATTCGTTTGTCATGATGGGCGGGATGAACCTGTCGGATATGAGAAGCTGGATTGGTTAGCAGTTTCCTTCAGGCACGATTTTCAGGAAGTAACTTTAAAAACAGTGGTGAATTACTCACCATGCCAACAAAAAGAAGATGTGAAAAAAAGCCTGAGGGAGAGGTCTGAATAGGGATAATCTTCGGTAGAAAATTCATTACTTTTTCTGAGCTCATTCTAGTAAGATCAAAAATAGAGACAATAGGACACTTCTGAAGCGCTTTGATAGCTTCCCTATTTGTGTCATCTTTCTTAACTGAATTTATTTCACTTCGAATTACGATCTTGGATATTTGATGTGTATGACACTGAACCGTGTACTGTCAATGATGTAAATCATATAAGACGTAACTTTGTCAACAATACAATTTTATCAAAACGGATGTGTTTGAAAAATTCTAAAAATCCAAAAAGTTGTACCAAAAAACCTAAATATACGCATGCACGGGCAGGAAGTATTTTTGCACACATCTGAAAACTCATCTGTTGCTCATCCAAATGGAACCTGTTACCATGTAGGAATGCTTTAAAGGATATCATTTCACAAATGGGGAATGTAAAGATTATTAGAAAATCTTTTGAGTGTTCTCTATTCTATTTCTTTGAGACAGCTTAATCTATTTGAAATAATCGGATTTAAAATTTAGAATCTCGGAAATCGTTTTTCGATATTCAAATAAACTTGAAGCAGAAAATGAGTTTACTTAAAATGTATATATTAACTCAAATAAATGACTAATTAAAACGCTAAAGGTTATTAAATATTCACAAAGTTATAATTTCAATAACACACATTAAGGCAATTCAATAATCATTTCATGTTTAACAAGTTGTGCAATTTAATTAACTGATCTAAAATTAAGTAGAAAATTCTCATCGGATCGTTTACAAAATTTTATGTATTACTTTTTAAATGAAAAGGTCAAACGTCCGAACTTTATGGTGAGTGACGATATGACCAAGAATCGTTCAGGCACCTACTGGCCTCAAACCCTTTCCTCTGGTTTTATTTAAAGCACGTAATTACCACCGCAAATAAGTCGCTTCTGCACGATTTGTGCTGTTAATAATGCGCGCGAAATTTCCTATGACAGTATTTCATTTTAAATTATATGAAATTAAATGAACGAAATATTACGAAATCTATAAACCTTTAAACCAAAGTAATTTAATTGAAACATTCAAGTAGACATCAATCAATGGGTAAATATGGTGTATATGAATACACAACTTCAAAAAGAGTTCACATCTAAAATTGAAATTTTTCAATCTAGTGTTTGTAGAACACATCAATCCAAAGAATATCGGTTTATATTCCCGAAATTACATAAAATCCTAATAATGAAGTAAATGAAATAAATCTATAAATTCGTATGTAATAAAATTACATCAGATTCATTCAACAAAAGGGCAATTTTTATGTTTATCCAATCGTTCTTCATCTAGAACTGGGATATGTTCCTTTCCTATCGAGATGTCTGGAAACGAAGAAATAAGTAAAAATTAGTAATTTATAGTTAGTGATAAACTATTTTTAAATGAATTTTTGCATTTTTATGTTCCCGGGACCATGATCGAAAAGTATAGTGAAATTTTATTTTCTATAAATAAACGAGATTTACTAATACTAACCCTAACTATACAATGTCAAACAACATACCCCTTACACTTTAGTAGCCAAATACAATTTTCTTTTATAGGGAATTAATTTGTTTACATCCAAACCTACAAATGCTAAAAATAATGCTCGTAAATAATTCTATGATTGGGTGCACAGAAATTATTTTACCTAAATTTTTAGTGCTATTACAAGAACTACTTGGTGGCCAATTATGTTTATCGAAAATTCTGCTTGCAATCAATCAAACTAAAACTTACTATTACTGTGTCCACTGAAAGCATATTTCGTTAATTTGATTAGGAAAGATTACCAACGGCTTAATGATAACGAACTGTCGTTTGTTAGAATTCCAGGACAAAATTCATAATTAGATGTAACATCCAATGAAATGCAAAAAGCGAGTCCCTTTATAATACTCAGTTAACAAGCAGGTCACCTGTTGATATTAGTGGCCTGTTAAAAGCATGACAGGTGTTTATTACTTTAATAACTAGTTTTAGAAAATATCAACCTAGAGCAATCGATTCAGTCGTGTCACTTGGGGCTTAAGAAAGCCCAATGTCCAGTTGCGGTTAGTCCTTAGGTATGTAAATAGCTACAACGTGAAAATATAGTTCTCGTGGTAATTTGTATTTTGTTGAGTATTGTTATAAGGTGTAAAAATCATTGTTTTTATTTTGAATATATTTTAATACAATTTTTTATTATTGTAAACATTGTAGATATTCTAAAAAATTATGCTTCAGGGACGCTATTAAATTGGTGGAAAATTATTTGTGATTGATAAATTTACACAGAATAATTTAGATTGTGAAAGTTAAATTCCTCTATAAAGATTCATTAATTAAAATTATTTTTTTAAATCATAAAGATGAAGGTATCTTGCCAGTTGAAATTCTCTGAACAAGAAAAATAAAATACATAACTTTCTTATTTGACTTGCCACTTTGCACCTTGATTATGCTCCAAGAATTGTTTGCTCCTCAAATTTGCTTCTATATATATAAATTTTTAATAGATTTAGTAAATGTGTTTAGCAAGTATAATTATCTTCATTGCTAGCCAAATAACAAATTAAAAAGATCACCTTCAAAATAAGACCTTTGAGAAGTCACACTTCCCCCAAGACATTGTTTAGACTCAAAGCAGCCAAACTGGAATTCATTAAATGAAACCGTGTGACATTTTTGATGTTGTGTAAAGTTCAAATACGACGGCTTTTAAGGTTTATTTTTAAACATTGAATTGGAGGATAAAGAAAAGGTCACATGGACTCAAATTAAGATAGTAGGAAGATGTAGAATCAATGGAATACCACTCCTATTTATCTTGAAAAATTTGCAATACTACAAAAACTCTACTTAAAATTTTGATCTAGATCGACAAATTACATAAGAAGAGACATTTAAAATATGAAGACAAGTCAACTTTACAAACATGTGTAAAATTAGTCATATTTTTTTTTAAATAGTGATCCAGAAATAGTTTTTTAAATAGACCAGAGCAGAAAATATTTTTACAAAGAGAATTTTTTCACAGCAAAAAACTGATTCTTTCAATGTTGGATTTCGATTAAGAAAGTGTGTATCAAACTTCAGTATTGTTGCAAAATCAATATTATTACGTCCTCGTTTTGAAATAAACAAAAGTGCGAAAAAACATTTTTATAAGCCATTTTCCCGTCAAATTCGTTCTGCATGAGTTTTTCATTCAACAACTTTTAAATGAATCCACAACTATCGCAGCCTTGCTCCCTTAGTTCCCAACAACAATGCGTACAGTGGCCACTATCCGGCACTTTAACAAGCGATAACTTCAGCTTGGTGGAAACTTCTCAGGATTCTTATCTAATCACATAAGTTGGGAACTTTTTGAAAAAATCAAACTTTTTCCACTTTAATCATAGTAAAAATTGGAAAGTTGCTCGTTATAGCTCGAAGTCAATAGAAAGCACCACCACCAGCACATAGGGTGCTGCTGCAGACAGATGGCTCCGTTGGAGTTAAAGGAACCTTTAGCTCCTTTAGCGATGCAAACTTGTATACGTAGTTAAAATCCTCGCCAAAAGGTACGCTATTCACCTAATGGAAGTCATAGGAAAAGTTCTTCCATAATACTCAATGAATGCAGTTTCTAATTGGCGATTTTATCAAGATCCTTTCATGTCTTGTAGAGGTTTAGGTTGTTAAGCAAATATTTGAGGCCAATGGTGGTACCATGTGCCATCGCGGTCTCCGTATCACTTTCCACCTAAACCAAGTCCACATTTCATTTACGAGTGAAATTTTATCCGACAGTCCTGGGTACGATGTTGCTACCTTTAATTACAAAAGTATTTACCACGTCGTTAAAGTGAAGAGGCCAATAAAAATCCCAATCCCAGAATGAGTGAAACTTAGCCAATGGGGCGGCAGGCTTGTGACGATGCCATGATCCTTGGCCACCGTGGTTTTTATTGTCCCCTGAACTCGAAGGACTAAGATAAGTTCGTCTAGATGCGTTAATTTATCTCCAGCATGACCTGTATAAAGATGAGTATAAATCCCGGGGATTTGCTACATGCTAACTCGGGTCTCTACAGCCTCTACAGCCTCTACAGCCCAAGTACAACAGCATCCGGCGATAAACTTTGCTTTAAGGGCTGTGCGATCATTAAGGGGCGGTTCTCATGCAAACTGCAAATTGCCTTCTTCGCCCAACTATGGTTCTTGCTTTTTGCAATGGACGTACCACACTACAATACAGCGAAGGGGTGTATCGGCAGGGCATCGATTTTTCAGGAATATTCTTAAAAATCTCGGCACTTAGCAGAGCCCTCCGGGGGTGCTTTAAAGTACCCTGTTCTTCCCGGTTTTATTCGTTGCCGCTGTTAGTGGAAAAGTGCGGAAAAAGGAAAGTTTTTGTTTCAAAAGTTTGCTCTGTGTGTGCGCAAGCAAAATAGAAAATGAAGGAGGAGACGGGCAAACTTCCAGTCGAACAAGTAGGTAATTTTTGTTATTCGAGTTTAATGGCTTTATAAGAACATGAGGGTTTCTGCGCACGATTGTCGAATGAGGACGGTCCTCAAAGTACGCGGTTTATTTGCCTCCTGGGGGTGTTTCCAGCTAAATGGGTATTATTGGTCTTCTACTAAAAAGCTGTGAATTACAGACTCCTTTATGGGTAAATAAAGACCACCATTCGAGTGCTATCACTTTTCGAAAGAGGGACGAAGTACTGAGCACCTCCCTGGAGTCCCGCATTCAAATTGCACCGCATATCGAACTCTTACGAAATTGACAGATCTTCGCAATTGCACGGAGATTCCATTTGGGTACAGCCAGTTTTCAAAATGCTTAAATTATTCTGTGCACGGTATGCATGGGATGCTTTCTGGCATTGAAATCTCATTTGTTTTCCTGGAACCCCTGGGAGATTTATTCCAGTACTCCAGGGATCGGTTCGACGTACGTAGTTGATGGATCTCAGGTATGCATGCTTTTCGAAATATTGTGTCGTTGGTCCTATAAATTGAGTTCGATTTATTGCACAGTAGTTTTTTCCATTTACCTCTTGTTGGAGGTGAATATGGGGTTTATGGGACAGAGATTTGGGAAATACTGCTCCACTCTCGAGGGCACAAAAATGAGGTAAAGTACGTAGCAATCGAGTGTCGAATAGAATTTTAAGAAAAAATATTGAGAACAGGCGCGTCTGGTTTTCATGTATTTGAATTTCTACTAGACTTCGTTTCAATAGATCACGTCTGAGTTAATGTTCACTTGGATATCTTTTTACATTTTCACGGGGAACAATGTAATTTAAATTGAAAAAATAAAAACGAAAATTTTTCTTTAAGAGTAATAACTTTAAGACAAAAATCTTGTATTTAATGTTTACAACAAATTAATCTTTTATAAGAAACTTCTACATTGAATAATTTGTTTACCTTTTATTTTAATATTAAAATAGCATTTGTAATTTTATGAACCATAAAAAACGACTAATGTTTAACATAATTTAATTATAAGAATCATTACAAAGGACTTATAACGTTTTTAAAAAACCATAAAAATTAATGGACTCACAAAAGCTTAATAGTAATATTTAGACATTTAAAAGCTGAATTTGGTTAGTCCTTTTTGCATTTCTATAGACCCCAACCTATTAAAACCGAAAGATAAGACAAATATATTTTATTATTCTAATTTTTACAGGCGACATAAACATTAATTGAGATTTACAGAACACATAAATTATTAAACCTAAGAATGGACAGTTCCAAATCTCGTTATGTAGCCAACAAATATGATTTCAAAATTTTAAAACAAATTCTTAATGTAACTACACGTTCGAAAAACATTTTTTTCTTAATTTTGTTTGTTCTTATGTGCAGGAATGGTAATAATTAGAGCAATTCGAAACTTTAAATTTGAACTCTCCCATCAATATTCCACCAGTTACAAACAGCTTTGTTTTCCTTATCCCAACGACGCACTAATTTATCCCTTGCCTCGGGTCATTCCCTTTGAATACAAAGCATATTTTTCAAACAAGGGATCCCAAAGGCACGAGTCGAAAGCAAACTAATAAGGTAGGAAATCATTTACCACCTCGGAAATAAATAAGAAACGGTTAAGCATCTCTGGCGTCTACGCTGCTGTAGGTCCTGGTAGTTTCAGAAAAGGTAAACACGACGAAGCCAAGAAACGTCGTCCACCGAATCCTTAAAATCCAGAAGAGCATACTACCAGAGATTGGTTAATTAGAGCATTCTTCGTTGGCTCATTATAAGTCCTTTTGTTTACAAGAAATGACCACGTTCATTATTCCGTCCCCGTTCGCCCTCTACTCCATCCGTTTTCCTCTCGTGCTAAGTGGATTAAGTTCCTGGCTAAGTACATTTCCGACAATGCGACCTGTGCCTTACAGGAAAGATAATTTTCCGGCAATTCCCTTATAAAGGTTTCCGGTTTAATGGCCGTGCCTTTCGCTCCAGTCCTACTTCCCAATTCCCTTTGTCATTCTGCTTAGTTTTCTTCAAAATTGCATTACGCGAATTATTTCTTCATTCGTCCGAGTTGTTGCGCCACATCGAGTATCAATCAATTAGTTTAATTTCGTTCGACATTGAAGTCAAATGTTACATCAATGTCTATTGATAGTGAACGAAGAGCAAAATTGGCAACAAACAGACAAAACATCATGGTCTAGTGCTATTGAACGAACGGTTATTAAAGACTATTGTTCTGTTTAGATCCTGAAGAATGCTAGGCCGGACTGTCATCGTCCACCTGTGCTCGATTCCATTAGCAACCCTGTTCATCTCGACAGCACTTGGAAATCCATTCGCTGCTCAAGACGATGGTTGGATGGCTAACTACCTGCAATCAAGTTTTACGAGTTCAGCTGATATCCTTTTTATTGTCGACAGCATAAGGCTCTTTAGGTCTGGCGTGTTCCAGGACGTCCTCGATATGTTCGCTCGTCAAAAAACGTTACAGATCGTAACAATGGAAAATGGACTGAAAGGACATTACATTTCGAATCTTAGTTTGATTGAAAAACTTCGAATGCCTCCGTCCCTAAGGGACAACGAATCGAAGTCGAAATCAGATCAAGACCGAGGCCAAACGGCAAAGTGTCCAGTGGCTGGGCCGCCTGTCCAGCAAAGTGGAAAATTTTATCACATTCAAATGGACACGATGAGGATGAGCCGGAGAACAATCCTTGTTATCCTCATTAGAGAGTTCATCCTCGTTTTTCAAGCCCAAGTGCGAGATGTAATTCTAAGAAACCCGTCTGCTGTAAAAATGATCCTAGTGTATGACCAATGCGTTCCCAATGCGACGGTCGCCTTCGAGGCAAAAATAAGGAGTTTCTCCGAAGACGCTTGGACAGGATTTCGTGTTCTATTTACATATTTTATTCCTTTTTGCTGGAGGTCATCATCGAACTCCAACGATCCAAGACGCTCCAAGACTCATCCCAAATGGAGGAAAATCAATAATCGAAAAAGTCATCAAATTTTCAACAATTTCCTGTACATGTATGATCCATTCGATCAAGGGAATCCCCGGAAGGAGTTCATTGGCGACAACAGCGCTGACCAGCAGCAGCGCTACGGGTGTCTCCGTAAAATCAATTTATCCGAGGATTATGGGCCAAAAGAGGGAATTTCAGTGAACAAAATCGCCAAAATCAATGGGTACCGCCTGCGTATAGTCTTTCATCCTACAACGATGGCCATTCTAAAAGCGGACGTACCTTCTATGTCGCGCAATTTGCCACCCGAAGTATTGGCCTATCCTCCCGGCACAATAGACAGCTATTTTGGTTTGGAAATTGAAGTGCTGAAAGAGCTAGCAAGGCGCATGAATTTCACGCCACTCATTCGACCCAGCAGCGACGGTGTAGCATTCGGTTTTAAGGTGGGTACCATATTGCACTCTAGATTCTAAATGCATAAAATCATCTGATAAAAAAGACTGGAAAAGGGTCACTACCCAGGAAACGAATCAGGATTTACCAAGCGCTAAAGTGCCATAGAAAACGAACTCGACCCTATGTTTTTACTGGCCATTTTAATTAACTTTACCGGCGCCCCTTTGTATGAATAGGTTACTCTAGCAAAATTTATTAGATTACTCTACCTGCTGTAATACTGATCCATGACTGCGTCGATGCTTTCCATACGTCACATTTCGGTACAAATGCTGTTAGCTCTAAGCTTTTCACTAAAATCAGATCACGTTAAGGGAGTTTACTTCAATATTTTGCATCATTTTTAGAGAGCAATTTGTACCACAAACAAATTAGGTGTAGGTTAATTTCACAAAATTATGAAGAGGAACTTTCATAATTTTACTGGTGTTGAAGAGTTGCAACATTGAGTTTTAATTATTTTCCCAGTCATTCAGAATTAGTACTAAAAAACTACTTACATAACAACGTACTGCATAATTTCATTCTCTGATTTGTTATTAATTTTTGTATTTTTTTAAATACAGAGAAAACACTTTCAAAATTTATTGATTTTTCGAATACCAGGAATAAATTTAAAATTGTTGGCTGTTGGTTTATTAAAATAAATAAATACTATATATATTTTTTTTCTAGAGAAAAAGTGTGCCCCTGTGTCTCAAGATTTTACTGGTACCCAAATGTCCAACTAAAGAATCACTTAATCGTTCTATTGTGGCAATAAGTCGTAAACTGCTCAGTTTTGTAGAAATATAAGCATATAACTGAAATTGGATAAAAGTCGAAGACCGTTCTCGTAAAATGACCTCTAAATGAAGTGCCTTAATTTATTCACGCCGTTCTAAGCCATTGCCCTTTATTAACCACAATAAAACAATTACAACTTTTCCTTCGAAAACAACAGCATCCCTCATCCCAGGACCTCCTTCTTAAGCCAATTAAACGACGAGATGCGAACATGTAGTCACAATGTTTACAAGGCTTCTCTCCTCCGCAGACCGAGAACGACACATTCAATGGAGCCATTGGAGATATAATTTACAACCGCGTTGACTTCGGCATGAATGGGTATTTCATCAAGGACTACGAGACGGGTGGAGCGGTGGAGTTTACGACAACCGTCTCAGACGACCGGGTCTGCATCGTCATGAAACGGCCTGGTCCGGTACTTGTGCCACTTTCACACGTCGTTGTCTGGCCCTGTGAAATGAGCAATTTTCTTCCAGATCCCCAGCTCTTTGCTTCTGTTTAAAGTGTTCTCACCACCGCTGTGGCTCCTTATTGTCTGCACGGTGGTGGCATCAAGCACGTCTTACGCCTTCTTGCTGTTTGTGGGCCGGAAGTGTAATTGCGAAGAATCCGCCGCCGTCACCGCCGCTGCCGCAAGGAAGCGCGCGAAGAAAAAGATGAAGGTGCTGATGAAGACGAAAGCGACGACGCCGGCATTCAAATTGAGCAATGATTGCTACAATGATCTCCTGAAGGTGACGGCGCATTGCACCAGGATAATTGCAGTGCTCCTGAATGCTCCCCAGAAATATCGATTCACCTCCAATCACACTGAACGTATTCTGGCCTGCTTCTGTCTTTGGTGGGGTATAATTGTAATCGGAATATTCCAGGTGCGTATCTTCTATTTGTCGCTCATACTTTTAATCGCCACGAACAAATGTAAGCCAAATAACAGGAAAACTGAAATATAGCGCAAGAATCGCGAATCTCTTAAGATGCCAAACGTTGCAAATGAATTATAGCATGAACCAAGTAATAGAGTACCTCTAAAAATTGTTGGATTAAACGGTTAAACATTTCTGGGCTCGATTAAACGGAATAGTAAACTTTTCTATTTCCTCCGTACAAAATAAGCCAAAATATCTGTTAAATAAGGTTTTTGCAAGATATAAAAGAAATTTCTCGAAGGCGTTTAGAAATGTAGACTACTGTGACGTCCATACCACTATTTAAATATTTATTTTGTAAACAGTTTAGAGGAACCTCTTAACATAATTCTCGAACTTTGAGATCCGTGCTGGAGCACCTAGAATGATATTAAGACTCAGAAAGGTAATTATGTTGATAATTTTTGGAAATGACTTTTGTAGATTCAACTGCAAATTCATATTTATTTTTTCATTTCTTAGGAGCCTATTTTATTAACTTTCAAAGATTGCAATTTTATTTAAAGGTGTTATTTAAAAAATGAAATTAGATCTCCCTTATCGTCTTTCAAATTAATTATTTCCTCATCATTTCTAGTCTAGTCTAGTCTAGTTGGTATGAATTATTTTCATTTCTCCATATCAGATTATAAATTTGATCAGGTTCAACAATTTTGGTACATATTTTGAAATAATTAAATTTTATAATGACTGGTTATATTGAAAATATGATATCATTTTCCAAAAAAAGAAAAAAAAAACATGTGACGTAAGAAAAATGACACTTTAAGGTTTCTACTGCAGTTCTAATTTGATCAAGTATTCATTGTAATTATTTTTATACTTCACAAAATTAGTTCCAGCATTCTATATTTACTTCTTTTATTTGGCATAACCATAAAAACATAAAAGCCAAAATATTTCGATTCAATATTAGAATTTTCTATGTAGCTACAATTCAAATAAAAATAACGTGGATCAAAATATTCACGCACAATATTGTTAAATATTATTTAAATGTAAAAGAGCCTGCCATCGGTAAGGGTACGAAGAACCATTCACCTTTTTGTACGCCAATCAGTGTTTAGCCTCGGGCATTTTTGGCCACTACTGATCAGAAATTGTTAAAGAAAAATTTTTCAAAAGGGTAAAAGAATCACATTAAATTTTTAAATGTATTTTTACAAATAAACCCGTTCTTTTCATCCTCGTCATTAAATATAATTTACATTTTATATTTAAATATGGCATATAAATGTTTAAACTTTAATACTTAATAAAGTGTTGCCAATAATTAAAATAAATTAATTTTTAAACAAATTTATTATTTGATTTATTGTACACTTGTAAAAGGAGCACCATTTTATTGTGCAGTTTTTTCCAATTATTCCAAGGGCTCGCTTGTTGACGTATACACCAATGAGATCTCCTACCCCTACTTGCACACCCTCGACGAGTTCGACAAGAGCGATATAAAAATAGCTGTGAGATTCGCGGGGTTAATAACCGACATTTTTGGCAACGACGATGAAAGCACCCATCTCGGTAAGTTAATTAATTTTTACATTTTTCATATCCCCGTACGAGCATCCATTCCTCTTCGGAGAGTCCAATTTTGTAGTAGTTGCCTCGAAGAGTAAGTGCCCCGGCAATAAAATGAATTCTTAAGGCTGTTCGCCGAAAAATAATTAAGGGGAGCATATTTCCTGCCGCACTCGCCTCGGACGCCAATAAAGCGAAATTACCTTGTAAATGGGCATTTCTTTATCCTGGCACGGATCCATTCATCACTTTGCCTCGTCGTGCGGAATTAATAACTTGCGCCACTCTTTGCCCGGGCAACAATATTTCACGGCACGGCCATCCTGGCACATATGTAGAATGCATTCTGGCAGCATCAGTGAGATAGCTCTGGATATCATTTCCGGCTATGATGGAATTATTCCTTTAATTTCCACCCCCGCACCTTCCGACAGCGGATGCATCGCCGGGGAGGATAACCACCGCCCAGCCGATATAAGTGGGTCATCATTAAACTTTCTGTTCCATTTCTCATTCTGTTGATGCCCTGACGCCCAGACACCCTCCTCCCACGAACCGACAGACCCTAGAAACTTGAGAGCACACCCGGAGCGGGTGGTTTTCTGAATAAATTGCTACGATGAGGCCGTCCGATGCCTGTCTAAACTGCTCCTCTTAGATACGGTGGCACGTCTGGAGTCGGGGCTGCTGGTGATTCCTTGCCAACGAGCGTGATGATTGACTTTCACTAATTTATCCAACATAACATAGAAGCATATTGCCAGATGCTCTATGAGTTCCTCGGGAAAACTATGACCCATTTTCACTATACCGCCGGAAAAGTCGCTTCTCTTCTGGTTATTGATAGCTCGTGGTTGTCATCCATCATAAAATGATAGAATTTTAATTGATCGCTTTCAGGTAGAATCCGAAGAAAGATGTTTCCCATAGAAGATGACGATTACCTTTATCAGGTGGCTATGCATGGAAAATTTGCCAGCCTTATTAGAACGATGGATTTTCAGAAGTTGGGAATGTCGATTCCATTCGTAAATGGAAAATTGCCACTTTACTATATTCATCAGTGTCCAAGGTACGTAGTCTAATATTAAAACGCATATTTAGGATGCTATTTTAGTGTATTGATTATAAAAATGCTCATTGTCTAAATGGTTCAATCCGAATGTATGAGGGACTCGTTTGGTGTGCTGTATGCGATATGGTGTCCTCTTTATGTCACTAATAACTGATTGTTCATTGTGTGCCAACGGTTTGCCAAAATCTACTCGTCTTTGAATATCGACATAATAGAGTTTTGGATTTAAGAATTTTAGGCTAGTTTCTTCCAATTAATTTATTTTATTACAAGCTATTTAACTTTTGTGTTAAAATAACCACATAATGTACGTAGATTTATGAGTTTAGACAATCTAAATTTAAAACAGTTTAATATTTAATTCATTATACTTTTATACTTTACAGGAATTACAAAATAGCTTACCTCTTCCCAAAATCTTCAGTATTTCTTCCAACAGTAAACCAGTACCTGGGAAGATTTTCCAGCTCTGGTTTGTTAGTCAAATGACAAAAGGACACCAGCTACATTATTAAATTGGCTTCACATTTTCAAAATACAGAAACTTTAGAGGAAACCTTGACCGTTCTTACCATGAAGCATCTGCAGATTGCCTTTTTTATTTTATTTTGTGGATATAACTTAAGCATAATTGTATTTATCTGGGAGTTGTGTAACCAGGAAAAGACCAGAAAAATATATTTGAAATAAATTTTTCTCTTCTACCCTGTTTACATACTTCATATTTTTCAAAGGAAAGAAAATATTTATCATAAGTACTGTAGTGCATTCTCTTAGGAAGAAAATATAAGCCAGGTATTCCAGGTAAGTATAAGTTTATCAATTCGGAATAGAATTATTACTGCTTGAAAATTTTGAAAACCTGTGATGTATTTTCTACATCTGTTGCGCAAACAGAAATATTGAGTTATAGCATGGCCAGAGACGTATTTGTAGAAGAAAGCCCGAATTTTTACCGGCTGATGCCGGAATATGCTTCTTTCGCCAACCCCAATGAAATGGAACATTGCGCTACACGTGAAGGTGTATCATGTGTACTTCGGTGAAAAAAGTAAACAAAAATTAAAGCCCTGCCAATATGTACACAGTAGAACAAACCTCTCGGAGATGAACGAACAGAAACATTCTGAAAAAATAAAAAAAAAATAGAAACTAAAAAAATTGGGTATAGAGGAAAAAGCGTGCAAAAATTGATAGCATTTTTGGACACATTGCCACCGAGTACCGCCGGGAAATACGTATCCATTCGGATATGAAATGATAAATGGTATCAAATCGATTTCAAGTCAAAGCCACGCGGACGGCTGCGTTATTTTATCCTCACTTTCTTTCGGGATCTTCACACAAAATAAATTGGTTCTTGCCAGTTGCAGGGCGATGCCAGGAAAAATTGATTGCAGTGAACGAGCTCAACTCAGCTGAATTCCTGTTTCTGTTTGGCTGCCAATGTGCCCCTTTTTTGGTGTTCGCCAACTGCCCGAAAGGATAGGGGAATTTCAAAGAATGACAGGAATTTAACGAAAAGGAAGATTTAATTGGCTCCTTAGGAAATTAAATCAATTGAGGGATTTCGTGATATGAAATCGATTTAAGACATTCGATATTGCGATTTGTAGCACTGGCAGAAGGACGTTGATTCAATAAACTTGGGAAAAATTGCCTGGGAAAATCGTCTCGACATTGTTCATTGATAAATAAATTTTCGATCGAAAAAATAACAGAAGAGTAATAAAGAAAATGTGGAGCTTCTTTATCGGAATATTAACACTATAGATATTTAATTATCTGGTATTGTTCAGGCAAGATAATATAACATAGACGTTTTTGTATTAAAGCCTAGCAATTTAATACAATTTGCAATTTAAGCACATTTAAAGCTCAATTTTTATATTTACCAATTTCGCAGAACACAACATCAATGCATTCTAATTTTACTCTAAATTTTACAATGCAATTCCCAATAAGGATTTAAGTTAAACCCACAAACTGCAGAGAATTTTCTCATAATCCCGACACTTTTCCAAGGCCATCAATCAGGCCTGGAATTTTCTTCCTGACAGAATTCTCGTATACTAGAAAGCTGCAGCTCTATCGAGCCACCCTGTTCCTCCATGCATTTCTATTTCTATTTAAATCCACGTGCAGGATTGATTTCATGATAAATCTCGGCCTGGCACAAATAGCCCTCTGCAGGCTGCAGCGACTGCCCGAAATAGCCTCACATTTTTCTTGAACTTGCATTTAGAGAGTTTCATTGGACTTTCAACGGACATTCGACATCGTCTCGGCTATCATCTCTTGAGAAATTTTATCAACAATTTGAAAGTGGGGCAAATAGGTATGAGATGAAAATTTATAGGTACACTTCCCACATCTGATTTTTTATTTTATAAAATACTTCTCCAAGAGGCACGTAATAAGACAGAAAATCTTACTGCTCACTTAGATCTTCATTAAATGGATCTCAGAAATAAATCCTCCTATACCAATATTATTTTAAAATCGAATATTTCAATAAAAAACAATAGCCCTATAGTTTGTACGTCGAAATATTTTGGTCAAAGAGATTTATGTGTGTTCATTATTTTTCGTACACTTTAATTAAATGGACCCCTTTAATTCAAAGTTATAAATGACTTCTGATTATTTTAATTTGCAATGTAGAATTATCATAATATAAACTTGTATTCTATCTAAATCCTTCTTCAAGAATTTATTAACAAAAATTATTTCCACCCGAATAAGAAGTGTAGTCGTATCTAAAAATATACTGTACTTAAAGTATTTGAAATAAATTACTTTTGCTTTCTTCAATTTGGACTTGTGTCTTAAATTAAGGACAAAAAGATTTTCGTGAACAACCGAACATTCAGTACATGTTTAGAAAGTCACACAGGAAGACACTAGGTAATTTTCAAATATGTGTCTTTAAAAAGTCGGGTATACCTAAAGACGATTAAATTTTCAACACGTTACAAGACAAAGTGAAAAATATTTCGAAAACACTTAATTTTTTGATTTATAAAAATTTGCTGTGTTAAAATAACTTCTTACTCAAATTTCGACTTCAGTTTTTCTTGACTTTGGGTAGTGACAATCCGACTAACCATGGTAAATGTACTTACTAGTAAACCAGCACACTTGATTTGGGATTCTATACCTTGCAATTAGGGATTTTTAAAAATAACTTTGCACACCAAGTTTATCACTAATTATAAAAATTTAATATTTTGTAAGATAGAAAAGCGTATGGCTATCTCCATGGCATAATACCATAGAAAAGTTTATTATGGTTATAATTCAAGATTATTTATTCCCAATTTTGTTATTATTAAATTTCTGCTTTATTTTTGCTTTAGTTAAATTGATTTCGTTAGCGCTTTTGAGCTTTCTGTTTTTATTAATAATTAAAATAACGTAGAAAAATGAGACAATGATACAAGATAGAAGAAAACAACGCGGTACGGATATATATTTTTTATTAATTGAAATGTTTAACTACGCTCACGCTATATAACACCGTCTTGTATAATACGAATAAGCAGTTATCATACAACCTATAAAATACGTGGAATCCTATAAACCGAAATATCTCCGTAATGTCCAACGTTAAATCTCCGGACTAGCTTTCTGTTAACGTTGTCGAAGCCCGCAGACCCCCACTGCAGGTGAGGCTGCATTGCATCGGCGACTAAGTGCAATTAAATCCGGATGCATCCTGGTCCAGAATACTGCGTCTGGACTGCCTGGATTCCGCTTGCTGTGCTCCAATTAAAGTCAGCTCCGCCAGCGCCACCTCCCGCTGCCGCAAGTGCCCTAATGGACTCAAAGCTCTCATTAGTCGGCCGATGCACCTGGATGATGCCGCCAAGATCCTTCCAGGTGTGTCCTGGTCCTGACTTCTCCTGGTTTCGTTGCTTCTGTAGCTGCCTTCTCGCTAAGAAGCGCTGGAATGGGCTGCGGATCTGGAGGTTCGTGTCGGATTTTAGCCGGACGATTTTCTCAAAGTGAGCATCAAACGACGACGATGAGGTGCCATCGTCCTGGTCTTCTTCCCGGCCTCGGTCCCGGTATAAAGAGTCCGAGTAGAGCCGCGTGTATGTGGCGTCATCTGGGATTGGTTTGTTGACCACTGACTCCACATTGATTATCGATTCGCAAACAAGAACCTCGTCGACGTCATTAGACGCAAGTGGGTAATTTCCGTACTCGTCCGGCTCCGCGTTCTTGTAGTACACCTTATTCTCGCAGTAGGTGATCACTTCATCCTGGCGGTTGATTACAACTTTATTAACGCTACTCCTACCCAATTGCATAAAACGTGTCTCGTCGTTTACTCCTACACTAGTAGCACTATCTACGTCTATTCTAGAGCACCCTGATTTATTATTTACTTTATGATTATGGTTAACGTCGTTTTGATTACTCCTGTTAATGTTACTCTGGGAATGCGTGGGTATGATCAAAGATTCCTCCCTGTTGTTGTTGTGGCTGCCATTCCTATTGCTCAGCTCCAGATTCCGGGAGTTTTTCCATATCTCTCGGTTCACCACCACCGAATCCAGAGAGCCGTCTGTACTGCTCTCAGATAAAAGTCGTCCCGAAAGTCTCTTCCTCCGTGGCGGTGCCCTTATCACGTTTCCTGAATTCTTATTCCCACAGAGGGTATAAGTGGGAAGAAACCCATCCTCATTGCGTCCGGTCCTCGTCACAGGCTCAGCAGTGCACTCCCTTCTTACCTCGCAGGGTGTGAATCTTTCATGTTTCATCTCATAACTACTGAAAGCTGCAGGAGGACGGGAGTCCTTGCCGCTCCTCCGCAGGCTGAAGGCGGACCGGCCCGTCGAGGTCTGCTGGTAGCTGCAAAGGCTGCCAGGCTGGTGGAATCCGTAGATGACCGAGCCCTCGGCGATCCTTTTCCTCCTTCTCTGATGAATATCTGCCTTTAATTTATCCATTAATGAAGATATCGTTGTCACTTCCTGGGATGGCTTGCGGGGACGCCCAACCCAGATGCCCTTCTTCTTTCGTCCTATCTTTCCGAACGGATGGCATGCTACACAGCCGCAGAGACCATCCGAAATAGAAATGTCATTGAGTCCTGGTACTTTGATATATGGAAGAATTCCTGAAAGTAGAAAGCAGACCCAGATGTGAGGAGGGAAAGTTAATTATTTTGATGATTGACAAATCTACAGTCGGGAGTTAAGTCTAGGTGAGATAAGGGGTAGGGATCGTCGCAAGCCGACTAACAAGCATAAAAATTTTCCAATTGCTTTTTAACACTGGGCGGAGAGATTAATCGATCAATCGGATTAGATGTATATCAGCTTTATGTAATTATTAGGAATTAATGGATCCTATTTTAAAACATAAATCGCGCTGTTATTTAAGTGGTTTAAATTGAGAATGAAAAGTATCGATTAATATTTACTTAAAAAAGAAAGTCGCAAAGAGGCGTATCGATTTTTATAAAATCGTCTATTAAAGGGAGTCACAGTGAATTTAAATTTTTAAATTCTTTTAAGATAAGTATTTCCATTTAGAAAATGTGAAATTAAAACATTATATTTCCATTTGGAAAATGTGAAATTAAAACATTATAAAAGAAGAATCGACTTTTGTAATAAAAACCGCACAAATTAAGGTTGCTTGTATGAATTTTCCGGGGACTTTTGTTATTTATTAAATTTTAATTATATTATTTAATGTAAAAACTTTTCTCTGATATATTCTTCATGTGCGACCAAGGAAAACATGGTTTTCAAAAATAGCGAAAATGGCTAATGAAATAATAATGAAATTTTATATAGTATTATTGAGTTTATACAACGGCATTACTATATTTAGAATATTCTTATTTATTATTATTCTATTATGAATCGAAAGTAGAAATTGGTGTTTATATTTTATTCTCATATACCAAGAAGAAACAAATTATTGACTTTTATGGATAATGTTTTAAAAACTATTAAATATTTGTAAAAAGTTTTTTTTGATGTACGTGTGATACATTAAAAAGAGTCGGCGAAGAAATATTTAAAATAAAATCTTTGATTTATTTGATAATAGCAAATTTTGATGGTAAGTTCGTTCAAATTTAGTACAGAAAAATGGCCCAAAACGGGAAGGGAGGTTTTTGTGAGCACAATGAGCATAAAAATTTAAGTAAACTAATCCAGCGTTGAAATATATCTTTCCAAAAAATTTCTTGGATTCGATTCGAAAATGAAATTAGAAATGGTATGCGATCCTTTTACAATTTAATTTCCAACGGAATAAGTTGTCGACATTTTCAATTATTTTAAGCATACAAATTTGAATCGCATTTTGTTTCTGTTTAAATACACTTTAGAAAGGGGAAAAATTTTAAAGCCCATTGAAAGTATCAAATTCAATCATTAAAAGTCCTATTCAAATCAAATTGAAGTAATGAGAAATTCTTGGCGGGGTTTCCATTTATGTACAAAAATAAACAGAAAACAATACAAAAAATAATCACGACGAGAGCTGCAGAATTAGCAGTAACGATTAAATTTCCGACTGGGTTGATGTGCTTCATATGAAAACATTAAATAAATTATTTTTGGCATATGTTCGAACTCGTAAATACTGATAAATGTAAGCTACACGATAAATCACACTGAGTTTCCTGTCTAAGTTGAGCAGTGGGAGAAATAGTCATCCCAGCGGCATATTTCCCGCAATATTCGAGGAGTGGTAATTAATAAAAAATTCCTTTTAGGTATCCAAAGCAGATAGAACAGTAGCTCGTGCGCTGCTTTCCATAATCCTAATAAATTCCGAAGTTCGCCTGAACCCAGGTAAATCAATTGAATCCAAGCTGGGAGTAGTATGCACTTCGAGCATTCCTCTTTTGGCAAAAGCTCCCTGGAAATGATATTTGGGCTCCCGGGGGTATGTTGGAGGTGGCGCGCCTAGCAAATATGGTTGCCAGGAAACTTGTACGATGATACTTCGTATTTGCGTTGAAACTTTTCCGCTCCACTGTTATAACAAAAGTACAAACTCACCGAGCTAAAGCAACTCATATCTAAGGTATTTTGAATTAATTCGAAGAAATTGTGAACTTACAGTACACGTTTGAAATTTCTCTCTCCGGATACTTTTAATGAATGTCCACCCCCACCCAGGTCAGCCCCGGGCACCTGGAGGACAGCCCGAAGTTCGGATCTCCTCCACCTGTCCAGGCTTATAATGGATTCACTTAATCGTCATTTGGTCCACTTGTTTGCCTGTTTTCATGTTGTTGTACTTTTTGTTGAAGTTTACCCACAACTTCACCCATGATGGGAGTTTCCCTTGATAGTTTTTGAAGATTTCTAAATGTTTGGATGTTCTGGGTGTTGAGCTGGAAGACATTCTATAGATTTTGTTTCCAAGTACTACAGGGAACATGGAAACTCATACATTCGGATTTCGGTGTCACTCACTCTAATCGAGTGTAATGAATTAATGTGTAATGTTTTTGCACGTCTTAAAACATTTACGAATTAGCGGTGTGCTACCAGAATATTCTATAATTTTGCCACCGACAAAGTAGAACTAAAATTAAATTTTAATAAAAAGTGAGATGAGAATGTGTACAGATGGATGTAATTCGGCCTCTGGTTCTCGTATGATATAAATTAAGCATCATCAAATTACCAAATTGCTATTAATATGCGTAAGTATATGTTTTATTGCCTATGAAAATATTTTTGTTACCTGAATTTGTGAGGAACGTGTCACATTAAACAGCAGCGTGCTCAGTTAATGTGTTATGAATATTTGCAGTCCTACATCAAGTTTATGATCCGTGTTATGAGTGTGCATGAATAACCATGAAGGTGTAAGTTTAATTCTCTATTAATCCTACTATTGAATAAACATAATTAGGTAAATCTACGCAAGCATATCGTAGATCTACCGAAAATCTATAGGACAGGGAAGCACCTTAGTAGGTCTGTTATAATTAATATTTAATAATTGGGCATCATAGCTTTAGTAAGCGTAAATAATTCTGGCAATTAACACATTTGAACCTATTAAGTATCTTGCAGTTTAGTAAAGTTGATAATAATTAAAAGCCGCATTTAAAATTGAAAACAAAAAATAAATAAAGTACTGGAAAATTGCTCAAACTGCGAAAGTTTCATTATTACCAGGCTTTTTCATTTATTGCTATTAAAAATTTACTTTCATATGTCCGCTGCTTAATTAAAAGTTTTCATAGCTCCTACTGTTTAAATTATAAATCATACTCCTCCCATTTTTTGTTTTTTTTATTCATAGAGCACCAAATTTTTAAATATTAAAATTTTAATAACTTCATGATTCTATTCGCAATAATAAATTAAGAAAGATCTGTCGTATAAATGTCCTGGGATTGGGTCTGGTGAGAATTTTTAGTTTTTTATAATGAAGATAGAGGAAGTAATCTGTAATAGATCGTCTATCATCTCAAATATAAACTTTAAAAAATAACTTTAAATTTTCTTTAGAACTGAAATTAAGTTTTTCGAAATCATCCGAAGGAATCTAAGCATAAAACCCAACTTCAGAGAAAAACATATGAAAATTTGACAAAGGTAAAAACAAGTACATAAACAATTGTCTGCAAATTATCAAAACAACGATTTTTCTTTTTTCTCTAAATGTTAAAATGTAAATCATTTTGTAAATGAATTCTCTGAATAAGTTTCTTAATGAATTAAATGTGTTAATGTAATAAGGTTTAAATTCATATAAATTGCTTTTAAATTGTACTCAATTTTTAGAGGTTAGGTGAAAACCCGTTCCGACTACCCTAGTTGCACTAGTTTGCACGTTTTATTTAAAAAATTTATATAGTTTTTTTTTTAAAAAGTTGTTTACTTATATTTCGCCAACTTTTATTAATTATTTTACCTGGTCACGAAAATTTGCAGTCGTCATTGTTTGCATGTTTTCTTTTAACAATTTTAATGTTTGTAGGTACCTTGAACGCCAAATTATAGCATAAGGCCGCGCTGGCATCTTTCGTAAACGTAATTTCTCTAAGATAATAAAATTGTTTAACTTCTACAATAATTTAAAATGAACTAGATTTGACATTTTGGGTTGATCGTGAAGATTGACCTTTTCGAAAAACGTTGAGCTCACTACTGATAATTTTATGACTATTATTTACGATTACTTTTTATTTTTGTAAGTTATCTAAAAAATACAGAAGAGACCTTTTTATCTGCATATAAAATGTGTACTTAAAGTCTAAAGGAGCTTAGGACACAAAGTAATCCATGAATGGGAAGATTCTTGACCAAAATAAGTGTTGGCCTCTGAAAGTAAAATTTATGTTGCTTTGGACTGACATGGGTAGAACATTTTCGGTACAAATAATTATTCGAAAATTCCTAGGTCCAAATAATTATCTTTAAATATGGTACAATTCAACATGATCCATACTTTTGGTAAATTCTAACTCTTTTAAAATTATTTAGTAACAGCTCCCTTGGTTTCTTGAAGTGATGAATGATAAATGTCTTCAAGCAAATCCAGACCGAAAAACGCCCAATAAGCATGATGTTGAAAGCCCCAGCATTTAGTGAGTAATGTAATTTAAAGAGGGCTTAACTCAAAGAGGCAACAGCCTGCAGACGTTCATAAGCGCCGCATTTGCAAACCACCACTGATTGATTTGATGAATTGCAATCTGTCATGACAAGCAGCTTCCCTAGAAATGCCCTCTAATTCCGCACAGGGGGTGGCGTCTATTTATACAAACCGCCCGCCCTAAGTCGAGAAATCAATTAAAGCCCTCGACAATCCTCAGGGTCTTACGGTGAAGCCTTCTTGAACTAGAAATGTACACAAATCATCCGAAATCCGCAATTAGCGCGAAATATTGACGGCAGCAATTAACCCTGTTGCTCCGGGCGATCTTCATCAAAATTCGTTAGCGCCCCTCCGAAGACAAGGAGGCCCTTCTACAACATTTTCTAAAGGTTGCAACGCTTGCGGAAACCTTTGAACTTCACGGTGTAGCTGAGCTGGGGCCTTTGGAGCATCGGTGATTTCAAGTACATGGCTGAGACAAAGCGGGTGAAGGAGCGAAAATCGATTACGTTTTCATGCGAAATAAACACCAACACCAAATCCCATTTGCTCACATGCCTTGAGGGTTTTACGGCATTGGTGGGCGGAAACGTTTCACGTGAACTCTCTGCTTTTGATAATTAAACAATTCCTAGAAGCTTTTTGAAAAGCCAGATTATTTTTTTTTTAAATATGAATCTTTTATGTTTCATCTACATACCATCGAATATTTCATTGAACATATTCTTAATATTTGGCAAACATTTCACAAACATTCGCCAAACATTTACTAAACATTCGACATTTTTCAAACATTCATCAAACATGGTATTAGTTTCTTGATTGATGAATCGACTTGTTTGTTTTCGAGCTCGAAAGTTGGGTCAAATCTTGTTCATCCATCTTAACATAGCATGGAAGGTCTCCCGAAGCGCAAGTAATACCATTACTCACCTTTAATGAAATCCATACTTTTTTCATGGTTCCGATCGTACTTATAAAGAATACCTTCCAAGTAACCTGTAAGTGAATACTGGGGCCCCTTTGTACAGGACAACTTTTTTCTTATTCACTGCACGTTCGCGTCAGAATATTTATCAATTACTGCACTACCAAACATAACACGAATGCCATTTTGCCGCAGTAAATCACTTAAGGCAAACTTTTTCACCGCGGACCTAAATGGAAAACTGGTGGCCGGACAAAAGTCGGACCAACAAAAGCAGAGCCATAACCTGGCCTGATAGCATAATTTAATTAGCACCGAGAGCCCCGAGCTCGTTATGTTTTTCCAATAATATTCGCGATCCGCCGCGACTTCTGCGCTTGTAGAGTTTTTCCTGCCACAGGTCGGCCACTATGTTTCTGTTGTATTTCTGTATTAAATTAAAATTACTCGTATTGACCCTTATGCGGCGTTTGACCACACACGCCGTATTTCGTATCTGTCCCTATTCCGGATCCCCGGGAACAACGACAATTCGCTTGACGCAATTGACCGGATCCGGATCTGATTTTGGCGTGTGCGATTCGATTTTCTGCCGAGTCTTCCTAGACCGCATGGGCCGCCGCCGGGTCTTTTGTTATAAATGCAAATTGATGTGGAGGAAATTGTGAATTTCAAAATGGACTTTGTTTGCCTGTGTCTGAATAGATTCGTCTGATTTTGCTGGGCCTCAGTTCCCGCTGGATGTGGCTGTTCCTGTACAAATGGCAATCGCGTAATTTTGCTGAACGAACGAAGAAGCAACAGGATAATTTAAATAATTGAATCCCTAAGGGAATTATATTTCGTCTGACTGTAGCTGGTGCTTCTAGCATTTATTACTTTTCCTGCATAAATTTTGCCTTAAAGTAGATCTTAAAGACATTCGTGGGAAGATGATAAAATGCCTTTTTAAAAGATTTAAATTATGCGACGTTAAATTGACACGCACAATTTCCAGAAAATATATCCAACTAAAATTGTTTTCTGTTGTTGTTATAAAGATATGAAAATTTGTTAACAATAAATAGGATATTGAATTGAAGACCTTTTATTACGTTTTTTGAACTACCATTTGAATTTAGTTTTCTTTACTTAAATTCAAGAATTTAATGGGTGGAAACCTGCAGTTCCAAAACCATTTCGGAAACGTAATAAATACAGTGCCTCTCGAAAAACTATTTTCAAATTTTTTTAGATGTTACTTCTTCAAATACGTAGCCTTTTTAAAATCGTTGGAAAAAATAAGTTTCTTTATTATTGTTTTAGAATTTTGTGCATATTTCTCTTTACAAAATCGCACATAAAAGGTTTTTAAGTCTGGTTCTAATAAAAGAAGGCGATTTAATGTTAAGTAATAAACAACATACATTTAAGCGATTCATATTTCCGAAATATAACTCTCATTACTTATCACATGATCACTATTTAAATCGGCTCGTAGCTTGATAAAATATAAATAAGATGTATATTTATAATTACGATGCGATCATTTTTTATTCATTGAGCACTTTAAGAGACTTGGATAACATACGTGTATATACAATTCACAATTACTTTTTCATCCATATAAAACCATCCACGTGCAATATTATTAATATTCCTTAGGAAAAGCTTATAATTGATTAATGTTTGTCATTCAATTAAAACTTCTAAAGCTCACAGAAATTCCATGAAATAAATCGTTCAGCATTTGGTTACCCTTATGCTCTAGAGATCTGTATTTATTCTAACAAAAAATGTCTCTAAAATGGTGTAGCCAAACTCCGAGATTTTCAGCCTAATGAATTTCAAATTAAACCACTCACGTTCCTGATAGCAATTAAATGGACAGATCCATTGGCTTGTCTAGCAATAAATTTTTCGAAACCGTCCTCTAGTCTCGGTGCGTAATTGAAACCCAACCCCGGTGGAAAAATAAAAACCGGCCAACAAAAATTCCTTTCGCCCGTCCGTAGAACAACTCAAAAGCAATTGAAATTGAATTCGCCAGAAAGAAAATATCCAGCGAAAGCGATTTGTTTTGCAAAGCGAGTTCGCGGGGGCGGCACGAGACAGTCCCAAAAATTAAAATCAAATAAAAAACGCTGGATTTGGGATAATCCCCGTATCGCTGACACCCAGCCGAACGGAAAACATTTGAATATTTCACGAGCAGAAAATGTGAAAAGGCAAACAAAATTTAAATATTGTTCAAACGGAGGTGTGAACTCTTCCTCTAATCTTTCTTCGGTGGTTCTTATTCACCTAGCGTGCACTGCATCCCTCATCCAGCAGGAATCGAGGAGCTAAGGGGCTGGATAAGGGAGAACGGAAAACCTCAACATCCCCTTCCCTGAAGTAATGGAAAATTCTACGCTAGGGAATAATGACAGCGGCACCTTTTGTAAAATATTCACCTGCCCTTTTATTATTCATTAAATTTCCCGCCCCCGCCCCTCAGCCGGCGACTAAAGCACTGAGAGGCGCGGCCCATTTCAAGAATGCATGAGCTCCACCTGGTCTTCAGTCAACCGCGACCCAACTTGTATTATTAACAAAAAACACTTCCTTTGCGCACAAAATTGAATCAGTAAGAAGTTCTGAAATTCTTCATAAAAGTTACAAAACTTGCTCTGGGCGGAAAATTATAAAAAACGCAAAAATAACTTTCAACGCTTTAATAGAACTAAAGTTGCTTAAATATTTACAAAAAAAAAAAAAACGAAAAAAACGAACAACATAATATTCCTCTAGGGCTTCCATAAACAGCAAAAATCAAAATTTCTTCTGTAAAACTTAACAAAAATCTCAAGAAGGGAAACGGAAAGAGTGCAACTCAAGACAGTTCAAGGCAAGTAGATTCTCGACAAAACAGCAACAGTAGGGCGCTAGACTAGGACTAAGAGTTCGCATTCCGCTAAAGAGTGGAAGTCTTGGACTAAATGAAAACCTGGTCATCGTCCGAGTCTGCCAGCAGGGACAAGTGGTGCTTGACTGGTGTAAGGACTGTCTTAATTGGTGTCACGGGATACCGCACTGGGCCCAGGTATTTCCTTGAATTTCCCAGGGTTCGAGGGACGGGAATTTTTCTGGAGTCCGCTTGCATCTGTTCGCCACTTCTTTTCGGGATGATGGCAACTACCTGCAACGAGAACAAAATGGAAAATTACTTGAAAAAGGTGGTAAGTACCTGTGGGTTGTTTTCATTAGTTTCCTCTTAATTGGAGACTACCGTTCCTCCAGACGTTTTAATTAAATTGGAAATTGAATTTTTCTCTATTCTCTAGTATTTAATCTAAAAAATTTATGCAGAAAATTTTTTAAAGAAGTTTTGGGTAAGCTAATTCAGTTCTGTAAAATTCAACTATATTTTTGTGGCATAAAAAAAATAAAGCAACATATTCTATAACGAAATACTTTTCTGTAATGTATTATTATTGTTATTGAAATTTGAGAAAATTCGATTTTTAAACATTTTAACACTCAGGATTTAAAAAATAGCACAAGATCTGTTAGTAAATCGAATGTAAAATTGATTTTTAAGAGTTAAAGTCCCATTTTGGAATGAAAATTTAATATTAAAGCTTCCTAATCGTACTTCTTCGGCACAAAAAGTAGAGTTTTTAAAAATATATTTATAGCCATAATTATATTGATAAAACTAAAAAATTTCTTGTGTACTATTTTGAGCCGCAAAATGGATTTAAATTTCGAAATTCGATGTCCTTTAAATTACCGCTCACCATAATTTTAATTTAATTTTAAAATTAAATTCTCTTGAGTTAATTTGGATTCATATGGACTTTGATAGCAAAGTTCTTTCCGCAACATTCAGAAGTGTTATCGATGATACTCAAAATTGGAATTGGATATTTAAGCGCAACAAAGTTATAGTTGATTAATTTACAAACAATTATCAAAATGCTGTGTGATTCGCTGATTTACAACTTAATACATTTATAAGAAGCATCTACTTGGCCTGCAATGGGAAATTGCTTGCTTTTCCAATTCCTCGCCTCATTCTCGACTCATTCGTTCTAATTACACTCGTCGAAATAAAAACGAGAACTGCTTCCGAATGAAAAGAAAATTTGGACATTTTCTGCTATGGGCTTTCCACTTTTCGGCGCGGAAAAAACTCGCGGGAAATAAATCACTCCGAAATCGTCCGAAGTAATTGCTTCCTGCGCCTGAAGGGGGGAAACAAAGGAATCATCCGGCCAACAACCGTCGAATCAACCAGCTCAGCATCCTCAATCTAGAATGGTCTATTCCCGGTTCCGGGAAGGCCGAGAGAGATGAACAAAACCAACGTACAAACAAAAAGAACCCCAAACCTAAACCGAAAAAGTACTCACCTTTGGCAAATCGGGCAGACTTTTGGCCGGTGTTAGAGTGTGCGATGTGACCTTATTCCTGATTCTGGCTGATTTGAATTTTTCTCCCGTAAACTCTAAGTTATCATGGATATTGTCCCGGATGCTGTTGCTGTTCACAAGAGCACCGTTGGGAATTGGGCACATCTCCAGGTGGTCGCTACCACCGCACCATGTCGGATGGTCCGGGCTCCCCTGAAATTTAATGTCCTCTAAGTAGGCGTGGTAATTTGTCGTCGTCGTTGTCACGTTCATACTCTTGCTGCGTCCTTTGGTTGAGGATTTCGGGGGTTTCTCGGAGTTTATCACTTTTTTTGGGACACCGCTCCCAGAATCCGGCACTGGACTTAAATCAACATTTTTCGGGATATTGCCGGAGCGATACGACGGAGATGATTTGTTGTTTTGTATCCGTTTCGCTATTTGTGACACTATCAAGTGAACTACTTGGCCCGTGTTCTGGAGAATTTCCAGGGATTGCTCGTAAGAGAGGTTTAGCAGAGATATCCCATTCACAGCGATGATCTATGGATTAGTATTAAAAAGCTTTACTTAAAAGTTATTCCAGGATAAATCTGGATATTTGAGGTTTAAATCAGTACGAAATTCAATAGGAAAAATAAAGTTTTGTTGGTTGCTTCGGCAATTAGAATTAAATTTTCGAATTTCAATTTTTTTCTTGAGGTATAGTTCCATTTATTCTCAGGAAGTCCATTTAAATTATATAAAATCAAAAATTTATGTTTTAATCACATTTTGCTTATTCTGCTTTAGTCCTATTTTTAATTCAAAAATCTAAAGTATAAATAAACGATTAAAAGCAGAACGATTGAACATTTTTGAAAATATGTAATAGTGGTTTTATTTTTTTATTTTACAATAGGTCAAATAAATTAAAACCATGCAGGGAGCTACTCATGTAAAATATTACTATTCCTTTTCTTGAATGCGAGAAAAGTGAAAACTTCACAAAGAATTGAAGCAAGCATTTAAATCATATAAACTTATAAGTTAATATTTAAAAAATATAAATTAAATTACTTAAATTGGCCGAAATCATTACATTTTATGTGTTGTAATTTTATTCGAAGATAAATTTCACAAATATATGATACATTGGGCAGATATCCCACTGAATTCGAGAAATTTTTTGAACGCGGAGAAAAAACTTTGCTGGAAGTATATTGAATTCGTTTCCCTGAACATTAGACCGCCTGTTTTTCAAATGAAGAAAATAAACAGCTCCTCTTCCTTAAATCTACTAAAATACAAATGAGCTCACTCAGCACTGCTGACGATGAATGCCTATTCCTAAGGAAGCAGTGAACAAGAAAAATGTCTTCGATTAATTCAACTCTCCTCTAAAAAATTGAAATCATGATTAGCTTGGCTCCATTTCCTTCCTCTTAAGTGGTGTTCATGCTTTTACCAAAATAGAGTTCATCAGAGGGCAAATAGTTGGTTGGGGGCAGTGAGCGGGTGAATAGGGCATAAAAGGGTTGGCAGTAAAATTAATCGGCCTACCTGATCTCCAATTTGAATGCCAGCCCTCTCGCCAGGACCATCTTTTACCAAATCCTTAACGTAGACATTGCTATCGGATCCTTGCACAATGCTGATTCCCAGCGTGAATCCATCTAAATCATTTTCCATACTCGCCTGATTTACGATGTCGTTTCTCTTGGAAAATTTATTGTCGATAAAAATCGATTCTTGGCTCCTAGATATCTGCCATAAAGCACACTTTGGCTGGTGCCTTCTGTAGTTGGTCATATTTTCAGAATCCTTCGTATTTTCATTGCTGTTCTTCTTCAGGTAGGACTGGTTCAGATGGCCCTGGTGATTGTACGGAATAACAGGGGATGCATATTTTGTGGAATCACGTCCAAAACCAGTGGCTTCTTTTTTATCTCGCGCAGGATAAGTGTTAAACCGCTCCTTTACTATGGTCAATTTGGTCAGTAGTCGGTCATTCACTGTGTTGTTACAAGATATATTGTTGAATTTCTCCAGCAAAGAGTCGGAAATCGTCTCATTAGGCAGACTGAAGTTACACCGAGCGTTCCGATCGCTCCTTATGCTCGAATCTAGGGAAACAACGACATAGTGCTAAAGTAAGCAAATATTGTCTTAAAGGAGGGAATAAATATTTTGCGAGAAACACTTCTACTTATAAAATAATGAAAAGTAGCTGAGATAACAGCGTGACGCCTTGTAGTCTCCCAAAAAGGGAGGCTGCCAGCCATCACAAGATGTTTTTCTTAAGGAACAGCCAGTAAAACCTCCTTTCACTCTACATACTTTAAGAAAAGTTCCTTGAGTGGCTCTTTCCTCCTCTTGTTTCCTATTAATTTGCATGTCGCGCCTCATTTTTAATTAAGTACGAATGCAGCGCACGTAGCAGGCGGCCTCTGAATATTACAAGGAATTTTAAGGGCCTAGACATCCGAGGAAGCATTATCTTCTGCCAGAAGCTCCTGGAACACATTTTTTGAGGAAAACATTTGTCGGACAAGCTCCTGACTTCTCAAGCAAATACGAAGGATCCTCTGAAGTCGTTTATTGTGCCCACTTTTCTGCCGCCCTCCACCTTGAATTGTTTCGTTTACCGAAGGTTGCTCTTCCAGAACATACTCAAGGTGAAGATGGCTCTGGTAGTAAAAATGCGATCCAAGAATTTTTCAGTTCATTATCCTTGACGTATTTCCGTTCTTGCTCCGAAGGAACTAATTTAAATTATATTCAAAGGCTCAAGGTGAGCCTCGGCCTCTGCCGTACCCTGACTTCGGAGTGAATTACAAGACCATTGTTTGCAAATGGGCGGGCAATGAGGGCTAAGGGCCTCTCATGTTAACGGAGAGCTACTACTCCATTCATTCTTGTTTTGGAATTAAAGAGGAACTATAGTGTTCATCGTAAATTGCTGAAAGATAACTTGGATACTCTTGCCTGCTTGAATTGCGGTTACTGATGGAGGAGATTGAGGTGAAATACATTCCTCTGTCGACACAGCTGTTTTGTGTTCTTTACACGATGGCTGGAGTGGGCGATAACATCTCTCAGATAAATCCAGGTAATTTTTCTTCTCGTAAGCGAAAGTGAACAAGGAACGGAAAATGCCAGCGGAGTGACTTCACCGACTTTATTAAATCCATTTCGATTCATGCGATATCTGAAATAGCCTGAAATTTGCATTTACAGGCAAAAGTAGCAATCGAGAAAAGAGAGACCGGGAAAGCTTAGAGCTCGAGCACAATTGATAATATGTCCTCGAGGAATATTAGGGATAACTGCCTTATCTAGGTCGAGCCAGCCAATTGCTATCTTCTCGTTGCCTTACTGTTGCGAACTTGAACACGTTTTGCGTTGTATTAAGATTCAGAATGAGGACAAAGATTTCTTCTGCCCGAAACATAGGAGACAATTTGGGAATTATACTGAGACAAAGACATTTGGTCCCATAAGAATATTTCGGAAAAAAATGTAGCAGTACTCCTCAAGTCCTTTTAATAAAGATATATAACGAATTCTTTGTGTAAATGTATCTGAAACAGGATATTTGCTAAATATGGTGGAAAGAGTTTTCCAATTCTCGTTTCGCATATCTTGGAGATAAAACATTTGACTTTTTTTACAGGTAAAGAATTTTTAACAATTGAATCGGAAAATTTTATATCAAAGGATATATAAAAAAACAAGAGAGTTTTCAATAATTTTGTGAAGATCTTTTCAAATTTCAAAAACAAAACAGCTTAAGCATAAATAAAAACATCGAGTATTTCAATTATTTGAATAAATAAATTGTAGCCATCAGTATAAAAGTAGTTCGTGTAAAATCGTATTACTTTTTCTCTTTAATAAAATCCTTTTTCTATTATAAAATCTGTAAAGGGTTAGAATCTCTCTGTAAGGCAAATGCTTTAAAGACTACTTTACAATGGCTCTTTGAGATGTTTCTGTTAATTATAATACCATTAGCATTTTTGTTACGTAATTTAAGTTTTCTCCAAAATGTTGATTCAATCCAACCCAAGATTTCAGAAACGAAATACAGAACAGATGTCTAAGAATTTAGTGTTCATCATATCCAAAGAAATTGATAGAGAGGTTCTCTAGAATCGATTAATAATGTTGAGAATCTCGAAGGGGTAATGGTATGATTCTTCAAGGATTCTTATATTCTTGGAAAAAACTCGAACAATGCAAACTCCAAGATACGAAATCATTCTACTATCAAATTTAGCTTAGGATGCCGAAAAGTAGAAGAAATTGTAAGAAGGAGCTGTGGTGTGTCGCGTCTTTATTCTTTCTCAAGATGCCGACCAACTCCTCAAGTTTATGATGTTGCCTTTTATATCTGGCTCCAGGAATAGGCATCTTCATACCAATTTATTTTTGCTGTAGTCATAACGCAATAAAGAATCAATTTATATTTTTAAAAATATAGCTGAGGGAAAAAATGGAATACTTACGTATCACGTAAGCCTCGAGGTGCCGGCGAGGCGACTCAGGTAACTTATTTACACCGCACAATGAGCTGAAGCTGGCACTCTTCATGGAGTGGTCGTCGAGCCGACCTAGAATGTAGAGGTCACCTTCTGGAGGGTCCAGATCATCGCTGGCAACATCTTCGTGATTGCCGTTATCGACAGAACTTGTCGACCTGAACTGTTGACCGTTTAAGCTTCGCTCGTAAATATTGTCGTAGGACTTGTTGAGGAACTGTGACGAAAACACCCTGGTACCCATCTTGACTCGATTTCTGTTGGGACTGTAAACCTTCGGGGACACATCATTCACATACGTTCGAGGGCACTCGTTCTCCTTATTCTGATTCTCCTCCTTAGTTGGCACTTGCTGGTCCATCCGAAAATTGTTCATATCTCGATTTTTTTCTTTGTCCTTGACGATATCGTTCTTTTTCCTGCACTCATTGCCCCCGCCAGTGTCTGTAGACCCCACTGTCGACTTGGATCGCCGCAAGAACTTCTCCTTTAGCTTCAGCAGTCTGTTGTCATTCAGCATCGATTTCTTTAAATTTCTCACACGTACCGCAGCACTAACTTTCAATTGTTTATCAATTTTCTTGATATTTTCTGGCAGCCCTTTATTAGTTGTTGGCGGGGGCGCCGCAGACGAGTCGGCAACAATTCCATACGCTTCCTTCATACCCTCCGCCCGTTTATCTGTCTGGCACGGCGATGTGATCGGAATATTCAATTCGTCCGATAAACTTTTTAGGGAAATAAATGAATTTCTTAATTTCATGTAAAATTGATGGTGCTCCGAGGCGAGGCTGAAGGCAAAGTAGCTCCTGTAACGACAAAGAAAATACAAAGGGGCTATTGAATCGGAAAGGAAGCGAATGTCGGTCTCATGCCGGGTCTCCTGACGGTGGGTACCCATAGGCGGACAGAAATTTATGGGGCGGACTGTATTTTTGCACCCACCGACGTGAGCCCATATTTTTTCTGGAGCCGCCACCGCCGCCGCCGGGCGCAGCTCGAGCAATGCCCGCCTGTTCTGACTTTATAGGTGTTCGAAGGGCTGAAGAGCTCAGAGAACGCCTCTTTTTATTTACTGAATGTGAACGCAATAAAACGCTTTATTTGAACTTATAGGGTTTTCCTTCTTCCCGCCCCGAGGAGATAGAAATATTAGCAGTGATCGGCGTTCGGATCAGATTACCCTGAACGAGAAATTGATAGGACAAGTGGCGTTTAAACTTTCTGACGATTCGCCGAACAACGTCTGGAATTTAAACAAGTGCCGCTGCCGCAAGACGCTCCCACGTCGAGGATATAGCGTTCAACTTTTAGAACCTTTCAATGAATTGAGCGCTTAATACCTTCTTCGGGAGTTATGAAGGGAATTACTTTTATCTTCCTTTTTTACGGGATGATTTTAGGGTCATGATAAAGTGGGAAGGATTTGAAAATAATAAAAATCAACTCATAGTCTCTCTCAAAGCCTAAGGTTTTTCTACAGTGTTTTTTAAAGTGCACGACGGTAGAAAGCAGTAAAAACTTATAGGTTCTAAGAATTTTTTCCCTGGAAAAATCCTTTAATTTAAGAACTTTGAAAGATTTTCCAGCTCAAAATAATTTGCTGATTTTACAGCTGAAAAAACTTGACTTGAAATACCAAAAGCGCTTTTTCGCGAATAGTATAAATTTTTGTAGATAAATTCTTCAGGTTATTTATATATTCTGAAATTATTGTTTTTTTTTGCAGTTTATAATGGGGCAAATTCTAGATGAAACTTCTCGTTTCAGATATTGAAATCGACAGATCTGTACAGTCAAACCGTTGTTTCTCGAGGAAATTACCAGAATTTAAGCTTACATAGCAACATGCATTTCTAATTGGCTATAAGTCACCAGGTCTGATTAAAATCCACTTGCCCTTTTCATTATTACAAAACTTTCTAAAGCAAACAAAATGTCTTGGCAGTCCTCTTCCTAAAAACAAAAGAAACCCAATACAAAATAAAGTTGAGTTCTTAAAAATCACGGGGGATATTTAAGAACATTTATTTACAAGGTTAGTAGAGTACAGTACAAGGACAGTATCTGAATGAAAATGTTGAAATTACAAAATAAGGAAATACTCACTTTCTGCCATCCATCTTTAATTTGTATTTTATCCTATTATTGTCCTTAGCTTTCAGACTTTCGGTTCTTCGCACAGCAATGCAGAGGATATGCTTCGAAAAGCACAAGTTTTCAATTTCTGCCCACTCGAAGCTAGCAAACAATTTCCTTTGGTATGAAGCCTTCGAATTGTTAGCCGCACTTGGCCTGTGGTTGTGGTTCCTTTCAAAAATCACGAGTCCTGCGAGTGATATACCCACGTAAACATCAATCATCCTGTCGTCGTCTCTTGTCTTCAACCACCAAGTTTAGTTATATTCAAAAAAAAAAAAGAAATGAAAACAAAATGAATTTGATGAAATTAAAAATGCCAAGGTAGCAGGACGTACACTTCCTAACGCTTGGGACGAATTAAAAGTACAAAGAATGTGCTCACCCAAACTCCACTGTAGAGGTGGAACCCGTACTCCTTCATTTCCTGGACGTACTTGATAAAACTCTGCTCGGCTTCCATTGGATGAATACCTTGGCGGCAGTAGTGTGAATTCCGGAGGTACTTGCCCATCTCCTTGTTCCGGTGGTATACACCTTCGGGCAGGTAATGTGAAATTGTGAAATATTCGCTGTATTTCATCTAGAAGAAAAAGCAGAGAAAGCCACAAATTCAGCTGCATGTCTCCGTGATAGAAGAGGTCTCTTGCAAGACCTGAACTGAAAATTCGAGACGATATTCTTATAAGAAGCAACGGAGAGCGGCAACAGGAAAATGCAGAAAATTCAATCGTCTTCTTGATCACTGTTGTGAGATATGCACCTGCACACTCTGCAGGATTCTGTTCCCACTTCAACAGGATACACTTAGGGTTGGAGGTGGGGGCGACTGTCCATCACCACCCTTTCATCCCAGACACATGACCTGTCGTCTATAATTTAAATGTATCCGCATATTCAGAATTCAGACACACAAAAGAGAAGCTGGGATTTCTTTACGTAGCACAAATGATTTGGGATCAGGCGATGCAAATTACTTCCTGCAGGATGTTCACGGGGGTGGGCAAAACTGGTAAGTACCACACGGACATTTTCCACATGGTAACGTCTGAAAGTAATTGCTGAAAGATGCGCCCGGAATGGGTGTTTAATGTAGGCAAAAAGTTGACATTATTGAAGAAAAACGAGGGTTGCTCCAGGACGCTATGAGTTATTGTTGCCGAAGGTATGAGTTCGCTAAGGGTGATATGTATTCTTATGACTCAAGTCTACATTGGGGAGTTCGTTAGTATGCTTAGAGCGGAAGTTGGCTTTCCATTTTCAATAGAAAGCGGAAGAAGTTTGTCCCCTTTGTATTTAAATATTGTATAATGTGAAAAAAGACTTAAAAGCTAAAAGCAATAAAATAACAACGAGCAGAATTTTACAATGAAATATTCTATTACATGATGCGACCTTGTTTAAGAAATTAGATGGCTGTTGTTCTATTATATGAATTTTGAAAAAAGGGAAGAAATTGCAATTAAAAGATCTTTGTTCAATAGTTTCCTTTGAAGCCTGAAGTTTTAAGAAATGTTTTTCATATATTTTCTGATTTGTATTTTGATTAAAATTTGTCACTTTCCATTACGTACGAGTGTTATACGAAGCAATAAAAATTGCAACATATTTGGATGGCCTATGAGTGGGAAAACAAAAACAACAGTGGGAGCGAATGGTTAACAGCAAAAAGTTATTTTATGGTATTAATCAGTGTGGGTCAAATTTTTATGAATGGATTAAAAATAAAATATTTAAATGCATATAAAGATCATCTGTAAGTTTTAGGAGGGTTGAGAGTTGAGACTTGAGACAACATGAATTTTAGAGAAAATATAATGAGTAACTAAGTTCGTCCTTATTTCTGATTGAGTGGGATCATTTTAGTTTGCGCCAATGTCCCAAATATTTTCAATCAGTCAGTTAATTTTTTATGCCAGTGGAAAAATCATGTTCGCAAACCCTGAAAAGACAAAAGTCCAGATAACTTACGCTTTCCTTAAAGTCTCCAACTTCAGCCTGAAGAGCCAAACCCCCAAGAAAAATCAGGTCATCTTCTGTGCATAAGATGTGCTTTTCCAGGATGCTTTTACGAAGCTGTAGGTACATCATATGCCTCGACTCTATGGAGCTTTACAACGAAAACAGTTCGGAATGAAAGTCCCATACAATTTCTACGAATATTTCAAAAGTTTACCTTATACCCCTAAGCGTGGGCAGGAAGAACTTAACTCGCAGAAATAACGTAAAAAAGATATTCCTTGTGCTATTCGATTTGCTGGTTTTGTTAGCCCAATTTTGTGGAGCAACCTAAAGTTCGTTTAAATAAAACTATAATCTGCAATAGCACATTAATAAGATGGAAAAATATTACAAACCTTATAAACCTTAAGGTCAGCAGGCAAAAATACAAAATCACCTCCGATTAGAGCACATAGTCCAAGAAAATAGTTTTCTACGTAGCGTTCGGATCTGACTATGGCTTTAAACAATTCGCCTGCTGTACAGGTAAGTGTGTTGCACGATATGTGAATTGTTTGTCCATCCAGTAGGAGAACGTTAACTATACCGGTATGTTGGCACTGTTGGATGATACACACGTTTTAAGCAAGACTCAAATTGAAAATTGATGTGCTACCTTTGTATCACCACAAATATTAATCTCCCGTGATGGAAGACTAGATTTCACTATGAACTCCGGTCCCTTGGCCTTCATTAGAAAACTCTCCTCGGAATAGGCTTTTGTCAGATACTCTAATTTCCTACTTTCCTGTCTGCGCATTTTTAAGTTAGCAACAGAAACAGTCTTACGTGGTATGAGATCTAAAATCAATACAAAAACATTTTAAAAATCTATTAAAAAATCAACTAAACCGAAAACACCAACCTTCAACACGATACTCAGCCGCTTTTAGTCCATTGTCGCCAAATGCAACAATTTTGTCGATGAAAGTTGTAGATTTGGAATAATTTAAGTCCTCGTTAAATTTGTTCGTTGCCATTTCTTGTCGTGCCTTCTCCAAATCGAAAAGGTTTACGTCGATTGTTTTTCTTCGAAAATCATTTTTTTGTCTTAAATCTTTACTTTGTCTTCTTACAACTAATTCGTGTCCAGGAATATCTTGCAAGTACCCCACTCGCACACATTCCACCCGACTGTAACTATCACAGTCAGTATCACATGCAACTTTCTTGTTGAACACTTTCAAGTTACTTGATCTTGCCGCGATAGGTTCCACTCCACTTAGTATGTCCTTATCACCGTGTGTAGACCCTCGGCCAGAATCTGTTTCGCTTCTGGAATGAATCACATTAATTACAATAACTTTTCCCAAGATTAAATAAAAATTTGTACAAACTTTATTTCGTCGGCGTTCTGGTTACGTTCTGTTTTGAATGGTTTCTCCTTCTGGGAGGCGGACGCCACCTCTCTGAAAATATCCATGACAATGTGTGAGAACGGCTTTGCCTGTTGTTGGCTTCTACAGAATGTTGAAATCACCTGAAAGACAATATTTCGATTTTTTATTATGCGATACAAGGTTTGGGCAGTGTTCTACAAGGCGAGGACGCATTAAGAGGAATTGTGGTGTTTCGGGTCAATAGAGCTCGGTTTTACCTCAACCCCTACGCTTGACACTGAATGAGAGCGATAAAAGTTCAAATGTTAATTGTAGTTTGTCCATTTGTTAAATAACAGAGGAGGGAAATGGTCATAAGAGCATTTGCTTTGCAGTTTTGCTATTTTATAGAGTGTAGTGGGCATTTATAATATTTTACTATTTTTACATCAAGAAAAAATACTGTTAAACCTATTTGTTGAACGATTAATTAATTGACTATAATTCGAGTAATATGACCAAGTGCTAATATATGCAGAAACTTCTCAGTTTACTTCTGAGTATTGTTTAACGTTATTAAACTTATTATACTCGGATCCTGCTTGCTTCCATTTATACATGTTCTTGCGGATTATACGCAGTACCCTAAAACCTTAAAATTCATAATTTTATCTTACGCGATATTTTAGTCTGTTTAATAGTCTAAATATTCCGACCATTATAAATTCATTGGATACTATAAAATGAAACGTGCACTAATTCCAGTCGATTTTTATCGCATTACCACGAATATTTTTCCATGTTATATAATCTTAAATTTAAAAACTTCGACTTTACCAATTTTTCCAAAAGAAGTGTTATTTTTCTTAAACTATTGTTTTATAATAACAGTTATTTTTATTATTACATTTTTATAACCTGCAGAAATGCAATATCCAGTTTAACTCAGATACGAATTTTTGTAAAGCTCCAATCTCTCTTTTAAATAAGTTTGTTTTTTATTTATTTCTTTATAGAAGGCGAGTGTTTTATTTTATTTCATTTTATTTTTAAACGAAAAATGTTTTAATAAAATAGTTTTAGCAGATAGCGTCCCTAATTGCTGAATATACATAACACGTTAAAAAGTAGAACGAGTTAAGTGACTTAAGTGTTCGAATGCAACTCCAGAGAATTATTTTACTAAAATATGAAAATTGTTTCTTTTATAGTAAAAATTTATTCATTACTCTATAAAATGCTTTTGATTTATTTATTGCAAATTAGAAAGAGATAGTGTAAATTGTGAATGATTTCTCAATATACATCTTGAACAAGTATTTCCTTCATCGCAATTTAGCAAGGCTTACTTAATTTAATCAAAACACCAAATTAATAGAACCAACACATGTGCTTTAAAAAATTCTTTATTCCTTTTTTGATGAATAACAACCAAAAAATTAAAAATTTCACAGTCGCATCACACTTTCTTCAACAGTCTTAAAGACATCCCCAATTTCTTCTTTTATCTTGGCGACTATATCATCCTCTGTTATACTGTTGTATAAGTTCTCATCTATTTGAAATTACACAATATTAGTAATAAAATTAATATTTTTCTTTACAATTGATACCTCCTAAGGTGACATATCCACTCAACTCGCAAAATCCCAAGTTTAAAACTAGTGTGTCCTTCACGACACACGGTTTCTCCCTAACGTACATAAAAATCTTCATCACCTGTTTTTCCTCCTTCTCGTCTAAGAGGATGTACAAATTGTGCGGAATGCTCTGGCTAACCAGCATTTCTATTATTGCGAAGACTTTCTTAGCCACTTCTTCTTTTAGTTCAGGTACTTGGACTATGAAGCAGAACGCTTTTACTGGGAATTCCGACGGAGTTTTGAACACATTAGGTTTAATTGGTTCTAATTTCTTTAAAAAGTACACACTATATTGGAGCTATTTGTTTTTGAATAATATACTCACTAAATTATCTATAAATAGTTCCTTGTCCAGATAAAACAAATGCAGGTGTAAGTGGTTGACTGAAGCCAGAGCACCAGGGCTATTGTAGCCTATGCGAAAGTTCTTATCACCTATGCAGGTGAGAAGATGCATGGAAAATTCTATTGCTTCCATGTTAAGAACCTGGGGAATGTTGTCCGTCATCCGAGGACATATCAGGCAGTGGTAAGGCGTCAGCGGACTTTTATTTATTAGTAAAGTAAAAATACTTCCTCTCCACCGTACGTTGAGAACAATTTCTTCACTGTTTATCTTATTAAAATGAAATTTACTTTTATTAAAAGTTGGATTCAGTGATTCAATTTGTTGGGGGGCCCTTCTCAATTTTGCACGGTCTGGATTTAGCTGAATAAAATGACTCTGTCATTATTTGGAATTAAAATGGATAATTGTGTTAGGTACCTGGCAATAGAACCGCCACTGTCCAGCTAGAAATTTATCGTCTCTTACGTGCAACTTGTATGAGAAGATTCCAGGGGTATTGTGCAGTTGTTCCCACTTTGCAACTATTTCACTTTTTAAATCAAACCACTCACTATTATCAAGGTCTATAGGACCTCTATTACCTGGAACTTCCCCCATTGAATCCAGGAGATAGTATAAAACGAGCTGACATTGTTTGTCAGTTTATATTCATTTGTTGTTCGACTTCGTAGCCAGCGAAAGTAGCATGCGCTGCCTGGAGTCAATCTAGCACATCAGCTGCTCTCGAGCTTTTGGCTGGATGTGATAACTGACTTAATAGAATAGCATAGCAAGACAGGTTGGTGCTCGCACTAAGGGACTTCCACGAGCTGAATATACTACTGTTCCACTTCAGCAGAACTTCTATAAAGCTTTGGAACAAAATACCCACGATTCGCATCTGAAGAATGTAAAACTTTTCATAATCTCTTTTTCAAAAAAATAATACCGACCGAATTTGTGATAGTAAAAAATTGTTACAATAATTTTAAATTTAGGCAGATAAAACGTGTTTTGGCAGATAAACGTATTATTATTATTTTTCTTTTTGCCTTTTGAAAGTATTTATAAGAAAGATTTATTACTTTAGAATTATATGAAAACTGAGTAAGTGCGAGTTTCGCTCGGAACTAGGAGAGTTCTATGCAACTGAGTCATTTACTTTGAATTAGAATATTTTTTAATTCGAATAGTGTATAAAGCTTGCATTAAGATCTTAGGAATTATGCAGACATACTATTTAAAAAGCAAATTAAATTTGATTTTTTCCTAGACATTTAGAAAATATATTTTAAAAACTCAGTAAATCTAATTTACAAAAAACCCTTTGAAATTGCTTTCAGTAGTGTGTACATAACCGAATACATAAAAATTCTTGGTATAAAATATCTTTTAAGTCCTTACTATTGCACTCTATGGCGCAAGTTGTTTTCGAGATACTGATGAGACGTAGTTCATAAAGTTTTTCATGAGTTTGTGAGATATAAAAATGATGAATATTTTCTGCTTCATCACAGAAACCTTGAGTCTTGATTTCTTTTATAAGCCATTTGCTAAACTCATATTATTTCATTAAATTATATTATTTTAACATCTCCACAAATGCATTATTTAGGTCTAAATCATTAACGATAAAAGCCGTCCAAATTTCGTATTAATCAGCCCGCAGTTTAGTTTTCTTAAAAAATAATGAAAATTGATAAATAAACACACATTTAATTTTACATAGCTCTTTAGCGAACAGAAACTTTTTTCTGTACCGAAATTATTAAAAGTAAAATTAATTGACTGAATATGATTTTACCAAGCTAGAAAAAAGTGTCCATAAAACGTGTTTGAACTGCGAAATATTTGAAATATTAATAAAACATAATAATGTATTTGTAATCACTATTAATTAAACTATTCAGCGTTATATTTATATTATCTCAAAGTTTTCCATTAAAATTATATATAAATTTCTGCAGTTACATTAAATTTAAAAATTTGGCTATATTATTTTTATTTTTCTAAATAAGATCCTTTTATGGATTTTTGTACGATTTCCAAATTTTAGCAGCACGACGGAAATAAATGGTAAACTATTTTATGAACTAAGTATTAAGAATTTTATGAACTAAGTATTAAGAATTAATGAAATATTTTATATAGAGCTATCTTTCTTTGGAGTTAATGCAAGTTTCATGTTAAATATTCATTCCCCCTTATGTTTCTATAATAAGTTTTCTTTAAGAATAAAATTGAATGTTTATCAACACGGATAAGAATTCATATTTACTGAAAGATGGTTTAATGCATGCAAAATTCTCCGAATGTCCCATTGTTCCTTATTGGATTACGTTAAGTATGCTTAAGTATCTCTAATTTCCCTCAGATCGCGTAGCAACGGTGTACGTTAGTAGAAATCAGTGCTTACTGCTCATCGTCTTATGTGCCATAACTTAAGCAGCAAGCAAAATTTTCCTCGCGAAAATCCATTTAGATAAAGTACTGCACGAGGAGAAGTGGGAAGCCTCTCCATTATTATCTTATTATCTTGCGGTATGTTACTCCATTTAAGGAGGATTAAAACATCATTTGGCATGCGAAACTCGATTCCCACATGGAAAATAACTTTAACGACTTCTGAGTGCCTGGCAAGCGTGAAAAGCCTTCGATAATTAAATCCCTTCTTCGTCTGCTCCATCCTCGCAACCAAGGATGAGTTAATTGTGCACGTCTACCGTATAAGATGTACCAAAGGTGACATTATGGAACCATGAAAACGCGAAACAAAAATTTCGTCAAGAAAATCATCTCTGCCTCCGAAGAAAGAAAGAGCAATTGATGAAAGGTCGGACAAAATGGCGACAGATACAAATTGAGCTCTAAACATTGCGTTTGGTGGTATTAAATAAAAACGAACTTTTAACAAATTATTTTCATTTACGACACTACGAAATGGAAAGTCATCAATCGGCCGGTGATAAATTGGACCGGCATCATTACAATTTCTTTACAGTGAAAATGAAAGGAGCCAAAATCAATTTCCATCTTCTGGAACTGTCTTAAGTCCAGTGTAGACTAATTATCGTCAAAAATTTCGCTACTTCGTCGAACGTCTTACATTCTTGTGATTGTTCCAAAAAGAGTATCCCAAGTTTCTCATTAGAAGCCACTTCGGAGAGGTACTCCGGGTGCTTTACAACTCATAAAATGGCCCTAAAAACGCAATAACGCCGTCCATAAAGTGTTCATTTGTCTTCAGTCCCGAGTAGGACTGAATGAAGTGACTTGTGGTCATAAAAGGAAAGTAGCCGCGTTACAAGAAGGTGTACATTACATCGGCCTCAGACTCAGAGCCTCTTAATGACTTTCCAGAGAAGTTACCGACTTTGTAATCAAAATTTTCTACAGGACTCCCAACTCACTTAACAGAATTGCTGCGATTCCATAAAATTTAGGAATTACGACAGATTGGGAGCGAATGGGCCTTATGTCTCCATTAAAGTCCTTGTAGCTTGCATACATCCCCATCGTTGCCGGTACGGAAAACCTACTTTGCCTCCATTGTGTTGGGCACCTCTTGTAATACCCCTGATTTGTTCTATCAACTTTTGCGAGAACAAAAGGCCATGGAATCGCTTAGCGAGAATCTGCCTCTGGAAGCCTATTCGAACAATAAATAACCAAAACCACTCCTGTATTGGAATCTCCGGTTTTTGTTTGATGATTTATGAAATTTGTGGTGCACTTTTTGTCCGATTCGCCTGATTCACCCGTGCGTACGCCCGGTTATCGACGAATATCACGGACGCAATTAAGAAAATGCTCTGAAACTTATGGCAATCATTAAGGCGATGAGCTGGATCCAACCGCGTATTGACTTTCTGGCCACCTCCGGTTAAACACGGCAGAAGAATCCACCCCGCTACCTAGGCTAGGTCCTGAAGATAACCCGCCCGCAAGGGGAAACCTTTTCGAGCCACCAGCGGTGGTATTTTGTCTGAATGAACCTCAAAAATGAAACCGCATAAATCTTGCCCGGCCTGAATGGCTACTGGGCGGGAGAAGGGGGCGGGAGACAAATGGAATTCGATATGAGTTATGGATATTGTTTGGAACCATTTTCCCGCCCCAGGGTGCTGCAAGAAAACGTCTTCGAGTCTGCCGTATTGTTCAAATGTCGTATTAGAAGGCGAAATTTTACCTCAATGAGGAGGACCTGCACGATTTCTTGCGAAGAATTCGGTGATATTTTAAATGTCACAGCGCTCCGGACGCTGGGGAACTGGGCAAAATTATGACCTTCTTTCGGTTATGATAAATCAGCTCGAATTGGTAGCCTCCTAAGCACTATCACCTAACGAAAATGGCAGGTCAATTTAAAACAGAGGTCCCGATGACTACACCTTTTGTCTTCAAAAATAATCTGCGAAATTATGAATTCGTATTAATCAACTAGATTAATAGACGTGATTGCAAACTTGAGGCAAAGTTGATTTAATGTTGTTTATTGTTTTTCAATTCTCCCAAAATTGTACAACGTAATTTTAATTCTTTAGCCAATTAGCTCTTTCTTCACCAACTACCTACTAACTCTAAGTCCGTGAGATTTCTTTTCAAAATTGTTAGTTAATTTTAATATTTTAATGATAGGGATTTTGTACACAGATAATTTAATACTTAATACTTTCTTTGACGTGTTTTTTAATTCATCCTTTTACCATTTTATAGTTTTCGAAAAAATGAAAGTATTTGACTAAAATGAACACTTTTTTCAAAAAAATTCGTTTTTCATAATTCATTTTATGTACTGATCTGACTTTTGGTCTGAGATATCTGCTTCAATCAACGCTATGTCTTGTTTTTTTAAGTAATACAAAGATTTTGCGGAGACGACATTAGAAGAATTTCAGCAATTCCAGTTAATTTTATTCATCATAAAGTATAAACTCTAAATTTTGAAAATTTCAGAGAAGTTATTTTACAGGAACTCTCCAATAAAAAATCTTTAGTTTCGTTATAAAATTATTCCTTATTTCTCTACAAAAAGCAATATACTCAATTATTAGGTTATATTTTTGTATAATAAGACAAAATACTATAAAGATAAAATCTCAATATTAAAAGCTGAGAGATAATATCAATATTAAAAGCTGAGCTGCGGCAGCTGCCGCAGTAGAAGCACATGTAAAGGATGATTTAGTATTTTTGCCTCCCCTCAAGAATGCATGTTGGCATCTTTAGCAGTTTGCTAAGATAAAGCCACAAAATACGACATCATAAAACACCCAGAGTTCATACGAGAATCACACTAAATATTCAAACTGTTCATCGCAATCCCACACAGGATGAGCATAAAACAACATAAACCAAAAAAGGTGGTGTGGCGTGTACCTGTCTTTCTGACATACTACACACACTACGGCACGGGAACATATTTCGTCGGAAATCTGAATAGCCTTCCACATGAGTTAGCAGCTTCTGAAGCGCATCCAAGTTGGTCAGATCTGAGACTAGTCTAGAGCACCAGAGACCGGACCTATTTGCACCCTGAACTGGAGTTTTTCTAAAATATACAAACATAGACCACACCCCCGCAGTAAATTAAATAATTACACATTTTGCCTGGGCTTTGAGACGAACCTTTTTCCACACGAGCAAGATACGAGCATTAATTTCGTTTTCCCGGAACACCGACCGTCCTGCGTTTTCCAAAGTATTTCAAAGATTCTGTAGAGTTTTATTAATCATAATTGCTTTAAGTGTCATTAGGACAAAAGAAATGGAGACCTATGAAAAGGACCTGCACCTTTGAGTAAATGGATATAAAAGCAAGCGAACTTGTTTTCTGCTGAATGAAAAAATATCCTTTTGTGGAAATGAAAATGGGATAATAAAGGCAAGACCTTACTAAATACGAATATGATACAGATAACACCTGCAGACTTCACACGAAAAGACAATACCTATTACACAATACGGCAATTAAACAACACGGCAGAATAATGAGGTTTAATTATCTGCTTACATATTTCTAATTAACATTATAAGTAACGTAAATTCACACTTAAGTCTCCTTCCACTTGTAGATATTGGGTTTTGTGAAACCATCTCAAAAAACCTTAAGATACAAATTACAGAGCCTGAAAAAGTGTTGAATGCCTTAGATAGTAGATGTTTTCTTTTAAAGTTCAATTTATTTTATAGATTACAATTGTAGATCGAACGACTACTATTTCGTGACGGTTCCAATTTTTTTTTTAAATATTTACTTAATTATTTAATTCAAATTAAAAAAAATTATTAAGTAAAATGAAAAAAAAGACCTTATTTGGTTCTAAGTTCTTCAGCTCATAATATTTTTATTTTTAGTTCTAGAATTTAATTAGGAAAACCATTAGAAACGAGTCTTAAAATTGTTTTTAGATAAAAAAAATTATATCAAATATTTTAACAGGCACATATTTTCATTTCTTTTTTTTTGTTTTTGATATGGTTTAATATAGTTTGAATAATAAAGTTGTTTCATCACAAATTTTAAGCGTGTTTTAACATAAACCTTATTGCATTTTTTTGTATTAAGAAACTACATGGATGTTTTTAAAATTGATGCTAAAAGAGTCCAAATTTTCGGTATTTTTCAAGCTTTTAGTTGCTTGCTTCTACTTTAATTAAATAGAGTAAAAATTATTGTCTACTTCCCTTCTTGAGAATTATTGGAAGCTATACGCTACTCTATTTTATGAAAGTGTTAAAATTTCTTCTATTTGTATATTATATTTTAGGTCATATACATTTAACATGCTATATTTTTATTAACGGGTGTGTCTAAGTATTTTTCTCAGACGTCTTCTCTTTTAATATACAAATGGATTCCTAAAACAATTATCCAAATTACAATCACATATACTACATTTTCATTTTAAAGTTTTTGGAAACATAGTTCTCCACAAAGTTCAGCTTTTTTCCAGGAAATATTACACAATTCCTTCCTTAATAGACGCTTTTTAATGAACTACGAAACATTTCTGCAACAATTCGTTTCTTTTTTAAAATTATTCATTCAAACATTCTTCGAAAGAAGTTGGTGCTAAGGTTTCTCACCCCGGACCCTAAAAGTACTTTCAGATTGTTCAACTCTAGCGAAAGGCGTCATAATTTTAAGTACTTCCACAAATATGTTCGCGTGCCCCCCTCATTTCTGACGAAAGTATCCAGCCACCCACCTGAGCCTACCTGAAGCTTGAGAAGTCATTTCCTAACAACCTATCGCCATCCTTTCATCCCTCTCATTCACTTTTACGGGAAGCCGTTAATTGCTTTGCGGTAATCCCATTTATCTTAGAGAAAGGAAATTAGTATGTTCCTCAAGAGGCAGCCGGCACCATCCAAACCCACTCGGAGCACAATACCCGGCGCCACTCAGGCCAACTGTGGCCCTATCTATAGACCTACCTGTAGTGAATTCAATTAATGAACAAAGAGCATAATCGTCGCTCAAAAAGGCTTCTGGTGGGATTTACATAAACACTTGAAGCTGAAGCATATCAGGACCAGGTGAGTCGCATTGCGTCCCAAATTGCACAAAAGCCTGCAGCTGTTGTTCAGCACGGAGGTAATCGAGCGATAATCTTTAAGAATTAAGACTTTAACTTACAACAAAATCTATGACGGAAGTTTAGTCGGTATTAAGGGATAACGAAAATAACGATAACGAATTAGCGAAAATCTGTTTTGAATTTTTAAATGTTGAGGAAATTTTGTTAAATTCAGAGTAGCTATCATAAAAAACTTCAACCCGGATTGACTCATTTGAGACCAGTTGCCTTTTCTTAAGTTAGGCATCACTTCCTTAAGATTCTAACTCTTCAAGAAGTACAAATTTTTTGACCTCTTTCACAATCCACCGAAATGCATGTACCTGAAATAAGATTACAAATCCACACACCAAGCACGGGAGATTTTAGAGCCATATTTCAAAGTGTACTTAATATAAGTAAAAACAGTAATTGGATTATCGAACAAAAGGTTTAATAGAAGCATTGCGAAAAGTGCACATGACCACTTTTGGTACCCCACAACTCAATTACAAGTATCTACCCCAGCCATCGAACGAGAATAGCTTCCCGCATAATTTAGTTACCAGTAATCATGTCCTTCCACCGCATAGCTATAAGTGAGTGAATCAAGTAAAGGGCTACTTACGTCTAGCAGATACATGAGGCTAGCTCTCTGCTGAAGGTTCGGCTCGCACATGCACGTTATCACCTTGTCCAGAGAGTCCTCCATTAAATCAACAAATTGCGTCTGACCAGGAGGGTATCCATTGATTCCTCCTAGGACGGTGGGTAACTGCGGTCTTAGCGATATTGGCCCGGGCACGTCGTCACTGTTTCCCAGTTGCGGATTAAATACATTTTGGTCTGGATTGCCATCGCCATTGAGACGGCAGGAGCGTGTTGCGGTCAAGCTTTGAACGGACTTTATTCCCTGTTGCAGTGTCATTCCCAAAGAGTAGATCCACATCTGTAATTAAAATCGATAAATAAGCTAAGATAAGCTAAGATAAGCGAAGCCCTTAAAACTGCTGGTTTATATTCCTAACTATAACACTGGAACGTAGCCTTTCAGACAGGTTTAAGATTGCTTAAGGTTTTGTCTTTGAATCCTTTAAATGGGGAATTTATTTTACTGGGTTAAAAACATATAGGCTTAAAATTTTAGAACAAGTTTCGATTGTTTTATGGAATTAGAGTACTCAGACAGGAATCCTAGGATATAAAAAAAAATGACAATACATTTTGAAGATTTCTTGTACTATAAGAGAACAAACAGCTTTGTAACTGAAACCATTTTTTTTATATCTCAACCATCCTCAATGAAACTAGAAAATGTAGAAGCTAAAGTTTTTCTTTAATGATTAAAAAAATTGCAATTTAAAAAATTATGTATAAAATAAAATAAAATTTTAACATTATTTACTATCAGGAGAAAAATATACACCCAATTCTGTCTTTACACGAACTTCCTTTACACGACTTTGATTTAACACGGATTAGAAAAAAATTCTAGTCTTTTCCTATTACGATTTCAAGTTCAGGAGATCACAGAAGTAATTTCGCCAGCAGAGCACGCAGGCGATATCCAAAATATTTCTAGTGATAGCAGTGATATCGCAGTTTTACGCAAACGTACGCATTTATTGTCGGAAAGTGAAATGAATAAAAACTTTTTACCTGTAACTCATTTTACTTAATTTTTGTGTTCATCAATTTGTGTTATGTTTTTTTTCCTTTTTAAATGAAAACTTACTTTGCAAAAATCTTTATGAAATGATGATTCTAACATGAATTTTCATATGGTTTTATTGTGTTACTTTTGCGGATCTCTAGGTTTGGAAACAAAATTCTACTTTTCCATAGATACAATATGTCTTTTTACACGAATTGTTTTTTTACACGTATTCTTCGGGAACGTATCTATCGTAAAATCGTTTTTTATATACCTTGAATGCAGAATTTCTCAGAAATTCGTTTGGTTAGAGAACATCCCCAAAATTCATGAAATTTACATATCTGTAATCGAGTGAATTTTTACAAAATTTAATAATATGAAATTCCATGTCTACATTAAGTATGCTATATTAAAGCCTATAATTTACACTCTCTTTAGACTCGTTCGATATGTGTCACAATCACTTTTATAAGGAAGCCAATAGAACAATCTGCCTTGCTTCCTTAGAAATCGAAAAATAATTTATCCTAATAGGGGTTTCTATCAAAGCAATGATTTTAATGGGCAGAAACGTTTCGGTTGCGTGGTCGTAATACGTAAGAGATTCATTGACTTGGAGCCCTGTCCCACATGGGAGTTCTGTTCCCATGCTCGAATTAGTTTCATTTGCTTTGTGCGTTGCACGCCGCGCCGACAAGATAAATTCGTCCTATGACTATCAGAGGAAGGAATAAGGTGCCGAACTTATCTCATCGGAAGGAAAGTATAAAGACAACGACGGGGGCATCCAAGAGGGGGAAAACCCATCAAAAGAAGCATCAAGAGCAGAGGCGAAAGCTTATCAGTCAGTCACTTGAGGAATCCCACACAAAGATTCTGTCAAGTGAGACAAGGAACTCTTCATATTTCATTCGTCCTGTTTGGAGCTTATGTGGGTTTCCGCGGCTGCCTCTACACCCCAGAAGGTCCAGAACCTCGAGATTCCAGACCCAGGCACATAACACCCTAATAGATACCATGTCGTTCCTTTTTTTTCTTATTCTTTTCCTCCCTCGTCGGTGGAGCGAATCAATTTCGTCTCAACGGAGGAGCAGCATTCAGAGTGGCATCTTTGCACCATCACATATATCTCCTAGATGATGCGATATTTCGGATTTTCTTGTTTCACTTGTTGCTGTGTCATACGTGGGATGCGAACCGGATAAATTTGAGATAGAGTCCGCCGTCAGTAGTATATTTTGTATTATACCACCGTAATAGATTGTTTTAAGTTAATTAAAATTTGTTTAAAGGATCTAAGAGTGTGGTTTCACTTGCCCTTCTGGGATCCTACCTTTTCGATGTGTGATTCAGCAAATATCGCCTTTTTGCCTATGCTGTGAACGTACTCGGGCGACAACTGGCATGTGACGTCAAAGTAGGAAATAGCATCAATCAATTTGTTAAATTGACTAGCACTTATCAAACTGAAAACGACCCGCCCTCGGGACGTTATTTGGACTGTCGATGGCCTTACAAGTGGGACGATTCTTGATGTAGATGGTGTATCTGCGGAAAGGAAATAAATAACAACATAAGTAAAAAAGTACTATCTGTATTTTATATACTTCCCAGTAATGAGAAATAGGTTTGTCTGGTGCATAGCAGCGGAAGAAGATACGTATTTGAATTTTCTTGGACCGTAATTAAAATGATTGTAGCACAAGGGGAGATTAAAAAGCATTTAGACAATGCTCTAAGTGAAAAGGAGTATTTTTAATTAATAAATGTTTGTGTTACGTTAGTTACACTAAAATGCATAAATGGAGAAAGAGGATTTTTGGACAAAAAGATAGAGGGGACATAACCTTTTGGGGATTGATCGCAAAAGTTGATGGATGTACAAACTTAGGTAAGGGTAAGGGTAAGGGATTGGTTTTTTAAAAATTCATCTTAAAGGAATTTTTACATTTGTTGTTATATTTTTATGAAATTTTTAATAAACATCTTATAAAAACTATAATTCTTTAAATTTAAGAAATTGATTTTTTAAAAGAAGATTTTAGATAAAAATAAACTACTATTTAAAAGCAGAAACAGTGTTGAACGCTTACAACTCATTTCTTATATTTATAAGATTTTTTAAAGTTCATCAATTTTTAATAATAATAACAGTTAACTGTTTTTTTACGAAGGAAATTTGTGGTTTTATAAGGGAAAGTTCTAAATATACTATTGTTGCATAAAATTAATATCGTCTGATTTAATTTTGACTATCTTAAAATATTATTTTTGAAGTACTTGAATATTACCAGTTCTTAAATTATATTAGACCTAGAAAAGATTGCATTTCCCACCCGAGTAATCGTAAATCCTCTACATGATAAATGATAGTCGAATAGTAGCAAAATAAAGCAGAAATAGCATTATAAAGAACAAAAAGGAAATAAAAATAAAAAGAAACAATGAATTCCGAAAATCCACGGAGATATTTTTAAGATACCATTGCCACAAAATGGAATATTCGATCTTGAGCCGAAAGCTAATGAATCATGGAAATCTCGCTTGGCTTTTAATTACAATAGCCTTAATACGCCTGATATATTTATATTTAATTTCGGAAGGATTTATGTCACATGTAAACCTTGGGCCTATAAAACCCTTCAATTATAGGTGGAATTTCCGGCAAGGTATTATACTGCGAACTTCGCAACCCACTGCCTAGATTGCATATATTACCATAAACAGAGTTGCTGGACTGGAAGTCAAAGCACTCGAATCCTGCTGAGCTTATTTCGAGCAATAAATTATATCCTGTAAAGCTGTTTATATTCACATCTCTGCCGATGAACCTATGGCGGTCTCTGACACATGAAGAGGAGACCTTTTTTTAATAAACTGCGATTATCAGGAAAAGTCACTTCCTAATGTTTGGCAAACAGGTGATTGTTTGTTTTCTTCCTCAGCATAGGACTATGGGATAATCTCAATAGTCCGGCAGCCTTAGTACCACCCTTGAATCTGCCACCCACGTCGCCCCCTTGCTTACTTATAGAAATCAGAGCAAGCAGTTCTTCTTGGCTAGTTGATCTCTTTGTTGATAAGAAGGACCAACCAAATCGGCTTAACAGGCCGAAAGGAAACTCTGGGAATTTTGGCGCTGTTCCGATGGCAATAGTCTTCCAAGGCTACCTCAGAGTACTGCAAATGTTCATCTCGTCCATACCTTTCTTTTCTAGGGGTTGGAAGGACTGATTTAAGTTCTTCTTTTTTAGGCGAACAAAGCAAAGGTATTCATTCATTTACTCTTAAAAAAAAAGCGGAAGAATCGTTTCTTTTTCGGTCGAAATTTTTCGAGTAATATTTTCTTTCAATTTGTAAGAGTCGGAATTATAGCTATTTCTTCATCCTTTCTATGGAGACTACACCTCCATTCCTGAAATCTATTTTCTACGTATCCGCAGGTCTATCGAATGTCGAAAAGTATCTGTTTGTTTCGACGCAAAAAGCAATTCGATAGTGATATTAGGCTGCCCACTCAAAGTAAATCATCTGGAAAGACGAAAATAGCCCTTAAAATCCTAGAAGAGCTAGCTAAAAATAACAAGGCTTTTATAGACAACTGAACGTTATCCTCTAAGACGAACGCCGATCTGTGGCGTACGGGAAATTGTAGAAAATCAAACGGAGGTTGTATTGTCTACCTCATGGGCAATATTGAGATTGGCAATTTTGAAAGGTTCGTTGAAATCACGGTCGACAGAATTACACTTTTTCCAATGCGGAACTGCAGGTAATCCAAACATAGGAAAGTACGTGGAAAAAACCTGGCTCAGATACGCCTCGCATGTACCCGCATTCGTGCGATTTCTCATGTTTTACCGAACAGGAAAAATAAAACAGTGAAAATGTCACAGGTAAAAAAGGACCAATAGGACGAATATTTTCCTGTGAAAATAACACGTATCCGTCCTTCGAACAACCGTATCTATGCCAAAGACCACTTCAGTGCAGTTCAGTTTCATTCTCTGGAGCTGCTAAAATTGGAAACTTTTCCCTTATTCTCCCTTTTCCCTGCGCTTTTATTGGAAATTCCTGATATTTGTGGTAGAACTTTAAAACTCTATTCCCGAATGGTTTGCTGTGGCTGGTCCCAGTTCGTTCAGAATGAATTTTGCGGTTTTAATAGAGTGCAATGAAACATTTGTTCGGGACGTTGATTTTTTTTCCATTTTTTACCTTTCACATTTTACAATGGGATCCGGAGTGTTTATTTCTGCAATTCTGGAATTTTGCTGAATTCCAAATTTTGGAGGATAAGAGTCTGTCATCTTCATCTTCTTCTGTTGTTCATGTGGACACATGTTGACCACTCAGGAAATGACCAACCATAAATGTAATAGTGTGCTACATAAGTGAATTTTTTAATTAATTATGTTGGAGCAATATTGAATCTGTTTAACGAATCTGTGGTACTTACTTTAATTACGAAAATAGATCGAAAATTAAAATAAAATATTGATAAGTAAAATGCGTCGCTATAAAAGATTAAAACAAACACTCAAACAAAATCTTCATCAGAATTTTTCAATTTGAACTCCAATAAACTTCGACGGATTTTTATTTATTTTCCCGGATTATTGACATCTTTATAATTGAAAATGTTTATAAATTCGAAATTGTTATCGTAAATGATTACGATTCGCTTTATCAAAGGTTCAGATGCTTATGTAAATATTAAAACGCAAATGAAGAATGACGTTGTTTGAGGTTTATGCCTTAGCATTTATTTATAATTTAAAGACACCCGATAAGGCATCAAAAAACCTCATATGTTTAGTCATTATGTTAAATTTCGAGCTTTGTAACTTTAACTTGATTTAAGTTATCTTGGCGACAGCCAAATTTCCGTAAATGAATGCATAAAAATGGGTATAACTTTTTTAAAAAAAGAGAACTTGCATGATTTCTTTAATATGAAACAAATTTCAAAAACTGGTTTTATAGTTTTTTTAGGTAATTTAATAAGATTAAATTTTCGTTTTTCGTATGTACGTGATTCTTTTAAATTTAATAAAATACTTTTTCTGCATAACTTTGTTGAAAAATGAGCAGAAATTAAATTAAATAAACCCTGGTTAGTTTTACTTCTACGTTACATAGTAAGTGATACTATATTTTGAGTGAAGAACTTAAAAATAGCGTCGTTGGACAAACAAACTAAATTAAAATATTTATTTTGTGTATGACGTCTTGCATTGTATCTGGAGTTCTTTAACTTGAGCAGTAAAAAGTGCTATTTGGAAAATTTAATAAGTATTACGTAGTTTTCCTTTTTCAATTTAAGTATTCAAACCACTTTTTAAATTATTTATACATTTTTTGGTAAAAAGAAATCGAAAAAACAAATTTTTATTTCAAAAGCCATATCCATGTCCTAAATAAATATAATTTTTTTTTTTCAAAAGAAAGCTGCTGTAATGCTATAAACGTCTACAATCTCTTTAAATCGACTCTACAAAAAGTAAGCCACCGGTATTTAAAAGAGTACCTTCAAAATTCCCAAAAACCTTCAAATCTCAATTGAATTCCATTCAAATTTTATGAAACCACCCTGAAAAGAGCGCCAGCTTCACAAAAAAACGAAATTTCCAAGTTGTAAAGTCACAAAACCCTGTAGGGCTGTCGATGTGACACCTTTATTGTTTTTTCGCGAAAGTAGAATTTTCAGGTATCACTGCCCGGGCCTTTGTTGTGGAGAAATATTGGCAAAGCGACAGCGCGACAGGCGACAGGTCGTCCCGTCCCACAATAATCGATCCAGAAAAAGCCCAACAGGTCTCGTTTGCGGAATTGCCACTTTAAGTGGCTCCTTGGGGTCCGCTAATTAAAGGTGGCACGTACATTAAAGCAGCGAGAGAATTAAAAAGGGAATGCAAACAAAGGATGCAATGTTTAATTGGCTTGTTTCTGTGAAAGGCAAGTTTTTTGGAACGTAACTAAAATCCTTGAAATGTTAATCCTGTAGGACTTGTAAAGGACTTAAAGGCCCAATTCCATTAAACAACAGTCAAGTGTCCCTTAAATTTCACTAATGTAGTTCACAACAATTCCTAACGACATCGACATGGGGCTGCAGGAACTATGCAGCTCTGGTTCTAACAATGTTAAGCAGCGCGACTGAAACTTGCCGAGAAGGTCGTAAGGGCGGTCTCAGTTTAACTGCATGCCAGGGGGAATTTTCAAGTGAAGGGAAAGTGGTTGAAGTCAAATTAATTAGCCTGAAAGTGGTGCTAAGGATGACGACTTACCGGCAAGGAAGAGATCTTGTAGGGCCTGCACTGACTGGCAGAGAAGGGCCCATCCCTCGAGCTCGGTGAGGCCCTCCGAGCGCACCCGTATCACATCCGCCAGCGTCACGAAATTGACTTGAGTCGAGTTTGACGGATTACCGAGCGGGTGGCTGAACTCGCCTAAGGACCTTCCATTTGGCGGCATCTTAGACCGTTTCTGGTCGTCCTCAGTTGCAGCCCCTGGACAGACAGAGACTGGGGGCTGATTTGCCCGATGGGACGTCCAGAAATGTTTGCCCGCTGTTGCAGCTGCGATTCGAGCCAGCATATCTGAATTCTTTTCCTTAATCTGCTTCAAGAAATCGTTCCCACTAGGAGCCCTTCGAAGATGATACGACTGACCCGATTTAATTTCCGGCTCATCCGCGACAAGGTTTCTTTTGGCATCGATTTCGCCGTTCGGGCAGTCACTAGCATCCCGCGCTGGACCAGCCTTGAAACGGTGCGGCAGAGTCTGATAACCCTTGTTAACCGCAGCCATGTTCCCAATGAGGGCAGCAAGGTGCTCGTTGTTCTGCAGCTCCCCACATTCCCAACGACAATCCTGATTATGCATATGATCAGACCCGCCCCTGCCACCACATTGGGGCCCATTTCGATTATCCTGCTGTGCAATTTGTGCATTCAATCCGGAACTTTGTGGCAATCTAATGGCATTGTTCTGGGAATCACAAAAAGCCCGACAACCGTGGTCCTTGTTGCCAGCCGTGCTCAACTTGGCACGTGGCAACGTCGAGCTATCTTTGGCACCCAACAGCACTTCCGGCTGTCGGTACTGGTGCTGGCCATTCTGGTGCTGTTGGTGTTGATGTTGATGTTGTTGTTGGTGTTGTTGTTGGTGTTGTAGTTGGTGTTGCTGCTGCGGCTGTTGCTGCTGGTGTTGCTGCTGGGTAAGGTGGTGCTGCTTCTGTTCGTTATTATTGTCATTGTCGCCAGAGAGAAATGTGTTTCGCGCTGTGTGCTGTTGATCGTGTATTTTATACTGTAGGTAAGGCCCCCTAGGCAATGAGTTATATATATAGGCACCGTAGGTGGGTCGGTAACAATCCTTACTCAAATTATCCTTTTCTCTATTTTTTGCATTTTTATTGTTATTGAAAATGTTGTTCTGGCGTTCTTTGCCAAATATTGCAACATCCTTCGTTCGAGATACTGCTGTATTTGCCGTCGTTGTCGTTGTCGTCGTCGTCGTCGTCGATATCTTTGCACCATTGTTGTTTTGAACGAAATTTCTGTACATTCTGAAAATGAAGAAGAAACGAAAAACGTTTACACCTCATTTTCTATTAATTCATAAAATTATAATTCTATAATTTAATAAATAATTTAAAAATGATGTGATGAATCACTAAAGTATTAACATAACAATTCATTTGTTTCATATTTCAATTTATAAAACATGTTTATTAGAAATATGTAAAAAGCAATAATGAAATAATTAGTATTTTTAAACGTGAAAATTTACATTTTAAAATCCTACATTATATTTCATTCTAATTATATTTTGGAAAATTTTTATTTGAGTATTTCTGAGATTGAGGGAATTAAAGCTCTATCTGAGTTTTCTTTATTTTGTTTGTTTTCTTAAAAAATATTTTAAATATGTTACATTTAATTATTTTAAATACACTCTGTTTTATAATTCTTTCAAATTTAATCTGATTTTTTTGTCCTTGAACGCTTTCGTCGATCATGGAAGAAAAAGTTTTGTTCGGATTCAAAAGTTTTAAGTACTATGAACATTTCGGAAAATATATCTTATGTAAATGCTCCCATTATTTTTCAATATCGCAGAGAAAATAAACAGAAACGTTTCAATTTAATAAAATAATAATAAATTCTTTAATGCAGTATTATAAGTAACAATTCTGTAGTTTACATTTGTTTCAGTATAGTACTAATTTTTTATTGGAAACACTCTAAAAATTGCCAATTTTATTATTAAAAAGCACATTTCGTTAGCAATAGAAACGAACAATAATGTCATACGAGACGATTTTGCGAAACAAATATCATAACTGATAGCTTCAATCTCAGGAAATTGGACAATGTCAGATATTCCCGTTCCCTAAAAGATTATGACCTTGTTAGGATTATTGGGTCTCGTCGTCAATTTAATTTCAAGCTTTTACAGAAATTTCTTTTAACTTTGTAAATTCCTATGCCCATTGACCGCTAGATACATTTCAAGGTTTGGATCAGGGGCATTCAGAGGCAGAGTTTATAAAGGGCTACGAAACATGTCTACGATAGCCAATTTATCCTTGTTTTTGCGGAATTTATATTATTTGAAAACATGACGCACAAATTCCCTTCTAATACAATTCCGCATATTAAAAACAAAGTGTCACTTCCTTTCAAACGAATTCCTGCAGGGTTGCATTCCGGAGAACTTTTACCTTGCCTCTGCGATAAACCTTCCGTTTTCCTTTAAGTTTAGTTTCGAGCAAAAAAAAAAGGAAAAAGGGAAATCAATGGCACCTTTTTGCACCTTACTCTAAAAAGACCGGCCTTCACCACCTTTCTATTTTCGAAAAAAATTCTCTAGAGAATGTTTACAACGCATTGTATAATTGTAGACCGATTATGGCATGCGAGAAGTGGATCGGTCGCAAGAAATACAATAAACTAACATGGTACCCTTTTCTGCCCTTACACATCTCTCAAGTACTCCCGCAGGACATTTTTAACACGAAACAAAGCCGATGCGGTGCAATCCTTTCAAATGTGACGCGGCAAAACCTTTTATCCCAGAAAACTGTGGCATTGGAAATTTACTCCTTTCGAGTACGGAAGAATGTTGGGAATTTCATTTATTGTGGCACCCTCACTGTAACAATGGGCCTGTTTGTTTTCTTTATTTCCCCCATATAGAATAGAGTTATAAGAACAGGCATACTTAGAGCGCTAGGATGTCAGAGCAGCTTGGTTCAACAAAGATGACGCATTAGTCACATATTTCCTGGAGAGTAAGAGTATAGGACACAACAAATTTGCCTTCATGTTACTCTTCAAACCTTAGCTATGGCTGCAGAACTGAAGGAATTCTGTCCTTGTGTGCTCAAAGTATACATCTTTGATTCCTGGCATACTGCTGGGAGCACTACAGCACACAGGGATGCCTCCTTTGAGAAGTATAAATTAGAACCGCAGAACCCACGGAATTCCTAAGTTTTTGTCAAAAGGGCAAAGTTCCCGCCATAAGTCCCATTGTTCCTGAACATTTCATTCTGCCTAGCATCAAAAGTCCCGGACATAAATCTTTCTATTGATTCCCTTTTCGTTCAACTGTTTCGTGTAACACCACCAGGTGACGGATGTGTATCAGTACCTACCACGAAGGCGCATAGGTGTGCTGCGTGCCACTGATTTAAATATGAGAAGCGTATCTTACGTAACAGCGATAACCCGTTTACTCACAACAATTCACCGTCGCAATATATCTTATTTCGTAGATGGCACGTATTGCAGGTGAGTGCCTCATCCTTTGTAAATTATTTGCTCATACAGAATTATGACACGCACGTGAGATCCTTCACAAGGATTTCCTTGAAAAATTCGACAGCATTATTTTCTAGGCTTAGTAGGCGTACGTAATATGCATCCACTTTTCAGGTGTTTTCCTCTATATTTTATTTATTAGACGTCAAAGAATATGTAATAAAGTAGGTATTCTAAAGGTAGAAGAGCTTTTAGAGGAAATTGAATTATCCTTCCACGGATGTTGCTTCAATTGATGAATTTCTCCATTTTATTTGTGACTTGGCCTAGAATTGCACCGTGACTAGGATTTCCTGTTTAGCTTATAGGGTTTTCAAAAGGGGTTTTTAAGATATAAATAACGTGAAGATCTTTCTCGCGAAATCATAAAATACTCAATGGATTTTCGATTTGTAATTTTGAAAAGCTTCAAAATCTGAAATAAGCGCAATATATTAGACAAAAATAAATTCTGTATTATCTAGGCCTTTAAGGATCCAAACAACTCTAGTCTACCATATTTTTAAAAAGTTTGAAAACGTAAAAAAGTAAGTAGCAAAAAAGACTATACTCACGTAATATAAGAAGGCAAAAGGTTGCCAACGATCTCTTTCATTAGTCCCGATGAACAATATCACGGACATGCCGCACACGTACGAAAGTATTTTCTTTACTATAAAAATAAATTTACACTTTCCTCGACTAATTGCCAAAATTGGTGTGGCACACCTCGAACCAAGAAGCACAAATACCAAAAATTCTTCCCTACTAGACGAACACAAATGCCAGGAAAAATTAACACCATTCAGGAATCGTTAATTCTTCCACAGTGACTTCATCAATGGTCACTTTATAGCTATTCAGCAGGTCATTAGTTTCCTTTATCTGCACCCTGCTGGAAAAATAAATTTTTACAACTTCCTAGACACAGAGCCGCATTTAAGGGGAGCACCTTCGTTACGAAATTTATCTGTCCATTCGCGCCGGACTAATATCGGTCGCGGTTCCATTGAAATCCACAAAGCGAAGACATACACGAGGGCAATAACAATAAACATTGACGATAAAGCGATGGGCCAGGGTCGGAACAAAAGTCGTACAGTAGTACAATTCCTTTGGACCGGCGGGTTTTATCCTTGGGAGGCTTCATCATAATGTCAAAGGAGCCCCTGGCTTTCCTTCGGGCTATCGTCCTTATCCGAGTCTGGAATCTCATTGCAAATGATTTGCTTATTTGGAAATACGGGTCAAATGGTGATTTGTTGTTGTAGTTATGAAGGGGGTCCTATTCGAGATCCTGTCCAGCGGAGCCCAACGATGATGACGACGGACAACGAAGGCGTCAGTTATTGCCCCAGAATGTCAGGAAATTTATCCCGACGATTATTGATTACGCTGTCCTTTTCCACTTATTTCAATTAAGCGAGATCCTAGGGATTATAGGTTTTGCGAATTGAAGGTCTTTTTTCAGTAGGTTGAAATTGCGATCTGTGATAAAAGGGACGATGAAAAAATCCCTAAGAATTGATAGAGAGCATGTACTTTGATCTAGTCCTCTTTTGATCGTTCTTGTTACTTTACCCTTAAATCTCGTCTTTCATTTCGAAATCAAATTCCAGAAGGGAGCTAAAACTATTCCTATACAGGAAATACGCTACATTTTTCCTTGCCGCCCTGAAAAGAGGATTTCAATAGGATACTCGCAAGGACACGATTCTTTTACAACACAGGCCGAGACCAGACCGTCACCAGGTAATGGATTATTCGACTGGATACCTTTGCAGGTGGGTAAATTGATTAGCACCATTAGGTATTAATCAAGGACTCTGACACAGGATGGCACTCCCGTTCATTCCTGGGAATGAACTGCAAATGAAATTTATCTAGATAAGAGTGAATGATGGACGCGTTCCCAGAATCGAATCCAATTAGCCGTGGCAGTTCAATATCGACGATGCTTCTGCTTCTGTCCTGAGTTTCGACAGTGCGGCTCTTAATGGCACTGATACCATCCCTAATGAACACAGGACGTGTCAACGATTGCGGAAGCAGGAGTTGCACTACCATCAATTTCGTTCACTCAGCGAAATTGTTCGTTAATGACTTTCGTATTTTACAGAAACTATGCTCAACATTTTCGATCATTCAGTAAAACTGATCTGGGAAAGTATAGGGCATCAGGTATTGCTGAATTTGTATATTAGGACATGCAAAAAGTTTCCAGAATTACGAAATATTATAAACTTTTTTTATATTTATTATATTTTGTTAGATTTCGTGATTAAAAAAAAGTTTTTACGAAAGTTACTCGTATCATGACAGACGTAACTTTAAATAGGGAATAGAATAAATTTATTTTCAAAAAATATGCCTTGTTTTGTAATAACTTTAAAACCAAATCATATACCTTCACTCCCTGGCTTTTAGCGTCATCTATTGAATCAATTGAAATTGTATTTTAAAAAGTATCGCTTCAATTAATTCTGAAAATAAGTTTCAAATTTACAATGTTGTTTAAAGTAGTGTACGCCATTAACGATAAACTCCTGATAAAATCGTCTTAAATCCGTTTTTCAAATGACACCAAAAAATGTAAATGAATTTATAACGTCTTGTATTTAAAGTAATTAAAGAGAAAGCAAAAGTTTTCTTCAAAGGAAATTGTTCAATCCAAGCGAGAAGTAACTCAAAGTGAAAGTACTCCTTAGAGTTTGCCTCAGAAAAGCAGAAAGAGGCCAAAGGGAAGGAAAAAAAATTTTAAAAAGTTATTAACAATGTTTTTGATTACTTTAAAAATTCCCGCAAAATATTTAGACCTGGGAATTCGATCACTTTCCCGTATAATACAGCAAGTTTTCGTAGTTGTAAAAAGTTTGTTGATAAAGAAAGTCCAGGTGAGGAGAAAGATTTTTAAAAAAGTGTTTTCCAGGAATTTCGTGAGATGAACGGTGGCCTTTATCAAGAAAGTTTTCAGGTTTATGTCAGAAAATTGAATGCATTTGGTTTCAAGTGGCCCTAAGTAATTCTTATCGAGAGGTAAGACTTTTAAAAGAAACTTTAATATGAGTGATATTATGATTGTGGTAAATGTATATTTTACTAAATTTCAAATTTGAATGTAATGAGGTACCTTACTCTTAAATCCCGAGAGTCGACTTCGTGAATGTAAGTCACATTTGTTACTAAAAGTTGATCGTTATAACTAGTGAAAAGTGTTTGTATTATTCAATAAAAATCTGCTACAAATTATTTTGAAATCGTATCAGAAACCAGAGAATAAACATTGGAAATTTTGGGCGTATTTAAAAAGGCATATTTCCTAAGAACTATTTGTGTGATCCAAAGTACTTTGCAGTAGTATGTGAGGACTCCTCCAAGAAGAAGTAAATACGGGTCTCTTGGAATTTATGGCTTAATTTCTACAATCGCTAGACCTATAACCGATTGAATATATCTGGGACGAACCATGTAGAAAAGTTATTTTTTCATTATCACCGATACTTTAATTGCTTCTTTAGCATGTTCATTAAACTCTTTACACAAATAACGTCACGTCAAATTTTACAGAAAATACAAAAAATATACTTTTATCTATGTAAAAATTAACATTAAATATATATAAGAAGTAAAAAAAAAATTACGAACCAAAAATATAGAATATTGATTTTTTAAAAAGTAACCTATAAACCAAGTATTACCCAGAACTTTATCCCTGACCAAATGGTACATGATTTCAATGCCATTTCCTTATAAGTTACGAAACAGTGCTAAACTTGTGCAGAATAATTCGGATGCCAAGTGAAGACCTCATTCTAAAAATCAATCAAACCTTAATAATGGCTTTATTACAAATCATAAATTAAATTTTACACCAAAGGAGCATACGATTCAAGACACCTGATCTCCTTAGACCACGTCTTGAACTTACGAAACTCTAAATTCCCACTTGATACATTTTCAAAAATAGCAATGAATCGTATTTCAAATTTATAAACTCAAATCAAGAATTTAACAAACAAACTAAAACATTTCTGCATTAAAAATCTATGACAAACAATTTTTGAATTCTAATCTCATTCCTCCAGAAGACAAAATAATAGCATTTTTTTCAGAAACAAGCGTGCTCTTTTCTTGGAATGTAACGATGTTTGCTTTTACTTTTTGAAATAATTTTCCTTACAAATATTTTGGCCTGGTATTTACATGTCGTAATTTTTAGTTAATTTAATCTTCCCCAATGTACACTTGCAGCCAATCTCTCCCTTAGATAAATATAAATAAATAATATTATTTTTCTCTAATTTCATTTTTTTATTTCACACATCTGCAGTTTCAAGTGTTCTGCAAAATTTAATCACCAAGAGTCTATTCAGTGAAGTAGATCATTAATTATTTTAAGTTACAGGTGAAAGTTTTGACTGCGTGTTTATACGTCTTGATTGCATCCATTATTAATTAGGTTTCAGGCAATATAAAATCTATCCAATGAATACTTAAATAGGTCTCTGCCGAGATTTTAAAGACTTCACACAGGCTCCGTGTAGAAGGTAAAACAATCACCAGGAAACGAAGTCAATTTGCATGATGAGTAACACCCCCTCGTCCTTACCTGCGAGCTAAGCATAATTGTATGAGCTCATTATGAAATCTCCGATTGTAAGCATTTCCTGCAAATTTGCAATAAATTCTCATGTCTCCGCAATTACACCTGCCTCAGCTATAAGCCCCGGGCGTCGCAAGAAGATCGCACGGGAACTACGTGAGCAGGCTTCGAGACAGGTGATCCAGGTGAACCAGGTAGCTCGCGGAGAGCGCGACTTCGAGTTCATTTATTAAAAGATCCGATTTTTCCGTTCGGGTTCTGCCAATTAACAAGTCGCGCACATCCACATCACAGGTTAATTGCTCTTTTCCATTACTTTAATAAGGTGCAATTAATTTCGAAGTCGATGGTACGACCTCTCGACGGAGAAAGGATTTCTGCATTTTTTATATCTTTTCTATTTTTAAACTTTTCCTGACCCGCATGACCTTCCCGCAGTCCCTTGGAAGTTCTCAGACCTTTTCACCCAGAAAAATTTACCTGCACACGTGAGTAAAAAATTTACCTGCACACGCCCCGAGTAAACTGGGAGTAAATGGGTGCTATGCCCATCATGGGCGAGGGACGCAAAGATTGAAGTAAAGACATTATTAGCGCAAAATTTCATTTCATTTCTGCTCATTGCTGCCAGAATTTCATTTTTTTTTCCTTTTGCATTTTTATTTTTATTTTTTAATTCCGTTTTTATAGGGGAAAAGCGAAAGTGCCACGATGAAATTTAGAACGCCGTTAAAGCAAAAAAAAGCGCGAAAAGTGGCGGCTTCTACTCAAGATCAAGGTAAGATGATAAAGGCGTGCATAATCGCTGAAAATACCATGAAATTACTTCTTCTCCCTCCAAGGTAAGAATGCGGGTCTTAATGGCAATGTCAATAGAGTCGTTACCATTCCATTGAGCGAGGCACACTCGGCATAGACAAAGGCAAGGATTTCGTTCAGAGGCTTAGAGAAACCTTAAACACAAGGAGCATATTATAGGTCACTGCTGTAGGACGCGAAGCATTGTTGGGGTTAGATTAGGGTAGATACTACAAGACTGCTAATGGTGCCGTCACCTCTCGTAAATTTAGTACTATAATACGACGTTGCGAAATATGTTCCTAATTAGGTCAGATGGTTTTCCTGCCGACTAGAAATAATCATAAAGTTAGAACTGCCGCTTGCCAAGGAAATATACCTAATTTGAATTGCTATTAACCCTAATGATTGTTATAGCATTAAATACCCTGAAGTTGATTTCAACGTACAAATTCAATTTTTTGAATGAAAATATAATTTATAAAACAAAAAGCTTTTAAAGTATCCCCACTGTTTTGTTGTAGAGGAAAATTAATAGTAGTAAAAAAATAATAATAGTGACAGTAACATGCAATTAAGCTATTAATAATATTTCTTTAGACATGCAGATCAACGATACTCATTTATTTATCCATGTGCCGGCGATGGTGGCTTATCTTCCAAATTTAAAAAATTACATGTTTTCATCTGATTTTTTGTTGTTGTTAGAAATATTTATTTCCATCATATTTCTCACTTAAAAACTCGTCTGTTTTATTTCGAACAGTATAAAAAGATTATGAAATAAAAAACGAAACATGCACAAGTAAGATTTATGCTTATGCGTCGCAGAATTAAAACATTTCGTCCGCGAAATTTGCTATTTTTAAAATGAATTTTAATGCATTTCCTGTTGAAAGACAAATATATATAAAAATGTATATGTATATATAATACAATGTTTAATTATATAAATAATATTAACGATTTCAATGTACTAACAATGCTAATTCTATTCAATTCTCTTCGATAAAAGATTTTAAGAATTGAATCTCATTTTATTTCTCTCCAATATATTTCTATTAGTTATAGTTCTGAATTTCATTATTTGCATGATAGAGAAATAAATAATCGCAATTGTTTGCTCTTCCCTGGCAATAAAAGTGACCACTTCGGCATTTTATTGAAAATTAGCCATAAACAGAAACTCTATGGCAAATCTGATGTTTACCGCCGTCTCCATAAAACACAAACGAATTGTGGGGTAGTATCATGGCGATGACCCAGAGGGTGCTTCAGATGATACATTGAGACCCTGTGGACTGGCAGATATCGCCATAAAATCATCCTCTTTCTTACCTCTAAAACTACGCTCCTATACATCAGCGATTGGTCCCACGCAATCCTTGTCGTCGGCAAACTTGGCTTTAACGTAGCAACAATGGGGCAGCGAGGGCAGGGCCCTTTCAGTCTCATTAACAACAACAAAGTGTTCGGCGAAGTTCGCACTTAGTGCACTGAATCTGGTCGAGTCGCCACAAATAATGCTATCGTTGTCATCGGAGTCCTCCAGGCAGCAGTCGGAGCCCGATGGGGCCCTGTACAGCTGGAGTCCGACTTGGCCACTACCTGCCGAGAGTCCACGAGGGGATGGGACGACTTCGACGGAGGCGAGCTGGGATACTGCCGATGGTGCTCTTACATCGGGACTCCCGCAGAAATAGTGATGCTCACAATCGGACAAGTCGCAGGGACAGGAATAATGATGATGGCGGACTTGGCAACAAGGTGGCAACTTATGTACTCCAGATGGAATCACCGGTGAAGGCTCATCGAGAATTTGATGATGCTCACAAAGTTCCTCGTTTTCGCTTTCGATTAAATTATGAAGGTCCTGGTGGTTCAACTCCTGTTTAAGGGACTTCTGATAACGTCCAGGTTGGATCCCGGCCTGTGTGTGGGACAAGTGGTGCAGATGATGGTGATGTCGAAGATTAGGATTGTGGAAATAGTAGTGGCGATGGTGTCGGCAATGGCCCTCTGGCGATGGCTGCGAATGCTTCCCGGTGGGCAGATAGTACACCAGGCATGTCACGGCTACCAAAAAGAGGAAGAACACAAACACTATGTCGAACATTAGGAGCGAGTTAAACGTCATAAGCTGCATATTATAATAGTGCCCAGTTGTGGAATTTAACGATTTTCCCTCGTCACGTCGCCAAGTTTGATAACGATGATAATGTCCTTCTTCGATCCTTTTAATTTCCCCTTAGGTCACAGCGTCTGTTCACTTAGTGAGCATTTAGAAGAAGTCTTAGAACTAGTACTTCCGCGGAAAGAACATTTTAAATAACTGTTAATTAACACAAGGTACACCTTAATCATGACTGTAGATGCTCGAAAAGAATTTTACCATCGTCACTTGCCCTAGAGAAGAATAAAATACCCCTACCCCCCGTTTCATTTTGATTAGCACTTTTTAGTGTCACGGCCACCAGCACTCCTTTATTCATCTCACCTTCTTTTCATTTTACACCGCTGCTGTCCCCACACTGTTTCTTAGCTGAAAGGAATAATTTTCATAAATTTTCTTTAATACTAGCAGCGCATAGCAACGCAACGTCGTTGCCCTAATGAGTGCGCGTCGCAGCTCAGCGTTTATGCTATTTTCCTTATCAAAACACAGAAAAAAAACTCCGAGGAAGGCTGATACCAAAGCAAATAGTCGCATAATGGGCACAATTGCCATTCCACTCAAATAATAAAAGCAAGAAAACTTTCTTATAGCAGACATAACAAAAAATTACAAAAGGCGTCAAGCCCTTCTGCGAGGTTTTGCGGAAGATCAAGGACGGAAGAAATTGATACAGTCACCCTCGCTGTTGCTTGGCCTAACCAGTGGGCTATTGTTCATTTAATTTCGAAAAACATTCTGCAAAAAAAGAGTTCGCCCCTTCCGTCTTATTATGTCTCTGTAACTTTCTTATTTGAATAAGGAACGTGCAAGGAGCCCCCTCCTCCATCGGGGAATGCTGGCAGCATCTTCAAGGATAAAAAAACTGAATGCAACCATTATTTGCTTTGATGGCACTCCTTAGAGGATAGCGTTTTCCGCAGTCGCCGTTTTTTCATAACTCTAAGGATAATATCATAATAATCCCGGCGTCTTTAAGAACTCCTCGTCTTCTCTCATCCTGCTACAAAATCTTATATTCATCTTGCACAGGGGACGCGAGTCGAAAGAGGTCGGAGATGCAATAGCGCTTTGGCAGCTTGAGATGCAGTGGATGAATGGACCAGGAGTAAATGGGACAATTCGCACGAGACGCTCAATGGGTCGGAAGGGCTCGAAGTGATTTTGAAGAAATTAACTTCTTTGAAACGGAATTTAATTGAATTTCTTTTGTACGCAAATGGATCTAGACGGTGGTGCGCAGATGAGTGGCATTTATGAATCTCCAGGATGTTTTTAGCCCTAATAGTTCTTATGATTTACCTACAAAGTAATTTTGAATTAGGATTTCTTCCAGCTTGTCCGGATTTGCCAGACATGCCAAATTTGAGACTACTTTCATCTTTTGTTTCATAATGAGTATACCTTAAATGAATAAAGCATCATCTCAAATATTTTGAGTAAATTAAAAACCTAAAAAACCTGAAAAATGTCTTATTATTATAAATTAATAATTTTCCCACATTGCGAATTCGAAAACAAAAGTGTTTCCAAAAAGGGAACTTAATTATGTTCTATTTTTATGCATCGTCCATAAACTAATCAGCATATATTATAGATATTCGTTTTTTTTAATCCATTATATAAATTTTTAAGGAATTTTTATTGTTAAAGAGTTCATAGATCCATTAACATATGAATTGTATATTTTTGCCTATTTTCTACTTTGTCATCCAAAAAGTAGAGTACAAAGTTTTACGAATTATAAAGCACAAATAAAATACCTTGAAGTATTAAGTGCCAAAATTAGCCAAAATTAACTCCAACATTTAATCAAATCCGTTCTTGTTGAGCAGTCACTTTTATAAGAATGTCCATTCTGTATATTATAGTCTTTTTCATCCCGTTTTCAGGGAACTTCGTTCTTCTTAATGTGCAAATGTTATAAACATCACTGTTGAATTAAACCAATATCAATTCACTTCAACTGAAGTAATTTTCCTCGACTTGTAAAGGAGCCATAATTTGAAATGCCAAAATTGCTTTCTATTCTCAATGTCTCTGGTAGCTCTGGTATCTCTGGTAGCTCTGGTATAATAGCTGCTCACCTCAAAATTGAATAACGAAAGAAATGAAGAGGAGTTTTGTTATCTATCTTGAAGCAACTTTACTGGTTAAACAATTTTCCAAGTGTTCAACGCCTACAGGTATCTAAATCAAACTTTTCGATAAATACAACCTGCCATGTCTCTATGAATTCTCATTGAATTCGGTTAGAATGCTGTCTAAAATGTTTACTTTTACAAAATTTTAAGCTTGTGGGAGATATTTTCAAAACGTCTCAAAGAATTGCTTAGAATTCCGGAACTTCCATAAATATCTCAATCATTCCCCTCAATAAATTGAGCAGCAGAACGCAAAGTGAAGACTGCAAACAATTTGAAACCTTAGTCGAGAAAGGGGAGTGCGCGGCACACCGAGAGTACAAGGAGCAATTCTATCATTTTTGCGTTTCTGTCATCGTTCCTGAGGGAAGTCATGGTATGAAGACGTCTTCATTTTTACCTTCTCAAAAGCAACCGTATCCGATTACCCAGGCAGCACACGGCCGAATCATGGCAAGGAGGAAATTACCCTGTGAATTCTATTAGTCCTTGTCAGGAGTACATATCAAGACAAACCAGGCCGAGTCTCAGATGGTTTCCGTTATCTTAATTTCCTTCCTGTTTCTCGAGGAAGTGATTCCTGCTTAACCAGACACCCGTCGTCTTCAATTCCCAATGAGAAGAGCAACGATGTGTCAAACGTTCGCATTAAAGGGTCATGTTCATTAAGAATTTAAAAGGAAAAAAACACTCAAATATTTTTATGTGTAATATACGGAGAATATTTTTTGAAGATTTAAATTAAAGTGATGCAAGAAATTATTGGCATTGTGTGCTCTACCGTTTTGTATTTACTTCTTCAAGATGACACCTGCTCTAGTTTATTTCTAGGTGAGTACGCTGTCCGGCGGTGACAATACGACTCAAACGAATCCAGCAGATTCCATGACTAAACAAAAATTTAAAAAATTCTTGTATGTGCTAATTAAAAATAAGTAGAAAAATATAAATATAAGTTTAAAAATATCTTCATTAGACTCTAACATCTCTATTAAAATGTTATATAAAAGTACAGATGATATTGAGAAAGTATTTTAATTTTTCACAAAATTTAAATTAAATATATTTCCAAAAATTATTTTTCTTTAACCCCTTGGTTATATCAAGTCTAAATGTCTTTCTGCACAGACTATAATTAAAGTCCATGTTAACGACGACACTGCTAACGAAGTGTAGTCTTTAGATATATGATAAAGCCGGTAAGAAGATACCTACAGAATTATTAATTATGTAGCTAGGCAACAAGCCAATTAAATGACCCCAGATGATGTTGTGAGAAGAAATTAGCTCAATTAATTTTCCCGTATAGCCCCCGAAATGAATATTTAATTACCGGTTCTCTTACCCGGTACGTATACTTTCACCTATCGATCCACCTGCTCGTCGGCCAAACCACCCTCACTTCACAGTAGGATACTTTTTTAATTAAAACTTTTTCCTACCGACGTAACTGAGATTGAGTGGATTCGATCAATTACTCCTTTTGCAATCCCCTTTTATGTTACTTTAATTGGTGAGCAATTAATACCGTCCCGGAACCCTTTCCCGCTCTAGCCTTTTATTCTGAACTTTCTGAAATCCGAAGGCGTTTAGAAAGTCTTAGATGACAAAACGACGACAACATCCAGCCAAGCGAATTAGCATTTTCGTCTGTCTGAACACCTCCGCCAGGACGGTGAGGTGTTGTGTACAAGGAATTAAGCAGCTATCTCTGGAAGCTGTCGCCTAATCCAGAGGATTCACAGTACCGGATGAAATCTTCTATTAAACTTAATTAGGCAAATATTTGATTTCCACTCCCGACCAAGAGTTCCGCCTATCTCCCTTGTATAAGGTGGAATTAGGCGTACCTAGAATGGAATTTGAGTGGCTTTTCGGTTACCGTTGATCCTTGAAGGAACGAGCAGCTGTAATATGCTTTTCGAAAGATAACGCCCTGGATTCCCATGCCCTAACCACATTGATGGCTCTTATCTGACGAAAATTTCTTCTCGAAAATTTTAAGAAGGATATCTGCGGAATAAACCTTTCAGAAATTCCTTTTACCTTAAAAATTTTATCATAACCAACCGTATGCCCTTCGAGGAGATTATATGTAAGCACTCACATCGGTAGAATGCATCTGTAGAATATACGTACCACCTTGACCACATTCTACTCGGGGAGGACTTCATGTGTAAAATTTTTCGTAAACGTACGCATGACCGCACAAATAGAAAATATGAGAATGGAAATGAAATGATGAATCTATTGAGTGCTACTCAATTTATTGAATGGTATATACTTTTTTTATACAGTCAGGATTATGTACCTTAAAGGACTGAATTTTTGGAATGTGTATAAAGAAATTTTTATCATACCACTTTAAACGCGTTACAATTTTTGTGTATTTTATAGAATAACATTATCATGTTTTGAGCATACAAAAATGTGTTCAGACATAGCTTGAACAGCTTAAGGAGTCATTCTACTTTCAAATTTAAAAAAAATCAGTTTCGTTTTTTTTCACATTTTTCAATTACTAAACATGTTACGAATATTGTGTCGAAACTTCAATTCGAAATTCGTAAAGGATTTTGTTATAAACTGTTTTAAAGGACAGCGCGTCGAGGCTGAAAACATGCCCCTTTATTTTGCGACTGTCAGACCGATCGCTTTCTGGCACGGTAGTCCGGTCGCGATAATGGCCCCACCTTTATGCTTGCCGATTTATTGATGCATATGTTTAAAGTATAAAATATAGCCCTCGAATTTCTTGTTCTTTTCACATAGAATTTTGTTCAGTGACCTTTTTTATATTTTAACACTCAAAACTTTAAACTCGTTTTTCTCGAAACGTGTTTTTTTGCGGACGATATGCATGATGACCAGTTAAACGATTCCAAAAAAAGACAAAAATGTATCGATTCAGAATTTAATTCTCTATCACACGAACTACAATAAAAATTTTAGGTTACATATTTTTCTTTAATTAACAAAATAATGGCGTAAGAAAAGCGATTTTTTGTATCCTACTTCATGATGTAGGCATTAGCATAAACTTTAAGAAATACTTTGATGTTTTGATTGCGTTGCATTCAGAGCTTGTGTATTTTTTATAAACAATTTTTTTTGGTATACTTAAATAGTGCCTGAAGAAGACACAATTTTTTGTTCAATAATATTCCATACTTTTTTCTAAAAACAAAATATTTTAAATAGCGCTTTTTGTTATATGTCAAAGGGGAATGACCCTTTAATCAACGAAAGGTACCTTGAATAAAGCAGATAAATCAATAATCAATGTGAGTTTTTTTCTGATATTCAGAGTTAAATTTTAAATTTTGTGCTTTATTGGAGGGATTCAATGGAACTGTTTTGTTTATTATTAAGAGGCCAAATACATTTAAAATTGTTACAACCCTTACATTGCTGTACTGGAACACTTACCATTGATTTCAAAATAAAATTTTTTAATATTGGAAATATGTGGAAAAATGTTGGTTTGATACTTTAATTTTAAAGTGTCTTGTCTTTTTCGGTCCCACGTAATCTAAACTTCATCAAATTTTCATTATTTCTTCTGTACTTGGTATCTGGTTGAAGTTATTTTCATTTAGTTGAAATTAAATAATAAATTTTCCCAGAATCACACGCCATTTGAAAATATCTTGATATACCTATCGTTCTAGAAATTCCAGAAAAGACCCCTTTAACTTACTTAAGACCGTATTCTCACTCCTTGAGTTCATTTACCGCGGCACATAATTGAGAGTACACTCGAAAACAATTCTCCATTTGGGTACCGTTAAGTAAAGAACAAATAGGCCTTAGTATTCTATTCCATTCAAGGACGACTGGAATTCCTACAAGTCCTACAAGAAGTACTTACAAGGACTTTTCGAAATGTTCGCTTTCCTCGTTCGCGGAGCCAGACAAAAGCACCGAATTTAATTTCGAGGCTACGGAAAGCAACACGAATTAACTCCCATAAAATTTATAGAACGGCACGGTTGTCGTGAAGGCACGACCGACGTCTTATGTGAGATTCCTGTTCCCAGTCCTATCTAGAGTACCTGGACCGGTGGTTCCAGGGGGGATTACCCTGTGGGTAATTAATATTGAAAATCTCGACAATTGAACGTGCCCAGGGCATCAATTACATCAGTGAGCGTTCGACGCAGGGGGTCGGCGTATTTAATTTTGCCGCGAATTCAGAGGGATCCTACAAAAGAAGATTGATGAAACCAACGATGTCACTTGTTAATTTATTTCTGCTATTATCCTCTGTCCATGACTATCGGAGTTTCTTTTGTGTCCCTCTACATACCAGCAATAACCATTGGAGAGAGACAACTCCCTAATACTAATGCTAACTTGTCGACTTCTACGACAGAAATGGGAAATAATAATTAGTGGGACTAAAAGCATATTAACTTAGAGATCCTTCTTCTTTCACCAGATGTAGCAACAGATACGTCAGGAGATCCGGTCAGCATCAATCAAAACGAAGACTGTCAAGGAAGCCCAGCGCCTCCATGACGTAGTTCATCACGATACACATCACTCGAGTAGCAACCAAGTCCTGAGGCCTTCCGAGTTTTCATAAAAATTAATTTCGTCGAAAAACTTCCTTTCGGGTTTTATCAGTGCTTCCATTCTCATCCCATCTGAAGCAGCCAAGGATTAAGGCAGCTCCGGTTGTCTGTAGTCCTTATGGTGTATTCTTCTGTTCCAACTCGCTGGGACAAAAATACATCGCGCCGCCGAGGGAACTTCCCAGCCGTCATTCTACAATTAGGTTATCGGCTAGAAATTTAATAAAGCAAAATTTTGACCGAACATTTTTCTGTGACTTGAGCACAGAACCATTCCAGACGACGACCGTCTGCCTTTTTTGCTAATCTTCTTTCCTTTGCTTCATTTAATTAAATTACAGCAATTTCTGAGGACTAAAGCCTGATAGGTTGATATGCGAATGGATGGGAGTTATTGCCTTTAATACCCAAAGTAATAGACATTCTTGCCTTTTCGTCATGTGCATTATTTTCAATTAATCTTAGGTACAAAACTGCGTCCGAAAATTCGATGAAAATGTATGCTTTAATATGAAACAGAAAAAATACTTTAAACGAATAAATTCTTAACAAACATTGAAGTATCTGGTACTTTTCACTTTGGAATTTCCATTTCAATAGACCAACTTGCGTCGTCTGCAAAGCCATAAGTAAACTTTCCGACTAGTTAGGTCATTATTATCTAATTCACGATATACAAATTGCCAATTAAACATATTCAAATAATGTAAATGATAATACATTTGGATAAGAGGAGGTGGGAGAGTTTACTTAAAAACTTCTCTCTTTGTTTTTAGATGAGGCTCAGTATTGCTCTTACAAATAGAAAGTATGGTTTGATCACGGTGTTCAAGGTTTTTTTTTTTAATTAAAGAGTTTCAATAGACCTATGTCAATCAATCGGACAGCCCAGAGACCCGCTTCCAGTTGCATAACGATGCACTCACGACAGTGCAGAATCTTTTCTCGGACGATATTTGCTCAGGAGCATCGTAAGTCCCTGAAATTCCACTTAATCCCCGACTGATGCTTAAACCGATTTCACTCCGCTCTATTTTTCACACTAATCGGAGCGATCGTTTAAATTGGTCTTTCAGTTGCGCGGGTGGAACATGATTAATAACTCCCTAGGATAATTTCCACTAAAAAAAATGGACACAAAATGTATTGCACTTGGCAGCAGTGCACTTCCCTCCGCCTGTCCCCTATCCACCCGGATAAGTGTAACGCATGCAAATGAAGATTAAGCGAACGTGATAAATTCTAACGAGTACCAGCAACAGCATCCTCCCCCATAGGATAAATATGCACATACCTGTTGACCTGGATTTGTTTCTTGCCACCTTTTCGAAAAAAAATGAGAAAAAGTCATGAGAATTTCCATTTTTGATATGCACGTCGAGAATAAAAAAAAAATCGCGCAAAATGCCGCAATTGATCCGAATCATTCTGCAGCAAAGCTCAACGGCATTCGCGCGGATTTCAGCCAAGGCTAACTGGCAAAAGCTTCCCCAGGTCGCGATTTTAACGCTGCATCAGTTCGCAGCACGAGGCCGCCGGCAGGTATTTCCTGGCCGTGAGCCTTTCACTTTTTTTTTGGGAATTACTGTCTCAGTTTTTTGGTCGAATTGATTCCTCTGACCTGCCCTGAAACAATCTGACAATGGTTTAGATCACGCATTCCATCAAATCCAGGATTGTAGCAGATCTAGCTTCTTTTTGTGACGGTCGGAACCAGAGTGGTCCCAGGGGGCGTAGATCAAGAGCAAATCTCGAGGATACGGGTAAACGATGAGGCGCTAACGAAGTCGGCAAATCCCATCTTCGCTTTTTCCTTACTCGGGCTTTGCGCAAACTTTCAGATTCCTGGAGGACCACCCTCTCGATGAATCGGGTCGTATAGATTCTATTGATTCCCACTCAGTTTTAGTTTCGGGCCACCCACCCTATGCCCCCAGCAATGATCCCGGTTGGGAATCAGGTTCTAGGGTGGATGAGTTCGTGTATAGGCGATAAATTCGCCGCTCCGCTCCCTGCTTACATTCCTCCTTCTGGGAGCATGAAAATTTTATGGCGGGGAATAAATGCGTTGAAAAATAGAAAGCCAAAATCAGACCACATTTGCTGCTCCTTGTTTTTTTCTCTTCTTATCCTCCTTAACCGGCGACCGGAAGTGGCTGAGGGCGGCTCTTCAGAACCCCGGAAGCTTTCTAGCCCTTTTGGCTTTTTCCATTTAAGCTTCTGGCCTCTCGATTGCGAAAGGATAGCGAATGAATGAAAAAAAGATTTCACTTCAAGAGAAATTTGATTACGATTTTTTTTCTGTAGATACACCCACCAAATCACTTCGCTTTTTGGCAATATTAAAATTTTCCACAGAAGTTATTTTGAATTCCCCAGGATAATGTGGGACGAGGATGAGTTTAAGAGTGGGTATGCTGGGAAGGAGTTCATTTGGTGAAGAAACAATTTAATTTTTTCTGTCTGCCTGAATTAGTTAATCACAGTAAAAAAATTTTAATCAACCGAAATATTCACGTACTTTAAAACGATATTGCAATTTGAAGTGGATTCTGCAGGGCAGACCAATTATCAGGCAGTAAAAGGGGAATGTTTAATTAAACAAAAACAAAATGTAAACAAACAAATATAAACAATACAATAAAAATTAATTAAGACCAAATATTTAATAAATTTACATGTAAATTTTTTTAAGTATTTTTTTTATCACAAATTGAATCCTCAACTGAACTGAACTGAACTAAATGAAAATTCATATGGCAATTTATATAACATAAAAATTGAAAAACATTTTTCGCTGTATACTTTATTACAATTTGTATGATATAAAAACAAATTAAAATTGATAAGGCAATTCATGAATTTGAACAGTAACCTGGCTTTTAAAATATCACAAACTCAGTGCTTAAAATAAAATGTAATTGAATGGTTATAGTAAAGGACTGTAAAAAAGATAATTATACTTTTGATAATGTTAATAAAATCTGTGAAATGTTTTAATTAAACATTTTTCAAATAAAATAAATCCTAGTTTCTGAGACACAGAGGTCTAATGCACTTTTTATTAAAAAACGGACAACTTTCCACGTAAAGCGGGTCTAATTAATTCAGACAATATAAAAAGGGTCTTAATGCAAAATCTACACTATATTATAATAATCACTCTGCAGTTCAATAATATCATCGCATTTCTCAGATCACTTTAAAATACTTTAATATTTAGGAAATCTTTAACATTTAGAAAACAAGAACTAAAATGTTATTTATCATCAAAAGGTAGTAAATATTGAACAATAAAATGGAAGCGAGGAAAATGTAATTTACACCGTAATTGCAAAAAGGGAAAAAAAGTAATTTTTGTAAATTCAGCTTAAAAATAATTTTAAAATTAATCAATGAAAATTGAATACGATACAATTTTTAATAACACCATAACATACCAGAAATTTTTTTAGAAAACCCATCAAATATTCATTCAATCATGAAATATTAATCATTCAGGGAGATAATGTGAATATTCCCGGGTGTTGAATTTTTTTACAAGAACAGTCTCAATTAGCATAAATTTTTCGAAGAATTACTCGACAAAAATATTCGTAAAATGATTTACCAACTGTAAATATTTTCTTCAAAATTAAAAAAAAAATTAACACATTTCACACGACGTACCTACATTATAATTAATTAAACTATTCATGAAATATTCATCCAAATCCAAGAGGTATCCTCAATCGTTTCTTCAATGGTCGATGGAATATCTCATTTATTATTTCTAAAGCATTATGGAAGACTAAAATCTTTCGGGACGTTATACAAAATAAAAAATTCAGAATCCACAGAGAGAAGAAAGTTAACATAGTCATTGGTATATTCCATTTCAGGGAAATTCTAGCGTAGATTTTTAGGGCATTGGCATCGGAAATTTCAAGAGGTCTACATTACATAGGATAGTACTCCTTTAAATTTTAACGAAAACCCTTTTTTTATAAAAAATATTGAGTGCTCCATACTATTGTAGACCTGCTTGAAATTTCATCCAATTTGAACACAATGAACTTGTCCAAAGGTCCAACCGTATATCTAAATAATTTAACACATAGCATTAAATTGAGTAGACCTATCTAAAAGGGACTGAACCTTATACACTGAAAGGAAAGCTTTGTCCTTTTTAATTGTAATAATTTTTTTCGTTGCAGAGTTTAATCTTTAAATAATCTGCAGATCTCTAATAATTCCTAGGATGACGAATTGTATCGGATTCTTAAAAGATATCAGATTTTTAGGATTCCGGATAAGGCAATGAATTACACAGATTGTTTCTAAGCAATCAATCCTTTTCTTTCTTCGAATTACTAGTGGATCCTGTCAGAAATTTAGGAACTCATAAATTATGTGTAATTCAGTCCTTTTTCCAAGGATACTATCCTTAGCAGGAACCGGCGTGAAGAGTTTTCCACTTTTTCCTTTTTTGCTTTTTTTTCTTACTTAAGATCTGTCCAGATTTATGGCTGGCTGATTTGCAAGATTAATGGATTGTATAAAGTAAAGTTTGTTGGTAAAAACAAAATATGCAAATCTGTTGACCCCATCAACAAAAGTTGCTAAATTAAACGCAAACAATAAAATCGAACGAACAGCACCTCCTTAATGGAATTTTCCGCATGGTGTGAGCGATGACTAGCGCGATGAAAAAAGGATCGCCTAGGAGCGTTATTCCTTTTAATTCTTAATACAACCGAGTGCTACACAGACGAAGCATATATGAAATCGGAGCGCTAACCGCACTACCCCTACCATTAATCTACATAAAATCCATTGAAGCGATGAAAATCCACCTTCGTGTAGTGGATATTCCTTGCCCATTCTGGTTCCCCAGGGCACCGCTATCCTTCAATGCTAATCAGCAGTTGTTCCTTGTTTGTCTATAATCTATCCAACAGCCTATAATCTATCCAAAATCTGGCAAAGTATCGTTCTCAGTGTTTGCCAAAGTTGAACAGGATAAAATCCGCTCCCATAGGAGCATTTCCGCAAATAGGTTGAGCATAATGAGATGTCGAATGGTATTTAAAAGAAGAGCCGGGCATTAGCCTGGATAGAGTGATTTAGGGAAGTTTGTTCGAAAGCGGGATGTCCGGCGCATGTAGTTTTAATTAATATTCAGATAAGCCTCTTACACGGCCGGGCGGTTTTCGGATTTTCAATGGGCTGATTTATAATGTGCTCTCGAGAGCCCAGAACCATACACCAATTACTAATTCATATGCTGACCAAAACTTTGACAGCCTTCCTCGGAGACTCCAATCAAGGAGGGGACAATAGAACTGAGCAGTACCGGTACATAATACATTCCCGTCCGTAATCGAAGACCCACCATCCGTAATGGGTAAAGTCCTTCAAATTGCCACACTCATCACTTTAACTCTATCCTAGAACCGACACAAGGCAATCACTGTCAACAGCCCGAAAACTACACGTCAGCACTCATGTTTTATTCCGCACGACTATTTAGCACCCCCGGAACCGGGTTTCCCAACTAGCCTATCATTCTAGAATCGCGGCTGTGCCGCCTATCAGTTTAGGATTTCGAAAAATTGAGTTTTCAACTGAGGAGCTTTCTCTAGACGACTGCCGGACCGATAAGCCACATTGCACCTCGCCGTCGTCGCCGCGCTGTCTACCGCGAGGAAGTACGGAATATCGCTGCCGAAAGCGTTGCGACTTTTCGACGTCACATCGACCACCACGTCGCTGGGAAGCAACAAATGTGGCACGTCCAGCGCTACTAAACGTCGGTGCCGGATATCCAGACAGCTTTCGTCCAATTCAAATGTTTCAAGTTGGCGCCGTGCTTGGACGAAGTTTTCCCGGTATTTCCCCGGGAAGCTTTTCAGGAATACACAGAGAGAATTTGAAGGTGTTGGGAGGGTTTGTGGAAAATGGGAATTGCTTACAAAATTTCGTTAATATTTACACAGGTATATGAAATTCACGAGTAACGCTGTCCAAATTCACTGTCCTGACCTAAATTCTCGCTAACGACTTTTGTTTTGTTGACGTGCTGCACTAGACCTTAGTATCCAATTTCAAGAATCGGCTATCACAATGTTAGAAATTCGTACATTTAAATAATCTAGACCAAAGAGAAAAACCGCCTTCACCCTATGGCTCGTTATTGGCTTACCGAACGAAGAAGTTTTGCCTTGAGTGCTTAATAACAGATTTATCTAATAAACCTACATACAACATACAACATACAACATAGCAGCTTATGCAGGCTTCATTAAAGTTAACTCTTCGTCTGAAAAAGGCTCATTGGCTATGTTACAGGGTAAATTTTGTCTCAAAAATAAAAAAGGTACTTTTTTAAACACAACCAAAATGATGTCAATGTGAAAGGTCTTATTTATGCCACGCACGTTGTTCACGTAAGATTTTTACGCAATCAAATTTTTCTAATAATTAAACTCAAAATCTTAACGAATTGATTGAGACTATGTTCAAATATTCCCTAACAAAGTAGCATTTTTTTGGTCCTCCTACAATCTATGGAAAATTTCTTAATTCCACGCCAACCGCAGCGGCGTACCTCTTCAGAGATGATAATGCACTTTTTTTCTTTAATATCAATCCTCAATTTGAAATATTCTCCAAAGCAGGTTGTAGCAATGAGAAGTTTTGTACGAAACTCATAGCAGTTTTTAGTTGAGCAGTATTTAAAAAAATCAATAACCTTACAAGTAGCATGAGAATAAAGAAAACTAAATTTTGTGCTTTGTAATAAACATCGACATGTTTTTCTAATTAAAATACAAAAAAAACATTTTTATAGGTAATCAATTTGTGAATGGTTTCTAAAGCTCTTTAAGACTTAAACATAGATTTCTAGAAAAATTTAATCAACATATACTATCACATTTTCCCATATTTATTTAATATTATTAATTAATTTCACTTCCATTTCGGAAAAAAATGGTTTGTATTGTTAGCGAAATTCCCGACTTTTGTTCATTTACGTAAAATTAAATCGGCAATGCAAATTTTAAACTAAACTCGGAAATAAATAAAAATTCTTATGATTTGGATGTGATGTTGCTAGCACTGTTCTATAGAAATTTCCTATTTACTCTCTTAGGTGAAGAATCCTTCTCTTCAGAGATCACATAGGCTTTGTCTATTGCCACCCAGAAATCTCTTCGGGAACTTTAAAAGCCCTCAGAAGGACTCGTGAATGAATGGACTAAAAACCTCAGGTGTGTACGTGCCAGAATATTTTAAAACGAAGGCGGCTTTCCATCCCACCTAGAGTCGCAGATGTAACGTGTCTTATAGACACTGTGGTAGTAGAAAGTAACTCTCGCGCCTAGTTGTGTCGAATTTCTACTTATCGTCTTCATCTTCGTTTGATGAAATTATTTTTCACGCAGTCCTCGTACCTTTCCCGGGTTAGCTTAATCGTCGTCGGCGGAGCATTAACCTTTGAAGAGCCCAAAAAATCGTGTAAAAACATTTCCGTTTACTCCTCATATTTTTGGCAAAAAGATGACGAAAATCTTAAGTGATCCTTATGATTTTCTAGATTCTTTCCAGAATATTTTGATTCACATAAATCATGGGTGAGCTAAGGGATTGGGAAGCCCCCTAAAGAAGAATTTTGAATTGAAACTGCTGGGAGAAGCCTTTTGCTTAATCTTTTGTTAACAGATTTCCATGTGCTTCTGGTTGCGAAGAATTTGTGATATTTTGAATAGAGGGAATCAATAACATCCTCTTAGCTCCTTCACCAGGATCAAGGATTTCAGATAAAGATAGAGGCGTGTATGCGTTTGTGTGTATGTGCGAAAGCTTATGAATTCCTGAATTGTGGAAATTAGTCCCATGTAGAAATCTTGCCCGAAAGGACTGTAATCAATTAGGATGAGTATCTTAGGATTTCGAACCGTATTGCATACAGGGTTGCTGGATGCATCATACTGATTAGAAAAACTATTAAATTCCTCTAGGACTCTCCTGGGAAATCGATACTCTGCAACCTTGTACTTTCCCGATTCGCGTTTAACTTTGAAATAGTTTTCCCTTCGATGTCGATGCAGTCCTCGAAGTTTTGTCGTATATTGTTGTCCCGGAAAAAAAGTCTCATGTATCCAGAGCGCTCCTTTATCATGAAGTGGATCTCCTTTCAGGAACACAAGGACTGATTCTGTAGATCGCCTGGTTCAGTCAGTTTTAATGTACTGTACCATACTACACACGCTCAAGGAATTTTCCAAGAAATAGATGAAAAACACATAACACAAAACACCAACTTCGGTACAGTGAGTGGGACTCAAAGGCGAAAGCCTTCGACAAAAATTACGCTCAATGCTAAAGTTGTTTTCCTTTATTTTCGGCTATGGCATGTTTTTTCAGGAAAAATGCAAGGGGGAGGGAAACAGTGGCAGCAACAGCAGCACAGCTACGGGAAATCCAAACAGAAAACACTTTTTGATTTATTTCCGCCTTGAACTGAAAAGTTTTTAAGTTGTAAAATGATTTCGCCTTACTGGATTTTTTTATTTGTTCAGTTCAGGGATAAAGACGAATTAATGGAACTCTGTAACGTGCCTACACTTTGAAATTATCAGTTTTAATAGACTTCGGATATACGCAAAATCTCTTCAGGCATTCATGGAATCTATGATTTAGTAAATTGAGACATTTTCCATTTTTCCGACTCAATGAAAGGATTCGATTCAGGCTGTGATTACTTCCGTTCAAGCATTATTTTCTCTCTGTAAATCCCTCCTGGGAAAATAAAACTCTAGTTCGGTGTGTTTTATTCGATAGCGTCTCCTAAATATTGAAAAGTAAGTAATAAAAAATAACGATGTGTTGAACTTATTCAATAGCACCCAAAAAAGTTTCGTCAGCAGTTTCGAATAATCAAGAACTTTTAAAAAATAATTAATGATTTTAAACAAAATAATAATAATAATGCATGAGCATTTTATTTTTTTTTAATTTGTTGCTTAAAAACAACAGTATTTAGACAAGTATTTAATAAATGCCTATGAAAATAGATCTTTTTAGCTATTTCCCAAAGTATAATTATTAAAAGAAAATTAAGAAAAGTAAAAGACTTCCTGAATTTTGGGGAAGCTCAATAACAAAATTCTTTTTAATAATTTAAGATTCTAAGCATATTTTGTCGTTGTTTCTATAGGACCCCGTAAATCCCTTGGAAATTATGCTAAAACTATGTCTTTGTTTTTTAAGATAAAAAAACGTACCAGAAAATTAACTTTTATTAATTTGGCATTGAAATATTATTACAGATTTAAACAAAGTGCCAGGAATGGAGAAATGTGCGAAATCGTAAATTATAAAACCAAAAAATATCTTGATATGGTACCAATTTTACTACCATAAGACATTTGACCATTTAAGCGTAGTCAATTTCCGAAAATTTGGAATTATGTTCTGAGGTAATTAAATCTTGTCCAAACACATAACTATAAAATGTTTATGAAATATCGAATTTTCAAAATAATTAGTAGACTTCAAATTGCTAGTTTGATAGACTTTTTTTTATTTTACGTTAATTATATAAAACCCTTTGTTCTAAAATAAAATTCATATAATTCATACCGATTTAATTTTGTATTAGAAAGTACCACATTTTTAATATCAATACTTTTGAAAGAAATTTAAAGAGAAAAAATTTTATTTCTCAGAAATCTCTAATATATTTTCATTACTCAATATACTTTAGTTAATTCACATTGAAATTGCTTGATTTTTACACAAAATATCTTAATTATTTTTGTTATATGTGCAAGTTATAATAGTTATCCTTAAAATTTCACTATTTTTTTTACACTCACCCAAAACTTTATGATATGTTGTTAACATGTTTGTATAACTTCTAGAAAGGTCGAAAAGCCCCTGCATTTCAATATAAATCTAAGAAAATGGTCCAGCAAAAAGATATCTTTTAAGTGCAATCCTAAACAACTTTTAGAATTTTCTCCGCAATAAAAAGAAACTTAGTCTAGCTCATTTTTCTAACTTTCCTATCAGCTCGAATTCCATTTGTAAAGAGACCACTGAAATTCAAGCCGACCGAATGGAAAGCACTGCATCGGACGGAGATAATAGAAATTGCCCTTGATGAGCACGTGTACGGGATGACTTTCGATTTTGGCTCCACGAGCTTCACCGGCGTCCAAACCGTAGAACGAAAACATATGAGCTGTGCTCTGCATGTGGGAGATAAAAAATATCGGATTTCTTCACGGCGAGTATCTGTCGCATCTTGTAGACGTAAAAAGGCATCAGCGGAGCATGATCAAAGCTCGAAATATCTCGCGGTGTCTTAAGACCTAATGCTTTATGAGCTCCTACTTTAACCCTCGTCGAAGTGGATTCTCCTGGTGAATCATAAGAGACTCAAATGATTTGTTTTGTGACACATCAATTTCTTCGCCCTCACGGCTAGCCGTCAAATTTTTTATGGCTCTTAAGCATAACCAAAGTTGGCAGTTTCCATGAAATTCGCCCTCAAGATTTAAGCATGCAATAAAAACTACTAACATACTTTTACAATTTAGGCAAATTTACACAATTTTCTTTTAATTTATTGTTGCTGCATCACATTATAAAGAGATTTAGATTTGTTATTACCTTTTTTCACTTCTTTAAAGTGTGATTTTTCCATTTGCGTAAATATTAAAAAGTTCAAGTAGGAGATTTTTAACTTCGAAACACGTAACATAAAAATAAAGCAAAATTTTTCCTATATAAAGCAAGTTCAAAACCATAAAAGAAAATAATTTATAGCACCCTGTTCCCCTATTCCATCTGTTAATAAACTATAGAATGATTTATCGTTCTTCGACCAACCAATGGGTAGATTACTGCTTACTCTTAAATAGAAGCTATTTAATCTACTTAAGCAGCCCTCTTGACCAGGTTTCCTTAAAGAATCAGTTATGACATCCCCAAGATAAAAGGCTGTTTTCCTCAGTAACCAGAAATGATTCACTTCTGAACCAATTCCTGCTCTCTCACGAACTTGATCTGCCGACCTCAGCTCGTTGACCTACCAGACCACTTAGGATCCTTTCAAGTGCAGGCGATTGAAATTGCTCAAAGCAATCAATCGTATGTAGTAATAGGATAAGATTATTTTGTTGCTCTCAGAAGCTTTTAATATCATTAGTGTTTGTTTAAAATTGAAATAGTGCTATTTTCATCCCTACAGCATACAATTCATTCCCACATCCTTAAGATGTCTCCACAAATAAGTCACTTAATTCCTGAATTAATCCGCTAAAATACGCAACATAACTGGGCCTCATCCTGCGTGCTAGAATTAAGCGCAGAGTCAACGAGAAAATGACGGCTACTGCGCCGATAGGAATTCAGCTTAAAAGTGCAACAAACTCTTTTGAGTTATTCACCTTTTCAGTTCAAACTGTTCCTAGCCCATAGGGGAGGTCTGATGTATTCATTCGGAGTTCCCGCAGGAAGGAGCCAGCATTAATTTGACTCTTCGCTGTCACAAGTGTTTCGTCTGTTTGTCTATATTCAAGCATTCGAGGGAACACAAATGAATACATGTGCTCATCTTCCGTTTCCTTCTTGGAGTCTTCCCTTATTTTAGTTATTTTCTATTTTTTTTTCCAAGATAACAAAGTTCCTTCTAGTATGACTGTGTATGACGACAACGGCGAAAGTGCCATTAGTGCAGGAGGATGAACTTTATTTCATTTACGGATAGTTTGTTCGTTTCAAAATGGTCTCAAACTCCGGAGGACTCTAGTGGAACTCTGAAGACTCTAAAAGTCAAGAACAGAAATTTAGGACGCAAGTTTCGTTTAAAAGGAGTGGCAAACTCTTTTCCTGTGCTGTACTTGCACAAACGGTGGATTTGTACACACAATAAGGCATCCTGTGGAATATAACTAAAGTACAGGGTGCCCAGGAAATCTCCTGGTCTACTATACATCAGCATTGCGCCTGTTTATGTCGGCCGCCAGCATTATAAAACAGCTGGCAGACGAATAAACATAAATCAGCACAGACTAAATTTTGCTCACAGGTTGTACTTAAGAAAAAGGAAAAGGAAAACAGGAAGACGACATGGCACAAGGAGCTGGTGGCTCCTTGAATTCCTGGCTTAAAGCCATGCTGAAGTCTTACAGTTCATTTTCTGCCTGTTGTGTGACTTAATGAGGATCCCAGGGAGGAATGTATACGTACTTATGCCTGTTCCACGCGCAGGGTCCTAGTTCTCACCTCACCCCAGTTTTCCTTTTCAAAATATTTTTTAGAAGCCCTCAGGGTAACGTGAATACCATTTCATTCTTCAGGTATGCTCAATGCCCCACGTACGGCAGCAGTAGAACCCAGCAGCATAATTTTAGCAACGTTGGGCTTGATTATACCTAAAAGGTGTGGCGGTAACACAAGGAAGACGACTATCTACCTGTGAACTGCCACCATGGACTTTTGTTCTCATTCTACTAACTCGTGGGACGCATAAACTTTAAATGCGACTGGCTGCGGAAAATTAAAATGGGGCCACAAAACTGAAACTTACATGAAAGTTACCTCCTTGCGGCTGCTAGGAACAGACCATCGTGGGAATGAAAGGGGAGTACCTCCTCCTCATTCTTAAGGGTTAAATGGGAATACGAGGTTTTATTTGCCAGTTGTACTTTGTTGATCTTCCATTAGGTGACAGAGGCAGAATGTATTGAAACAGAGCTGAAGAACTCGAGACAGGACTGTGGAATACTCACATTAAGGAGCATTGACCTTAAGGAGTGTGAAAAATTAGTTTTTACATTAAATAGGCTTTTTATGGTATGAGTTCGCGTATTATATGGGTTTTTCTGTAACTGAAGATTAACCACCAGTGAACGTCATATTTTGATTATTTGCCACAACAGTTTTGTGTAGCAAAACAGCAAGTATCTCTTGCTCAAAATGCCGACATCACCTATAAGCTAACTAATACAGCTATAATTGAATTTTGGTCCTCCGGGAGAATTATCCACTGAGGACGGATGCTGTTTGGCCAGCAATCCCGGCTTATCTTCATTTGGCAAGCTTTTAACTAACTTAACAAGTTGTCCTATCAGTGGCCGAGCATTTCCCTCACCCCTGTCACAGAGGTTACAATAAATTTGTCGTCGAAATCCCGACCCTGCTATCCATGGCTTACATTGTTTGTGCAGAAGATTGGAAATGCAAGCCGAATGAGGAAGGTTCTCAAATGCATTTTCCCCTTGGTGGTGGTAAATTGAAGTTGGAGTTAGAGTGGACAAAACGGCAGCGAGGAAAACGAGGAATGAGGTTCAGACCTTTTCATAACTCCATAACTTTGCATGTTTCAAGAATTCTTTTTTGACCCATGTTTTCCTTTCCATGATGGAGGGACAATTCCAAATTTAGTTGGAACTTTTGCAAGGTCTGACTGGATGCGATATAAAGTTTACCGGTAAAGTAATTGCTTTAGAGACGGTTCGTGACCGTTTTACAAGACTTACATGGTTTTAAAGTTCCAAATTGTTGCCGTACTTTGGATGTATGAAAGTGATAAATGTTACATGATATGGTTTTTGTTGGTATTCTTGTTATATTGACACAATTTCACCCCACTGATACTAAAGTCCACACACTGCACCTACGTGGACTTTCAAAATTTTATGGAATAGGGCTTCGTAAATTGATTAATAAATCCGGCTATTTGGAGTTTTGGGTATCCGAACTTTGCATCTTATTAAAATCATAATCCTAATTTAGACTTGCGGGTACTTCATAACTTAATCGATTTTTAGATATTTCCTACTTTTATGGGGTATAATTTTTCGTTAATACCAAAACAGATAAAATACAATGGATGGTTTGATTTAATTAAAAATTAGGGTCGAATTTTATGGTAAATTTGGAGCTAATAGTTTGCCATATAAGGTATAGATATACTTTTAAATTGTTTATGATGTGACAAGCATTATGCGTAGAGTGCGGATATGTGGACCATAAGCAGTCAAAGCGGGAAACAGTTTTTCGTATTTTAAATTTAAATTGCGTTCAAAATTACTTTAGATTTTACCTATAGAAAAATATTTTTTCATGCAATTTTTGAAAATAATTTTGAAGTAATCCAGCTTTGAGTATACTTATACAATTTTATACGACTATTAGAATTTTTAATTTAAAATTCTTCTTCATATTTCATGAGAATAATTTGGATTTTGATGTTTTATTCAACCTTAATATCAAATTTTTTAATTTGATTTTATAGAATTCAGATTAAAAAACAAGTCTTTTAATTACATTTTTTTCTTCATCGTTTTACAATCATATCATAGAAGACATTTGTTGTTGGGAAAGAATTTAGCTTCAAACAACATAAGATGTACTATATTTTGACCTAATAACATCCGAATTTCTAAAAACATATGATACTTTTCTCAATCACTTATATGGCAAATATTTTTCATCTGTAATTCTATTTACATTTATTAAACAACAATCTTAGAAAACTTTGTTCGTCTAGTCATTTTGAATTCCGAAACAATTTTTCAATATAATTGACCTCTTACTTCAGTAGAATAATTTGAGTGTTTCCTATTACAAAACATGACTTTATTTACACGTGTAATTTGACAATGAATGAATGAATAAAAACACATTTAAACAAATTTCACATTCAAATAACACTTAAAACGATTATTTTCTCCGTTCAAAATAATATTATTCAAAATATTTTTACTGTAAACTTTGGAAGAACATCATGCCATTCAAACTGTCTTACAATGAACAAACAGCCCATATCCCCAGAGTATAGTACATTACTGAAATCACGTTCTACTTTAAAAGGATGAGATTTAAATAAAGCGGATCTGGTGGGGTAAAGTAATATGATTCTCCGCCATCATTATTTATTGCTGCCGAAATTCAAGATAAATTGAAAGCATTTTCTACCGGAGCTGTAAGATATTCACACCATTGCTGCGAAAAACCCACAAACCATCGCGCCGTGTTTCTATGAGAAAACAGAAAAGCCCTGAAAATAAGCTATAAAATTCATAAGATACAGTCGACTCCATCCGAAGAACAAATGAAATGGACCGTGAAAGATAACTCGCATAGAAACGCCTGGCAAGGGCTCGCAACTCCCATGTGAATATGAATCAACTTAACCAGAAGACGAAGAGGCACTTCTTTTTGTGTGCTGAAGAAAAGCTTAAGAATTCTTATCGTTCCCCGATTTGGTCATAACCCGAAGGAAACTGAAGCTGAAAATTCCATCAATAAACCAATTTTTCCCTTCAGTTGTCCAGACACAACTCTGTCAGCGGAAGCAGTTGAAGGAGCCGGGCAGACCCTCGAAGATGAAAATTTCGCCCAGCTTAAGTTTATCAAGTTCGATTAGGACGCAGGAAAGAAAGTTTTCAATGTTCGAGGAATAAAAGTTTTTTCATTTTGATTCGCCGACGGTCCTTCAAATATAAAGAGGCAGGGCCGAGTCGGACCGAGAACCGGGACCTGGACAGGAACAGGGCCCAAGTTTCGTCGCCTACCTCCTCTTCAACATTTTTCATATTTTCCATGCAACAAGATAAATCCTCTTGCCCGAGGGCCGGGGATCCTTTCAACTTCCCTTAGCCCTTTACTCCGTCTGGACGACCCCGGGCCTAATGCCAAAAGGCAATTCTCATCAACGACGTCTTTTGCATCACGAAGGCCTTTGCGCTTCTTCTCATTTTTAGTGTATTTACTTTTTTGCTTCCTTTTGGCTTTAAGCCGACCTTAAAGCCCAAGAGGTTCGGGTTAATAATAGGGCTGCACGGGACCGGCAAAAATTCGCAATAATCATGGCAGGAGTTATAGAGTGGGACTCCGGAACAGGGGCCCGTGGTGTTTTTTTTGTTTTAAACTAATGAGAAAATGCGAGTTTGTTTTATTCCAATATTGAAACAATCGGATTTCCCTTCCTTTGAAGGATCTGCGTACGACCGTCCGGGATTAAGTTCGTAGATTTAAGGACTGTCGCACTAATTGAGACAATTTTAATAAGAGAAAATTTTGTATGCCTTCCACTTGAGTTAGAAACGACGGGAATAACTCGGATAGCTCAAAGAACTTCAGGAAGAGCCTGAGGAAAAGGCAGTTTGCTGAACGGATGACTCCCGGAAAGCAAGGAATGGATCAGGAATACCAACTTTTTACGTGATGAACGTGCACTGAGTGTTCAAAAAGGTTTTCTCTATGTGCACAAAAGAAAATCATTGAAACGGAATGAAAATTTCAAAGCAAAGTGCTGATACTTGCAACGAACTAATAAAGTTGAAACTTTGAAAAATTTTGCACTTTTATATTGAGGAGAGATAATTGAATTAAGAAAAGTAAAACGGTTCTAGAGAAAAATAAGTTTTAGATTTAAAAATTGAATAAGCCCTGATAAATCAGAGTTATAATGACCAAAATGAAAAGAAAAATATTTATACTTGATATAGACTGTGGCTCTAGATTATGGAGCTGTGTACTTAAAAGATCCTTCTTGAAAACAAAAATGAGATTTCTTTCTGCACTGACTCTACTATGCCGCCATGTTTAAAAATAACCAATAACCCGAATGTATCTTTATTTCAATTCGTATTTATACAATATGTTCTAGCACAAGTACAACTGACGTTATTTATTTTGAAATAAAAGAACCTGAAGCATTATGATTTTATTTACAGACATAAAACGAGCTAAAGATAAGAATGACTTTCGCGTCGACGTAACCTATGCAAATAATTAATAACTTACGTAATAAGGTACTAAGATTAATTTTGTATTCAAAAGGGGTCCTTCCCAAGCGAATCTTATAGTACAATTTTCATTTAATCATGTTGGGTATGCTGTTCAAAATTCGTCCAGAACTGAATCATTTCGTTGACCGATTTCCTTCTGCAAGTTTTCAACCGCAGATGGTCCGCCTGCAGAGTGCTAGAGAGTCCGGCAGGATAGCTCTTAAGTTTGGTTAGCCCATCGTCACCAACTGGGGTAGATGGTCCCGAAAAAGATTTTATTCTCCTGCTGCATCCACGGGGGTTCCCGAAACAATTTCCGGATTCAATGCCTTTCATAATCTCGTCATCACGTCGGAATATAGTCGCAGTGCCTGTAGTGGTGGCTGTAGTTGTCGGGACCGACGATGTCGTCGTTCCCGCTTCCGATTTGCAGGCGTCGTCAATGATGATGGAAACTTGTTGTTTTACGATTTCTTCGCAATTTGATTTGCTTGCTACTGATGGGTTTAAAATTGGCTTCACGTTAGGCTGAAGACCAACGTCACTATGTTCCGAAGGGAACTTCAATTTACATTCCCCGGAATCTAATAACTGCCGGGTGCTGACGGAACAAGGGTTCAATGCGGCGCCAGGATAAACGGCTTCCTCTCCTAGCGAGCCTGACGTTCGTCTTGAGGACGTCACCTGTTCATCGTCTTGAGGAGGGCACTTTTCCTCAATCTGCTCTAACTTGCCGCCGCTATTTTTATCTTCCTTGTTTTGAGTGGGAATTACCACTTTTTCCTCGACAGTGGGACTGTCAACACCTCTGCTTACTATACCATCACCCCGACACTGAAGACTCTCTTCGGTATTGAGGACATCTGGAAGACCCTCGATTCTGGGACTCAAATCGATAGCCTTCGTGATGAGCTGCTGCCGTCTTTCACTCACCTGCTTTTTGTTAAGCAGAGGTTCTTTCTTCGGATCCTTGTCCAAGTACACTTTGAACTCATCACGGTAGTAATCATTAATAATAGTCATCATGCCTCTTGTGTACCAGTAGATCACTCCTACAAGGAGAAATCCTTGCACGAAGGGCGCGAACATCTTTCAGCTTCTTCTTCTTTTTCTTTTTTCTATTCTTCTTTTGATGTCTTGTCGACTTAGAATATAACTTCATCGAAAATTAACTCGTGAATCATTTTGTAAACTTCTTTCATGCTTGGCCAGGCCATAGTTACGATGATCATAATGGAGTTAGCAATCACGAATAGCTTCATCATCGCCACCCCTGGGAAAGTAGATTAAAATTGGAAGTAGAAGGGGATTACCGGAAGACGAATAATCGGGATAAATTGGAATAAATAGGGTTCGTCAGGACAAAGGTTCAATTAATTAATTTTATTCATGCCTGACCAAACTTTAGTAGGTACCTTCAGGCGAACGAAGATAATCTCCAAATCCCGAATTGTAGTTGTCGTCATTTTCAGCAATTTCCTCTTTGACGTCGATTGTCGGCTCTTGCCTGACAACACTAGAACCACCCGCGGCTCCTCCCGATGATTTATGGTGGGATGAATGGGAAGACGCCTTGCGGGATTTTGTCATTTTAATGGACCACTGGAGCAGATCTGAAGAATTGATGCGCTCCAGCGGGATGACTCATTTTGCTCTTCTGAAATAACTAAACCAGTGCGCTGGATGCGACGCCTTGTTATACTTCTTATTTCACTGTGCCCCGATTGGTGTATGCCTGCCACAGGTGCTTGTGAATGCGCGAAATTAGTTTAGCCGCGTTAGTCTAGAAAGCGTGCCATAGAAAATAAAATCCCCCCGGACCATCTTTCACTTTTTTTTTGAGACCCATATCACCAGGAGCAGTTTTCTGTTTTAAAATGGCTTTGAAGGAGTGTAACACCCAATTTAGAATCACTTGAATGTCAAATAGGGTAGGATGTCAAGAGAAGTTCTATATGTAAATGTTTCAAGTCTATTTAGAAACTGCATGCATGAAATCGATACACTATTTTTGATCTCGTATTTTTACGTTATTTATCGTGTTCTTTATTTATCTAAATGATTGTAAAAGAATGCAGTAAAAATAGGCTACAAATTGAATACACCCCTAGAAGCCTTAAAATATCCCATTTTATTATTTTGGATTAGAGTTTTCGTGAGAAAATTGCTTTTAAATTTCGAGACGTGCCATTGAAGAGTCTGAAATGGCACAGAAATATGAAAATAATAATAATGAAAAGACAAAACTAATAATATTTTAGATTTGTATCCAATATTATTCGATGAATTGGAATTTATTCATTCTCTTCCCATTTCTCTGACTTTCACTTACTTTTAATGCTTTAATATTCATAAATTTTAAGTCGTAAAAGATATGGCGTCACTACAAATAGAAAGATCGATATGTATAAATTATAAATATTTCTAGATATTATAACAACTGCGAAATCTTTAAATAACATTCTTAAACTCAGGCAGAAAAATATAATTTGTATTTAATGGTGTTCAAATCTGTATTTAATGTCACATAGTAATTACCTTATTAATAAGAATATTATATAAAGTGTTTTATACAAAAATGTTTTCTAATGCCAAGCCTGAATTAGTACTGACTGACCCTAAAGGTACAATGAAACAGTCATTGATGTTAAAGTAAATCTACTGGAATTAAGATAAATCCGGAAAGATTGCGAGTTTACTAAGCGCTAAATGTATACAAACAAAGGGAAACAAGGGCAGAAAAAAAAGAAATTCTCGTAACGATATTACCCATATCGCCCTTGGGTGGAATCACCAAGGCGCTGAAAGAAACTTATTAATGCCTCGAGCACAAGGGCACCCTAAAATTCTTCGGTGGAAAGAGATAACGTTTTTGTTAATTAAATATCACAAAATTCCCGTAAATAATTTACGAGGTGGATGGTTGTGCACTTAGGCATCGCCTTAGACCGTTTTCTTCTTCGACTATTCACGCGGATATACCGAGCAAGCACGAGCGGATGGACAGTTGTACCAATAAGACGCACCTTTCCTTAGGGCTTACAGAAGGCAATACTCTACAATCCTCCAGAGACCAGAATCCCGAGTCCTGATCCAAGATCCTAACAACTGTTTCCAAGCAGAGTGGGACTATCAGGGTTTGCCGGCAGCACTCTTATAATCAATTACGTGACGAATGTGCTGCTACTCCCGATGGTAGGACACCTCTGCCTCCCTTTCCAAGGACTAATTCTTCTGTTGTTGGCAGGAGCCCCAAGACCTGTCCTTACACCTTTCGCTAAAACCGAATATCCGCTTTAGACACGCTCCCGGTACCTTGACTATACAGAACTCAAATAGGAACTGAGGCATATTTGTGGAATGCCACCGGAGTTCTTCGACAGCACTTTCGGGTCTTCACACTATCGACCAATTTCTATTTATTTCCTCAGTGTTACATGGTGAGGCTACTTTAATGCGATTAGTCCCACAGAAGGCTTCCACTTCCATCTTCGCCACATTTGCAGCCCTTCTTTGTTAATTAACGGGTGCACTTAGGGCACCATCAACTTATTGAAACCTAACGCCCTAACCCCGAGAAGAACAACCAGCTGTAACCAGCCCAATTAAATTTTCAACTCATTCCTGGCTATTTTGACCTCCAGTGCTCGGCCACAAGTGAAACGATTTTTAACGAGAACCAAGGAAAAATGGTGAAAACGCAAATTTGTTCCACTTTACATAACGACAAATAAGAAGAAAGTTTGTAAACTCATCTACGTCACGAGTCTTGTTAATGCATAGGCAAACATTTTAAAATAAAATTGGAATTTAAATGAATAAATTTGGACCCAATTTAAAATGGAGTTAAAAGTGTTCTACAGTTTTGAAATGCCAAATAGAAATTATGAAATTTAAAAACAAAAATATAGTTAATTAATTGAATTGAAAACGTGTTCAAATATAATATAACATTTTAATAGCTGCAAAATGACACTACTAGAAAAGTTATTTTTAGGGTTCCGTAGCAAACTGACCTAAAGACAGAAATGATGAGATTTTTGAAAAAATAATTTTTTTTGAGGGAGCCCATAGAGTGAAAAGTGTACTCAAGATACTTTTTACTTACCCGACGAGATTTTTACTTTAAAGCCACCTTTTCCCTCTCAATTTCTCAACTACCGATGCAAGAGATTTGGAAAAATTCCAGAATTGGTACTTTCAATGAAAATTATAACGAACACTGTAGCAAAAATAGTTTATGAAAAATTTAGAAATAACTCTTTTTCGGAAGCAAATTTATCAAGGAAGAAATAGCTCTTATTGTTTTTATATCTTGACACACGACACGTGCACTTTTATAGAGATTACATCTTTCGTCAACATGAGATAGCTCTTGAAAACTTGAAGAGAATCTAAGTGAGAATGGCATGAACGTAACCCACACGCTCTTGGACGTTTTTTTTATAATCTAGTGCATATTTGATTCATAAATATAAACGTGCCTAGAACTATAAGACATAATCACTTCTAATCGAACACATGAAATCTGAAAACTGAACAGACATTTTAAATACTTTAGAAATAATTGGACCAGTGGTTAATGAATTTTATGGAATAAATTCGTCGAATACCTTTCAAAATATTAATAATAACGAAAAAAATTTGTGAAAATTATTTTTATGCACACTTCAGCTATGCTAAAATTTAATTTCGTTTTTGTGTCAATTTGTACGCCATTTTCTTGAGCTTGAAATTATTTCACAAAGGGAATCATTCACACTCGAGAGAACTGTGCAATTTAAAAGGAGCACGGAAATTTGTTGATAAAAAATTAAATTAGAACCGGATTATCACCATCTGACGTTAATTCTCATGAAACGTCTCCGCAAGGGTGTCGCTACGCAAAGATCGCTGAAGAACAGCGCCGGAGTGCGTCTTTTGCCAACTTAGCGTCTGTCGCCCCGTTGCGGGGGACTGTGCGAGTTACAGCGTTTTCGCTAATGTGACAAATGAAATTAACTTCACATCTGGAGGAGAAATAAAAGAGCTGTCTTAACCCCTTAAAGAACTTATCGAGGCCCCGGCGAGCCCCTCGACTGGCGGTAATTAATTTTGTCCTCGTTTCTTTCGCGGAAGACCAGCAGCGGTTCCACGCTGGTCTTGAGCTGCAGACGTGGAAAGGTCCCAGCTAAAAAATGAGCGACTCCCAGCCAAATGGTTAGTGAAAGCTGCATATCTTTTGTTTTTAATTAAATTGGGGGTAAATGGTTTTAGGATCTCCGGGATTGCGTAATAAACGGCTACCCTTTCTTAATGGGCCTTTTTGAAACGGCCTGCCTTTCCAATGGTATTCTCGTTGTTTTCTCAAAATTGATATCGAAAGCCCTTTTCCTTAGAACGGTCTTGTATTCCTTTTCGGCATAAGCATTTTTGGCGTAAGTCGGTGCACATTATCCTTGAAAGTTTAAATCTACTCAATATTTCTAATCTGCCATCCCAAAAATATAAATAACTATAAAACTGAAAGCGCAAACAAGAGATAAGAAAACTGGTAAGTAACAAGGTCTGTAATGTGGTCAAATTTATTGGAAGAATTAATTTAGCGGAATAATCTTAGATTATAAAATGAAATTTTATATTTATTTAATCAAATTAAACCAACAGCTTTGCTTCTTTAAGTTAACAAGCTGTGGGGTGAAAAAGGAAGAAGTTTGTTTTAAGCGATAAGCTAATTAAAAATCTAAATTATTAAATAATTGGAGGCTTGAATGGTCCAAACAGCAATCTTGAGTTTTTTTTATATCATTTAATATCAGCGAAGGTCATGAGCCACATTGCAAAGGAATTTATAATAACTACAAAACTAATAAGTTATAAAGTGACTTCGACTTTTTTGTTTTTGCAGGACATTTTTAAGAAAGCGCTCTAATTTGAAACTCCAACAAATTTGATTCTTATTTTTCATTTTGTAAAAGTATATACCTTTAAGGATATAGAGTAAAATTGTGGATATAATTTTTTTCGTATTTACCTGTAGATTGAATTTGAAAAAAAATGAATTTGATAAAAATGGTCCTGATATTTATCCGTGTCCTTTTGAAAAAAACTTATAAATCACTTATGAGTATTTTAAAAGGTAGATTTATTTTATAAAAGTTTTTAATACCAATTAAATATAATTAAGTTTTTTTTATTTAAAACAAAATTCTTAACCAACTTTGCTAATCAATAGTATGGCAAAATCATGCGGTAAGAATTTAAAGTAAACAACTAATCAAAATAAAAGTCGATTCAAAATATTTGTTTTAAAATTTGAGATACGATTAAGGGACATTAATCCAAAGAAGTGCATGCGCATACGAAAATGCTACTGTTTAATATTTTCATGTAAACATTAATTTATACTAAATATTAATTTATGCTTGTATCCTATCTGAAATTTAATTACCAGTTGCATAAATTCGAAAATTGCATATGTCATGGAAAATAAATACATTAATATAAAATAGGGAGCGTGAAGCAGAAATGAAGTTTTCAATTATTCAAATTTACAGTCCACTTAAGTTTTCAACCTTGTCCACTTATGGTCAAGACAAATTTGTTAAAATTTATGTACGTAGAAGGCGTGAAATCCCCAAAACTAACAAATTGCAGATTTATTCATTCTGTCAATGCAAGTTTTCGTCTCTTGCGTGTTCATCTCGTAGAGCAAAAGAAAAACAAACCTTTTTTTTTTTTAAATCGCTGAAATGTAGCAAAATTTGACCTCTTATTTGCATCCATATCTCGGCGGTTAATCGAAACAAATAACATTCGCAATCGCATATAAAAAACGCTACCGTGTTGTGGAAATTGAAGCAAATAAAAATGCCTGCAGTTTCTCACGAAATTCAAACAAAAAACAGGCATCCATATGCGCGTCATATGGCTCGTAAGGTCGGATAAATATGCAGGTCCGCATCGGCAACCATTTCCCCATCAGATAATTTTTAAATATAATTTAATTCAATTCCATTAATTTTTCAACCGTAAAAAGTTTTTTTTTTTTCATCCTCCCATAAATTCACCCAAAAAAGCTTATATCTTTTCCTGGAAGCACCTGCAGTAGTTTCGCATAAATTAAAAATTTTCCCTCTTTTGAATCCCTGGTAATTCGCCTGTTTGCCCTTTTTGCTAATCATTGGACGTACAGTGCCACTCTTGGGTGCCATATGCGCTGTATGCAGCTCATTTCTGTTTGCTGGGAAAAATGCTTAACAGTCCTCGAAAAAAGTCGACATTGTCCATAAAATAGACACGCGGCTACTAGAAAGTCACATGGTGAATTTCCCAGAACAGCACATACCTAGAGTCCTGGCAGGCATCAAGGCGGCCGGGACACTGCCGGCAATAATACTGACCCGTGACAAATGGTGTTAAAACAACGCATATGTCACGAAAATGTGTCACCGTTTTATGTTCGTTCGAATGGGAAAGGCGGAGAATATGTTCTTTTCCTGGACAACAACAAATTCGTCCGGTTGAACAGAATGTGTGAGCTGCATGAATATTTGATTGGTTCAGGGACACTGGACTGGTCTGCTCCCGGTCCCGGTCCTCATGAATTCCGATTACTCTACTGGGATTTTGGGCTATCCTCCACCACCTTAGGCGCATTTAAGTAGGGTGTGCCAAGGGCGAGACACATTTTATCAAAGTCTCGCCCCACTGCCCCGCTAAGAATTCGGTAAAAATTGTTTCTTCCATTTTAAATTGGGATAATTGAAGAGAATAATTGATTGTGAATGCCCGAATGCCTATGATCAATTGGCTTCCTTCAGAGTGCTTTATTGTGCCTCCTATAGGGGCACCCCGTGCTCTCATGGGGAATTTTAATAGAATAATTTGTTTTGGGCCATTAAGTTGCCAACTGCGGAATTGTTATTTCAAAGATTTTTTGTCAACCATTTATTTTATTTTTTTTCTTGGTCTACATTTCTGTAGCATATTTCATTGCCAGAAAAGCACAGCAGGATGACTGATTGTCGGATGTTTGTAAATAAATCTTGAACTTAAATCTGGAAAGAGAAAAATGATATTTAATAAGGAACAGTCCTTCATCAGAAACAAAGTTGTGAGGCAAATATTCAGTTTTTTTATTATTATTGGGTGCATCTGAACCCCAATTGCTCCATTAAGTGAGAAATATAATCCCAAAGAGAATATTGCCATTTACTACTACCCTTTACCTGCCTTGCTCATAAAATCTTTAAAATACGCGTCCTTCTTTTTGCAATTTTCTCGAAAAATAATTAATATATTTTTTATTTACTTCCTCCTTGATCTCCTGTCTAAGTAAATTTATCTAACATCGATATAAAAAGCATTATTATGCGGTATTTTGGAAGATTTGGTACACTATTAAATTTCTCATTACTGTCCTCACAAAATTAATTTAAAAACATCTTTTCATTTTTAAAACAATTAAGTCAGAGTAAAAGTGACTCCCGCAGGATTAATTAGTATATGTATGGCGAATAAGCACTGTAAGGAAAATATTCTGGCAAAATCTTTGCAGTCTGTTATAATTACCTGGCAAAGTAAGAGGAAAACAGGTGACCTGAGAAATTCGGTTAATAAAATTTTTGTTTTTAATAATCTCCAGCCAACGTCAAATAAGATCAGATCAAGTTCGATACAGTCATTCTTCCGCCTTTCAAAAATCGTACAACGTTTAAAGCTCTACAACAAGAGCCCTTTCACTTTCCAATTAAAATCAATGGTTTGCTATAGTTCACTTAAATGTGGAGGACTACTGCCAATTTTTTAGTGTTTGATCATTTCATCATACTCAGCAGCACTATAGCAAAAAACAAAAAAAAAAAAAATGAAAACCTCCCCCAAAGTTATAGAAGCTTCACCTCTACAGTACGTGACTACAGACTGAATGCAGTAGAGCCTGTACTGTACAGAACTCTTGCCTAGTCCCAGCTCCAGAATAGTCACACAATTTCCATGATGGCAAACCATGCGCCTGAGACTGGGATATGTACACAGCTTTGTTTGGCATTTGCATACAGCGAAATGGATTAGAAAAGTTTTTCAATTCAGCACGAGTAATGAGAGTGTTCATCTGGATGGAAACAGACATTTTCACGTCTTCACAGGAGCTCCACCGAAATGTGCAACTGCATATGATGCACTATGAATGCAACGAATTATTGCACCCGTACTTGCGACACACTCGATGTGAGCTGAACACGCCTTTGGATCTCAAGAAACTCACTTCGCTCAAGAATTTCAATTGCACGAAAGTATGGAAGACTTTCTTGTCTTAAGACTGCTCGGTTGCGACTAGGAAGGTGCTGCTGGTTTATTGTCATCGACTGCCTCAATCAACTTCCATCTAGAATTCCACCTGCTGAAGGATTTACAAGTCTGAGGGTAATAATTAGCAGTTGGAAAGTATTATTATCACTCCCATAAGCATACCCAACTGTAAGTTCAAGTACTAGAATATTGATTTTGTGCCAACTGTGGCAGCCGCAGTCCTGCGTCGTGCAAGTACAAGGGCATATCCTCTAATAAATCATAAATAATACGTTTCTTCGAAAAGATCTTATTACGATTCTCGCTTGCTTAGCTTCTAATTAAAGACTTAGAGGCGATTTTCCTTTTCTCCGTGAAGGCGTAATTAAAAACGCTTTTTCGTCCGACTTTGTAGTGCCAATTAGCCCCATTATACGCTCCAGGATGGACTCATTAATAAAGTTTAAAAAAGCGAAAAGAAAACAAAAAAACTGCCGACGTTTTCGCTAAAGAGCAATTAATCACAGTATAACAAAAGGCTCGAAGGATGCCACAGGATGGCACGGCTGCTGCCCGAAGATAGGAGATAGACAAGCAACGAGGGAAATGAATGAATATTCATGTACTTTAGCATCTTGAGAGGATCCGAAGCATATTAAATCCTTCCAGGGTGAAAAACCTTTAAAAAATAAACAGAAAAACCGTGAAGAAGTAACCTTCATGTCCTTACTTCTTTCTTGTCCCACCTGGTTATCCAAACAGATACGTTTGATGAATTTCTTCTTAAGGAAGAAAAGTAACCTTTTTTATAAAAAGTGAATTCCATCGGAGGTTACCTGGGGCTGAGGCACAAATCTCTGTAGTTACTTAAAAACCACACCGACTTTATCACTTCCTCGAAGGGGAGATCTTAAAAACACAAGGAGTCCTCAAGAAAGGGATTCCCTTGGTAGCACTTATCAACAGTTACGACAATGTAAATTCATTTTCTTTAGGAATGTGGCGCCCAGGAGAGGACTTGGAAAAGGTCTCCAGAAAAGTTCGAAGAAGGAATCGATAGATAAATTTTTCGGCAGGCGTTCCATTAGGCCGGAAACTCTCTTCTTGAGACCCTTTCGCCCCGTGGATTAAAGGACGCCTACGAGTCGAGTTTCATCAAAGATTATATTGTCGTCCTACTGGGCTCATTATTGGATGAAGCGACAGAATAAATAGACGGGAAAAAGGTCTCCTGTTACAGGACAAGCTGAAAGAGTGAAGAAAGTTTGTTGCCAACGCCCGCTCCAGCTGGGAACCGGAAATAGGTAGAAATCTAGGAATCGAAAACGACTTGGAACAACGTCCAGGAGGAGTGACAAGATTTCTTGCTTCTACATCAGACTCGACATCGGTCTCCACGTCTTTAGGAAGGGGAGGCGGTGAAGATTAGAAGGGGTAAATTAAGGCGATAATTACATTCAAATGGTGGATTTTTAGCGAAAAGGATAAGGGGACTTTAAGGAGATTGTCCGGGTGGCTGGAACAGTTGTTTATTTATTCTTAATTCTCGCGTGAAACTTAAGCCCTTTTAGGACGTCTATTCCGGAAAATGCATAATTAAAATTGTTTCCCTTGCCAGATGCTTGCCCATTTGCATTTATCTCCTAATTTCCGTTTTTATCTAGGATACTCCCACCAGTTGTTTTGGCTGCCTCTAACGAATTGAACAAACAGGCAATTTGCGCGCATGAAAATTATCCGGAATGGCCGGGCATTAAAATCGCCGCCTAATGGCTTAATTCGTTCAGATCCGGATCTGGTTTCAGAAGTTTTAAATAGTTTCAAATTATGGAACGTGCTACGGAACAATTCAGAATCCTAATGAATTTCTTTAAATTTAGATAAAAAAGCGATTTTTACAAATATGTCTTTTAAACTTGATTTGTTTAAAAAAATATTTTTCAACATATCAAAAATTCAATTCAATACACACGAAATAAAAAAAAAAAATCTACATAAAATTTATATATAAAAGTTTTTTTTTCAAAAAATGAGGAAGGTGTTTGGGAGATTTTCAAAAAAAAGCATTTTGTATTTCCGAGTAATTTTATGTACACTAAACGGAAATTGTTTTGCTGAGAGAGGTTCTATATTAATTTGGACGTCTGTTTGATGAACTAGTCGCTATTATTTCATGTATAGTCTTTGGTCATTAAATTTATCATATGCAGGCAAAGCTTTCCCGTTTGAACGTTTTCTTCAATACACTGCCATCTTCACTTAAGAGATGAAGTTCTTGAAGTACTCGATGTTTACTTTGTGAACAATTCATAGCAAGCAAAATGAAATAGTGCATGTAAGAGAACTGGAGGTTAGCCCATTGCTGTCCAATGCCAAACGAATAGAACACTATGTTTAGATTTTATTCTAGTTGTGTTATCGAATCATAAAGCAATCAAAATCAGTGTTTCTTTTATCATATTACTGCATTTGATTATATTGATACTTAAAGATTGTTTTACTTAGAGAGGTTTCTCTTTTTATCCGAATTTTATCACATTTTTACTATATCATTAAAAATGTAATTATAAAATTAAATTTTTTAATTTTCTTTATTCATCTTTATTTTTACGTAATTCCTTTTTTTAACTTAATAGAAATAATTATGTTTAATTCGTATTGCTATATCTTTGATAATTTTGTTTTATATTTTGTTATCATTGAAAGGAGAATAAAACAAAAATATGTACCTAAGCACCTTTCATAATTCTGCATCAAGACTTATGAAAGTATTTTCCAACTTAAAGGACTTAATGGTTCGTCAAAATAACACCAAATATTTCTTAAAACCCTTTATTGATTGTAACTTCCTTTATTGCTAAAAATCTAAGGGAAATTTTTTCTTTTATTCGAAAGATACGAGAATTTTTTTTTATCAAAGTAAAATCATCACAGGTTTTCACGTTTGATTGTCCAATTTCGTTACTAAGCTTAAAACATCTTTATCTAATGAAGTTTCAGAAAAATTTGTCAAAAATTTAATAAGAGATTTAAGAAACACACAAATATTGTCTTTTAGCTTTTACCTCCTTCAAAATACCTTTCTCACCTCCCGATTGACACAAATTAATCCCATATAAAGTCAACTATATTTAAATACATGAAATACTTTTCCGACTTTTGATTTGTTGTTATTGTCGTATTTGTAACGAGTCTTTTATTGAATAATTTTATAACATAAGACAAAAGTTCTCTTGTTTGTCTATACCCCTACAAAATATAATACAACGTAAAATCAAATTTTAGAATGTTGGCCTGCCGACTGCGCAGTTTTTCACTAATCAGATTACAAGTCGCGATAGATTGTGTAAGTTGCATGGAGAAGGTCGGTGAGTTTAATTGCATAAGTTTAGACTTTCTACTCGCTGCATCTACATTTCACGAATTGTGGGACATTATTGTGCAATTATTTTTTTCTTGTTCGAATTAAAAGATTTATTGGTTTTTACAAAAATCTCACATCCTATATTCGCAAAATTTCCAAAACTCCCATCCTATAACGTTATTCTATTTTCAACAACCTAATAACATGCATTTAGTCCATCATCTTCATTCTCAAAGTACACCGTATCTCATTCCAGAAAACAAGTTTCCATATATATCCAAATGCCGCAAAAATTCACTTCTTCTGACCTAGAACTAGACACCGCGAATAAAATCGATCGTCAATAAAACCTCAACGCTTCATTCAACCATCAAGCCGCGTTCACGTTGCCCGCGACTAGCCGATCTAGCGGCGACAACAACAACAATCTAGCGAAATTCTGCAAGTTCTAAGACCCCATAGCGCTCTGTTCCCCAAAAGACCCACAACTGCGACAACGACAGTCGCGATCGCGAAATACTGTTCCTTTCACTGTGGCTGCGCTTTGAGAGCCCGAGGAATCTGATTCTATAAAAGTCGGATTTCATTAATCGCAACAACGTCGGACAAACGTGTTATTATATAAAGCCATAGAGCGCCTTTCTATGGATCCAGGTCGCTGTGTATTTCACGAGGCCTGGCGTGCTATCATTGATCCAGGTCAAGTTGAGAGTGCCCACCGAAGCACTTCCATCGGCCGCAGCAGACTCAGCGCGAACGCGTCATCGCATCATCGGACGCACGAATTTATGAAAGAAAAATGAAAGAAAAGCACAAAAAGTGCATAAGAAGGAAAAAAATGCGCAACGACTTCCTATAGAGCACGGTGCAAACTAGCAACAACATTTAATTTGCCCGACAATGGAAAGTTACGCTCTAATTGGTCGTTAGTACGCGCAAACGGTGGACCCAGTGAAATTTGCAATTTAAATCGTCCGCGGACAATGGGGAAAATCTTTTCCTCTCTCTTGTCGTCCGAAAAGACTGGACAATGTGCTGCTGCCGACGAACGTAATTAGATTGGCCTAGGTTAGGAAAACTAAAAGCGTTAAAAGAAGCAAAATATCCTCGAACACCACTAACCTTTCAAAAAGTCGGCCAAAACAGTCGTTGAACAGGTTAAAACCAGGTAAACAAGAAAAATTCTCCGCTCACTCTCACGCGTTCTCCCAACGTCCGGGAGTATCTCACGAAAATGACATTTTCAAATAACACACTATACCAGCACACGTAACCACTGCTAACAGCTCAGGTAAATCCATCGACCGTCCATGGAACACACTTTCACGATCCTCGTACTTCACTTGTGCGGCCCAAGCTCAAAGAACCTTTCTTGCGATCCTCCAACACCGGCCACCGCGTAAAAGATCACCACCAACACACCCTTAAGGCTAGAAATATAAACATGTGCGGCGATCGCTGCGATCGTCTTTCGGGCAAATTAATCGAATTCTGTTCGAAAACCAATGCAATTGACGCGTAAATTATTTATGTAATAATACGGCAATTGGCATGGGACCGAAATAAACAAATCGACAACTATGCAGGGCGGAAAATCGCGAAATATCACCGGACGCACAACGATCGATTGCGATCAACTACAACACACCTACGAGTCTGAACTGAACTGACCGTTAGATTTGACTGACGATGCCAGAGATGAACGGAACACGGTAGTGGTGGTCCCAGCTTAGCACAGTTATACTAGACGCCATGTTGATAAATATGGCGCCACTTGTAAGTGATCGTACGGAAACAATGGCAAAATGATTTACTGTAGCTAAATCACATTGAAATAAAATTTTATATCGAAATTGTAAGGAATTGTTAATTCTGTATATTAAATAATTATCGCTTATCACTTCCTAAGAGTAAATAGTTTACCGTTAGGCAGTGTGTTTGTATAACAATTTTTAAAAACACGATCACTAAATGCTGGAAAATTTTAAGCACTTAAAGAAGTCCAATAAGAAAATGTCACCCGTGATAAATTCCCATAAAATAACAGTTATATACGCAATCAAATATAAGATCGTATAACAAATAGATGTTTACAACAAAAGAGCTTAACGGTTTATGTATATGCTTTTAAACCCCCTGTACCCACCCACACACGCACACACATTAGCACATATTCAGGCGCGATTAAAAGTACTTGATGGAATATTCTCTTTATCTAATTTATACGATAAAATTAGCAAACTTTTCACAAACCTTTTTTTTTTAATTTAATTCATGAAAAGGCAAAATTTTCCAAAAATTTATGCTTATACCGAAATCGTTAGACAATAAAAATAAATTCAAATCTTATTAAGAGAAATTATCTTGGGAAATGTGAATTAGGAGATTGTTGGAGCATTTACAATTTACACTTCATTTAAATAAAATTTGTAGGCGAAAGAAAATTATTTAAAATTTCTCTCTTACTACAAGAAAACAAAAAAACCGAAAATTTTAGAATTGCGTATTTTTCATCGGTTAAATTGGGTAACAATAATTTTGTAACAATATTAAAGCTAGGCATGCACGTAATATAAATTCTTGTATTTTCTGCATAAAATATTTGAAAAATTTCCTTTTTTTCAGAACAAGTTACTTTAATTCGTATTTATTCTTGGTAAATCTTAAATAAACGTTCACGCGAACGTTACGCAAAAGAGAAACTCATACAAAATCAGAACAACATTAAGACGAAAATACGTCCCTGGAGCGAACACGAAAAGAATATCTTCTTCGGAATTTAAGGTGTCTGGGCGATTGACGCTTTTGTGGTTTATTATTTATCTTGATTGTCAAAGAATATCTACCGGCGATGATCTTTTCATAATTCTTCGGATTTGTGTTAAGCAATTTTGTTCAACGAAAATTTCAACATTGTTCGTAAAGTATCGCCGCTTGAAGATTCCACGAAAATGTGGAAGTTATAGCGCCTTAAGGTATTTCGTTTCCGTCAAGCAATTTATTGCCAAATCCCTAAGCCAGCCTAAAGTTTGCAAAGAAAATATTCTTCAAAATTCTGGTCTCCACTTTGCAGAATGAATAAATTTCCCTCAAGGATTTAATCCAGCCAGCCACCTGTCCGGGAGCCTCTACCTGCCTCTATATTTGTCACTCTTCCCGGAGTGTCCTTGCACGACTCCTCAGCGGGGGCATACTTTCCACCTACGCGCACAGTTCTCCTTGAATCGCTTCCCCGCACAGCGGCTCGGTGGGGTTCAACTTGCGAAATATTTCACCGAAAATTGAAAAGTTGCCAAGAAGCCCCCGCAAAATGGAATTACTCGAGGGCCTAGCGCCTGTTCTTTATCTTCCTGGCCGCAGCGTACATTTTCACTTCCAAAGTTGAATCAGGGCCAACACCCGCGCCCGCCATTGTCTATAGGAATTCAAATAAACGAAATAACGAGTCGCGTACACGACCGGGGCGGCACGGGGCGAAATTTCAATTAAAATTCAAGTGCAGGCATATGATCCCGACAATACACTACAAAATTTATTTGATCCCATTCAGAGACATATCCAGCAGCCGCTCCATTCAATTAAGGCTGCTGGTTGCAACACCCACCCAAAATAAATCAGAACGATAGTGTACTCGGTAAGGGTGCTAGAAAGTTAATCAAATTAGCCCCAAACCTCCTGGATGGCGATGACTACTTACCTCACCGCCTTACCTCGGCGGTGAGACCTGTTTTACAGAGACATTCCTTCTAGCATTAATTCGAAATGCAGAAATATGACACCGTGAAATTAGAAAAGAAAAATATACCGCCTCAAGTCATCTTTTGCGCAATTTATGAGTACTTTTATATTTTTAAATGGTTTTTAATGCAATATTCTATTATTTGCAAATTTCACGTTTAGCGGAAGCTATGCAAGTTTAAAAACAGAAGTAAAGCCCTGTAGCAGTGTAGCGTTCCCGAAGTTATTTGGAAAAACTTTTATTTTTGTTATGGAAATATCAGAAATTTTCGTTCCATGACGAGTTTCGTTTAAGGTATGAAAAGTCGTTCTATAAGTTTTAAATCTCGCATGTAAATACTAAAAATATCTGGCAAACTATACAAAAACTGATTTAAAAAACAGAAGAAAGTCCCTATATGAATTTTTGATTTTTATGATACACTTTTAACTAGGAATTGCGGATTATTTTTTAAAAAATTGACGTCAGCAAAAAACCACCACCTTATTCGCCTGGTTTAAATGAATAAGGCGATTCTTATTTCTTAACAATCGGGGAATTAGAGATCTTGTTTTTGAAAAAGGGAAATAAATCATATTCATAGAATTTTAAAAAATTGCAACTAAGTATCCTTTAATTTTTTAATCTGAAAATATGACGTCCGGGAATCTTTCGTGTAGAATTATGTAATCAAATAAAAAACACTTTTTAAACCAACTTTTACAAAACCAAACAGCAGGACAATGAAATGCTAACCAGTGTAATTGGTGAACTGGCAAAGATAGGTCAGAAATAGTTTTAGCCCTAGTTTTCAATTATAGTACAATGTTACAAGAGATCAAGTGATATGTATTTTCAATAACAATGACTTATCTCTATTGTCCTGCATCTCTGCACCCCTCCCATTTCCCATGTCCAAAGCATCTCAAACTCCCTGCACTGTCCAGAATCTAACCAAAGCAACTAAAGGTTGTAACCTCGCATCCTTTGAACCTTGTGCATGACCACTGATTACGAACTGATTTCCAGTTCAAATTTGATTGTTCCTCATCCACCCCCGGCCTTCACCTTTGGCTGCGCCAAGTGACGCGTTCTAATCAATTTACAAGTGGCAACAACTAATTAATTCCACCGTGACTAGGTCCGCAACGCAGCGCACCGCATGCCCACGTTCCGGAGGTAATCGAATTTCACGACGGAGGCAGCCACCCAACCGCGGGGTTACCCAAACCCAGCTCCCGGAATGTGAAATCTGTTTGCTAGGCAAGCACGGCACCGATTCACCTTTGTTGCCCTTTAGGATAAAAATAACCAATCCCTAATAGGATTCCGCGATGTTGGTGGAGAGTGGAATGCTTTGCGTGGTACCATTGCTTCATTAATTTTAAGGCGCGTTCAAAAATTACGTATCGCTTGGTTGTTTTTCGAAAACATTAGTGTTCGTTATGTGGGGATGGGTCGGTTCTGAAACATATCACCTTTTCAAAATGGCTAGATTTCATTTTGATTTTTTTGTAATATTAAAAAATTCGTTTAAAAATGTCTGTACAAATGTCTGTGGGCGCACAAAAATCCGAAAAAATTGCGTCACATAATTTTTGAACGCCCACATATTCCGTGATGGAAATTAATTGAAATTGCCGCTAGCCGCACGCTTCAGACTTTTTCTAGTTTTCCCAGACCTATTCAGGGAAAAATTCCACTAATTGATTCCTCTCAATTGAAATCTCTTGAGAAACCATAAGAAGCTACTGCCTCGCCTGAGTTCTATTAATTATTGCACTGCCTTCCGTTCCCGGTTTATTACAAGAAGAATTTCTTTGATTTCTTTGATTGGAGGAAACTTTTCTCAAAGGACTCCCTAAGAAAGTTTCAATTGCGAGTAGTTTTTAATTAAACGTGAAACTTTTTCAGTACACTGGCGGAGTCGAAACTGCATGGAAGTTACAAATGGGAAATTTATTTGCTAAGCGACGCTCGTTTCAGTATAATTAATTAAAGTCCTCTGTCCTTCGTTCGGGATATGAAGTTATGTGGTCGTTTGAAAAGATCGTGTAATTGAAAAATTTTAGAAATGATGCAAAGTGCAATTTCCGAGTTGATGCTTGTAATTCTTGCGAATTTTTATACTTGTAAAGTTAATACATCTGGTGCATTCATTTTTTCCTCACCAACCTTTTAATTCAATAGTACCTTACCAGATTCTAAGCCAATTCTTATCATTTGAAAAGGCAACGTAACCCTTTTCCTCATTCCAATGATTTTTCAAAAAGGAAAATCTTCAGTATTTTACTCTATTCGAAAAAAATATTTTTAATTCTCAGCTTCAATTTCTAAATCAAATTCTCAAATCAATAATTTGGTTTAGCCGGAGTTGCCTTTATGAATTATTTGTTTAGAAAATATCGCATAATTTGAAGAAAGATATACACCACTTTTCTTTCTTGACTATTAGTGCTTTATAAAATCATCGGAACATTTAGCGGACGGCCAACAGATGAAATGAGTTCAAAGTTATGCGGTCATTCTTCAACTGGCTAGACGATACTCAACAATTACCTCTCTTTTAAAGGTTATCTGCCATTGATCAGTACTACTAATTCCATAACTCGTTGGGGTTGTTTTCTCATAATACCAAACCTCATCCTCTGAAGAACTAGCTCTGGCTAGTCTACGGATCGGAGCACCCGAACTTGAAGATTCGATAACCATACTAAAATTGTAAGTGATGTTATTTGTTAGGGGTTTTAATCGAAAAAAAGACCCACAGTCTTATTTTGTTTGAGAAAATTATTTTTGAAATTAGTGGAAACTGAAGCATTTCCATATTCTCCAATTTTAATATCCTAAACATGGTTTGAAGCAATTACAATGTTGACATATTCCAAAAATCATAAAAGGAAAGAATAGTGTATAGAACACTCAGTGCGTACAAATCAGAATTATCGGGTATACATTTTAAAGACAGACCGCCAGTAAACTTAATCAGTTTTTAATTAAAAAATCCATTTAATCAGAAACCAGTTAATATATCTAAAGTTAAATGTCCGTATTCAGATAGCAAAGCCGTCATCGTGTTCACAGTCTAAAAATTACGTAATTGAAAAAAATGTATGGTCGCATTATCGAATTAATTCGAGTTCTCTTTTAACCAAAATACCACACCAAAAAAAATTTTTGCAAATGTTTTCCATTCAAATAATCTCACAAGAAATCTCGTTGCCCCGAAATCTAGTTCACTCCCAAGATAATCATCGCGAGCCGTAGTCTCTTAACGCATTCAAAATGGAACAGAAGAAAAATTGCCCAAAATGTGCTAAAGCAAAATTCAGCATCAATTAGCAGCGCCAAAGGCCGCTCCATTTTTTTGTTTTTTTTTTTCATTTCATTTTTTTTGGCCCGTGATCGGTCACCTAAAATTGCTTATTTAACGCATTTAACCAGCCACGTTTACGAAAATTGAAAAAATCGAACAAAGTCGTCGTCGGAGTGTATGGCGTTTTTCCCAAAAGTGTTGCAAAACGAAAGGGAAACCACACCACCATTCAACCTCGGGACCCTGGGAACCACTCAGCGACTCCCAACAATGCGCAGGGAGTCTGCGAAACAATAGGTGATCGCTGTACTTGCAGTGCATGTACAGTTTCGTTCGCACATTTCCCAAAGGTAAGTTCGTGAAAATAGCAAAAAAATGCAAACGCGCGTGGAAAACTATCGGTGGCTGCTCGACAACCGCCGAGCCACACATGACAAAATTCATCAAAAATTGCATAATCGGTGCGCCGTGCAAGCGCCGCGTTGTTGATGTGAGAAAAAAATTATTTCGCGGAACTAGAGACTTGGTACTAAAGCACAGGGGTGCAACTACTTGTTTCTTGCCCAACAAGCAATCCATAGATCCATGCCATTACCCTAGAGTTTGCTACTCTATTGTCGCAAAGCGAGTTGCGTAAGCACGCATGTGCCCCACATTACTTCGTTTTGGCGACTCTAATTATCCAGTCAAAAGAATTGCAACTAACCTGCAGATTACGAGCAGTTTGCACCTTAATTGTGGTATTAGGCAGGTAGGTGAAGGAAAACGCGCAGCTTCGGATCTTCCACAAATTTTCGTTTTATTTACAAAAAAACTCCTAAAGAGGCGCACCCTCCCACGACTTAATTCTAGCAAAATGCTTGGTGGTATATTTGAAATGGTTCTACTGCTCTTCGCCCAGGATTTGGACACTTCTTACGGGTTTTTTGTAGGTCGTTGGAGTCTTTGTCGTTGTACTCACTTCGGAATCCGGTGGTGAAGTGGATGCGACTGGGGAAGACCCTACGAGAGAGTAAGGATCTGTTTGCAGCGCCAACATGAGCATTCTGTACAGAAGCTCCTCCCTAACATCAGGTGGTAGATATACTCCTGTATGGGCCTGTGGTATGGTTGAACTACTATAATCCTCCACGTTGTACGCGGGTGTTTGAGCCCCAAAATACCTGGGATTGTACTGTTTCTTCCTTGGCATTAGCCTTTGCAGGTCGTAAGGCATTGTGGGCTCGGATGTTGAAATAGGTGTTTGTGCTTGATACATGTTTTCAGGTTCTGGGTAAACTGGCAAAGGTGTTCTGTAGTAAGGATTGTAAAGTGGCACACGAGGAGGAATTGAATATGGATCCATATGGTACGGAGAATATCCCAGACCACCAATAAAACCTGGCCTATTCAGCCTTTGGTATCTGTAAATCAATACTTGAAGCAGTCTCTCGAAATCCCTTGCTGTTAGTGGTCTGTCCATAAAATCTGGATAGTATCCAGTTTGCACAGGTCTAAGTGGTAGGGGTGGTGGTGGTACATGGGGTTGGTGATATTGTCCCGGATATGCTGACTGGGATATATAACCGCCCATATTGTCCTGTTGTGAGTATACCACATATTGTGGATTTGGTGGCTGATAAAAGGGTTGTGGCGGCCGCACAGGGACGGGTACAGGTTCCTGCTCCTCACCCTGTTCGCTTTTAACAGTAGTCTCCCGAAGATATTGCTCATGTTCATCAGTTTGCTTGTTTTGCGTCGGAATGGGAATCCTTATAAGACGTGGAGCATTCGATGGTTGCACTCTTACGAACTGGGGGCTACGAAATCGTCCTTCTGGTATCTGCTCCGGTTTTCTGATTATTCTTTTTTCCTCATCATCTGAATTCTGAATATACCTATTTGGCGGAATTTGGACAGGTATAGGATTCTGCGTGAGGTACTGGTGTTCTGAAGTTGATTCCGTAGTGGCATCGGTGTCTGTTTCATCGTCTTTCCTCAGTGGTCGTATGTAATACTTCTCCGGTCCAGAAGTACTACTACTTATAGCAGACTGAATGTGGGCCGCTCGCTGTCGAGCAGCTAAAACCAATGCCGGTATTCTAGGTGTTGTCGATGTTGTAAACAGTGGTCTTTGTGTACCTGACACTGGTCCATATACATGGGCAGCTTCGTCACCAGCTGATTGACTGTAGAGTATCGGGGACCTAGGCTCATATTTATTTTCGATTTCAGGCATTAGTTGCCTGCGAAGAGAGTTTCCACGAATGGACTTATGATCCTCTTCCTTTTCATCGATTTCTTCAACTACTGGCTTAGTTATGGACGTGTCTCTATTGTTGGAAATCTGCACTTTAGAGACGTGATTGATTTCTAGTTTTTCTGGCCGAGCTATTTGTTCAGCCGGTCTTATATTGGACCCTGGTAATGGTGTTGGCCGAATGTTTACATATGTTTTTGGTGTTGGCACTGATGTTGCGTAAACAATTGTGGTAGTTGGATCGCCCTTCGGTGATTTTGTAGTAGAAGAAGATACCAATGATGATGCTGAATATTCTCGGACAGTGGCTCGTTCGGTTGATGAAGCCGAATTAGAAGACGATGACAGAACTCGAAGTCGTCTTGGAATAGTTTGAATGACTGTTGACCGTGTAGGTGTAGGCTGTGAGCTTGATGAGTACGATGCAGGACGTCTAGTAGTAGGAACTCCAGCACTTCTATTGTACCTCGGAATAGCAATCACATCTTCAGTAGACTCAGGTATTGGAACACTTTTTAATCCAGTTCCGTTATTAGCAGTATACGAAACTCTCTTGATCTCTCCATTCGCGTCGACATACCCAAAAGTACCTTTCACATTCCCTAAGACATCTCGACTTTCTATCTTAAACGTTCCATCTTCCGCCTCGTATCCTACAGTGTATGAGCCGTCGTTGTTAACTTTCTGAATTTGTTTAATTATTTCAACTTTTTGAGCATCCTTCGATTCAGCCTTTTCTAAATCCAATTTGATCCTCTCACCATCAACTTCTTCGACAGATTCGATAGATGCTGTAGATGGGGTCTTTGTTGTTGTTGCTGCTGCTGAAATAGCTAGGAATCCAAATGTGCACATCAAAACTAGAATCACACATCCTGTTGATATCTGTAAAATTAACAGAAACACCTAACAATAACTTTCTTTTTGGTATACCACCCACATGTTTCATTCAAGATCTCTAATGTTAGTTACTACGATCGAATTAGTGAAATCTAGAAATTTCCACTTGCACACAATTTGTTCAAGTACACAAGTTCGTCTACCACAAAAACCACCGAAGCGGTTAGTAATTGGAAGCTCATTAGTGTCACCAAAAATCCCAGGAAATTAATTACAAATTCAGAGTACCTTGCGATGAGATTGTGGTCCCATCTTATGTAGCTTCTATATTTGAAGTTATTCCTTAGGGTGGTGCAGCCAGTACAAAAACGCACCTATGTTACCTCTGTTCGACAAGTGCGGTGCAAGATCACAAATTGAAATAACCGCACTCTATGCGAGTTTTGATCTATATACAAAGATCCCCGAGACGGGCCTATCCACCCACCCACACATAGGTGGTCTCCCACCGGGGATGCCTTGAGACAATGCGTTTTCTTTAGTTCAAACGACCTTGCCTCCAAATCTCCAAAGCAAAAACAAAAACTCTCACACACGGGTCGTTGCATTCTTCTTCCTCACTTGTACACCGACTCGATGCAAAATTAACCCCTTGTCTCATCCGATACGATTCAACGTTTTCAGGTAGTGCAGACTTCTCACTCACCTGTGCGCGGTTATCACCATCGTGAGAACACCCTTATTGTATTCAGCGGCAATTTGGACGCGCGATTGTTTCGTACGTCGCCGCGCACTGTCGTTTGTGTTTTTAGCAATTTTTACAATTTGCTGGTATTTTCCCAGTTTGCAGTGCTCACAAAATGCTAGACCGCCGCTTGCCCGCACTAACCGGGATTTTTAACTTTTGTTGATTGTTTACCCAAAGTTCAACCAACTATACCATCGGCCTGCACGGATCGCAAACCATAGCGAACAACGGCGGCATTAGCGACATGCGTAATACCGCACTTTTGAGTACGCGAACGATTTTCTTTCCTACAATTTTGGAAAAAAGTGAAATTGCTCGAAACGATTCAATTTTCTTTTGTGATCCCTCAGTAAAACCCATTAGTGGCCAGTTCTGCAACTCTAGAGTATACCTGGCTTCTGTTTCTATTTCTATTGTCACCCTGGTTCAACAATGTCTCGGCGGACACCAAGGAAAGGTGGTTCAGGTGTGAAAATCGCATAAGCGGTTGGTATAATTACACCGCGGTTGCGTAATCCGTTGAAATGAGAAAAATTAAATAAATGGGGTTTCTAGTGTGCGACTTATTCTATAAGAAATTAGCAAATGCAATGGGCGGGATCGACTTTCTCGCTAACTCATAGACCCAAGTGATTGTTCAAATGGTTTTTGTGAAGGAGCTCGGGGACCGAGCGAAGTCGCTTATAGTAGATTAATTTTGCGCGTAAATGCTCGAAAGATTTATTTTGCGAGAGCCTCACGGTCGCCCGAACATCCGGAGATGTGGAATGGTAACGGTCAATGGCAGGTATCCAGTTCTCACCTGCTATTAACAAAGCCTACTTTAAATTGAGTTTAAGAAGTATTTTTATTTAGTCTGAGACAGTTATTAATGTCTTGTCGTTCAATGCTATTCAAACCATTAATTTGGGTATAATTATCACAAGCAAAGGTCTTCTTTTCTCTAAAAAATAGTATAAAATTTTGGGGCTATAATTTTTAAATCCCGAAGGGAAAATTTTCATCTAGACCTGTAAGATTTCATTTAAAGGTGTAAATCATTTTTTGAACATGAAGTATTAATTTGTACTTTATACTTATTCCCAAATTTGGTAAAGGTGACTAATTTGTAAATTACTTATCCTTAAATTGAGTGTTTTTTCTTCGAGAAAATAAAGAATGTGCTTTTAAAATAGGTCAATAATTTCTTAAGTGTAAACAAATTTGCCAAAAATTATTCATTAGTATTAACGATTTAAAAAAAAAGAACTTCTGAAAATAAGAATTTGGAAAACTAATCAAATATTAATTTTCTATAATTAGTAGTAGTACTTCGGTGTGCACTTTTTAGTATTTCATATGTGAAATTCAAACTATAAGAGATTTTTATTGTTAAAAAAATAGTTGTGCACGTAAAAATTTGTAAACTAAGATTTTTAACTTATTAATTAATTTATTTGGCAAAAGCAGCGTCACAGAGAAATTGTCAGAGCGTAGTGGTACATTCTTCCTTCTTATCAGAAAAAATAAAGTAAAATAAAAAATCTGTGGATTTTTTAGATTTCAAATTATTAATTTTATCTACAAAAATTAAGAGAATATTTTTTACTTGGTATTAAATATGAACTAATTTTATGCTATCTTAAACGATGGTGATGCAAGCGTATGGAATTTTTAAAAAATTGGAAAATTAGTTAGTCCAACGAAGTAAAAATTAGTAGAACCACTCTTGTAATATTCATTCAAATTCCTGGGATATTTTTTTATAATTGTACGAAAAAAACGAGTATTAACCGACTTTATTCACTCATTATCATATCCTCCTTTATTAAAACTGAACATTTAAATCTCAAAATCAAGGAACAGAGTTTACCGCGTTCAAAACAGGAAGCAATATGAATTAATAAATTATATCAAATTTGCATAAAGAACAACATCCGAACATACAGAATAGAAATTTTAATCCTCTGATTTTGTAGACATTATTACGCTCTCAAGATCCCTCAGAATTTTTGAGGAAATACGAAATTTTCTTTTAATATTAAAATTATATCAAATCAACCGGTCTCGTACAAATTTCCCTTATCTGTGAACATGTGTGTATGCATTGCATATTTATTTAGTTCTCCACCTGAGTCTCTTCTGATTTGATTAACTCAAAAAAAGGACCAATGTAGTACCTGTTCGTTTTTTTCGGCGCACACATGTGGCGCACCGATTTAGCATACACAAGCTACACACATTTTACAGTGCTGTAAAATTGAATCACCGCGCCGAGTATATCAACATGGAATTCAAATTGAAAATCTCTCAGCATACACCTGACCATCCGTCACCACGTCCTACTGTGGGCATAGAAAATCGATCATGAAATAGTGGAATAGCATACGTCATCGCGATTGTACAGTTATAGCCGACAACGGAGCAAACGGAACAGGTAAAACGTACTGAGCTGCACTTTGAGATATTTATGGATCCACTTCCTTGCGATGGGTTCACTGCACTCGATATTACGTCCGATGATATGTGACAGAGCCTATGGCGTGTTAAAGTAACGATGAAGGGACGACAGCATGTATTTATGAGTATAAGGAAGGCAGTTAAGTGAAGTGATATGTCCTTCCTCCCACACTCGTGTGGGAAACAATAAAGACTAAATATGTTCTAAGGATTTTCCTTGGAAAATGGAATAAAGGCAGAAGATTTGTAGGTATCCTAAGCCCCTAGGAATTAAATTTTGGGATGTCTGCAAAATTGGGGTAATTTGTGTAGGCCGGTATGAGAAATTTTCATTATTATTTTGAACGTAGACTGAGTGCACGTCTAGGAAGGTATTGTTGAACATCCATAATGGGCAGACCTTAATGGGAGACACAATACAAGGATGGACGAGAAATGGTAGCCGGTTTTTTTTCTTTGTTATTTTGTAGCCAGATTTTTTAAAACATGTAAGAGAAAATTAGCGTGTTTAGGTCTTTCTAGGACACAAATATATCCACCTGTCTTACTGCATAATGATAAAGCTATATTTTATTAAAATACAAAAATATTGTATGTTTTTCATTGTACAATTGTGTCTAGATAAAATTTATATTTAAATACTGAACGCTATTTTGGTTTGTTAATATAAACTTAATTTTCATTCATGTTTTTACCACGACAATTTCCAAAATTATTCCTAGACTTATTTAAGAAGAATTGATTTACATTTTTGTCACGGAATTAAATATTTAAATGGCATAAAATCAAAAAGAGTCTTTTGTAATTTTAATGTGATTGACGGCACTGCCCATTTGTAAGATTTCTGGCTTCAAAGAAAAATAATCAAGGCTTCTGATATTTACAAATGAGCTATAAAAGACGGAAGTTATATTATACCTTTTATTTTTTATTTTTTCATGATTTTTTAATATTTAAAACACAAAGGCCTAGCCTTGAAGCATACACGAGTAGTTTCCTAGTAGCATATTTTTATTTATTGTCTTTTTAACTTAAATGTGCTATTTTATGCACTAATAGAAAAAAAAATAGAAAAATGGAGAGTGAGAAATAAAAATTTTGATATTTATTTCTTGTTTTTAAAAAAGAAAAACCACAAATACTTTTATATAATTTTTTGAAAATTAGACTATTAGTTTTTTAGTAATTCTGAAAAATTTTTATATTGTTGTAGCAGTTTTCTCGAAAGTCGTAAAAACTAAGAAAGATTTAAGCAACAACTTGCATTCAACCATCTTTTACGGAGGGAGATCTCCAAGAAATATTAAGACCGTTTTTATCTTTATCTGGCTTTCTGAACATGTTCTTACATTGTATAATGGTTATAGAAAAAGTCATCATGGTAGACTTACTGCACGTTAGGAAGAGAAAGGCGAACATTTCACTATTTGATAAAGAACAAAATTTATCAAATAACTTTTATATGCTTATCGTAAAATAAGTTACATTTAGCAACGAGTATTATTATTTTTTATTTATGGATAATGATTCGGTTTGATTTCCCAAATTACAGAAACTTTTATTTTATTTTTAATAAAACATAAAAGACCGATGTACACATTTTAAATTTCTGTTTATTTATTTATGTGTTGAAATTGTTTCTTCCCATAAGGCCTTATAGTTTCGGAAAAAATTCCGAAATCATGAAAGACTGAGGTACTTGTAAATAATTAGTTTATCTAAATAGAACGGTTAGAATTCCAGAGTCCAGTCGCAGGGTGATACCAGTAAAAGAGCCAAAAAAAGGATGCCATGCAGAATTAATAAAGCCTATTTTGTGCTAATGGCTTATGAAATTTTAATGAGACCTAATACCAGTGTCCCCTCCGCCCCCCCGTCGTATTATTTTTATTATTACGGTCAATGTCAAGGTAAGGCATTTTTCAGCTTGTTTTAAGGGTCCCACGCGACTCAGGTCTTAAGTGCTCGTGAACAAAACATCTCAGGCGTTTCCCTCATCTTTTGGGCGATGTTACATGGCGCGTGTGAGAAACACTCGCCGAAAAAAAAAACCAAATTTGAATTTGATGGAATATTCGTCTGGTTTATGAGACTTCCACCGTCATCGCTGGGGGTTCTTTCGCCCGCCTTAGAAACCTCTTTGCTTCGCACCAATCTCAGTGAACAGCCATTATACACATTTTACAAGTTGTCGACTACATAACTCCTGGGATTTTATCGAAATATTGCATTCTTCCAGCATTGCAAACAATCTCGTAGAAGCTCAGGACGAGGGGCGGGCAGACGTGCGGCACAATCTCAATTTTTCCCTTCTCGCTTTCTTAGCAGTAACGCCTCCTCCCGGCGCCTTCGGCGTATATGTACATTGTGTACGCACGAGGGAACCTCAGCACTGCGTAATAGGATGGATCCCAGGGCGCGGGGAGCTCTCGCTAGGAGCCGAGCGAATGGGGCCCCAAAAAGGGTTTCGTGTTTGCCCCGGTTGTTTTGTAATGCCATTGGATTTTGTCTTATAATGCAAAGCAGAAAATAACATGATTTTCTCGGGTAGGTTGTCTGTGGTTTTCGCAGCGAATGATATTTTCATGTTTTGCGTATTTTTAAGCACACTCTGCCCTTCGAAAAGAAAATATTTCTTAAAGCTGTCCACACGAAAAATTACTTAACATTAATTTTCTTGAATTCAGTGGGAATATTACAACTTTTCTTTTTCTTTTTTTTTTCTGTTAAATAAAACACATCAGTTCATTCCCGATCCAGATGTGTGGGCTGCAATAAAATGAACAAAATTTCTGGCATTGGATGCTTAAGGATGTCCAAAATATGTCCTCAATTCAAAACGTTATCGCTTTAAATTTTCTAGTTCAACACTTAAAGTGCCGTAAAACCAGGATAAACCTGCTAAAAAATGCGATGTTGTGGAAGGTTCATCATTATCTCGGCATATATCACATTTCACAGGAATTTCGCTTACATTTCACCGGGACGTTGATAGTGTCGTAAAGAGATATCAACAATAACATGGCCCACAAGTGTACTGGAGCATCTCCACCATGTTTTGAATACTTTTCAACGGTACGTATTTCAATGGGAATATTCTTTTTATTTACCAGTAAAAATGCAGCGTAACATGAACTTTAATAAACAAGAAATGTTTCGTGCTCTTCAAGTTAATTAAAAGGACAGCAAAAATAAAAAGTACTCAATTAATTTGAAGTCTTTATGAGTTTACTAACACTGAACCCTTGAAAACACAGGGAAGGGAAAGATATAGGGAAATTAAAAGCAGCGGATTTTTTTAATTAGCCATCAAAAATAATAAACCTTTGCTTAAAGACCGAAATGTGCTGCTTTTTATTTCAAAAGGACTGCATTCAAACAGAAAATTGTTCTTCTCTTCAACCAATTTGATAAATTTAAGACAATCTTAAACTAAATTTGCATGCTCTGTAGTTCAGTTTCGCAGCATGTTGAAATAGGGTCCGAATTAATCGCTGAAAAATCATATATTTTTCGATCAATAAAAACCGAAAAACATAAAATCATTTATACTTGGAGAATATAAATCTCATGTATGATTATTTTTAGTTAAAATTCAAATTAAATACTTATTTCTTAGCAAAGAGTACAACATATTGAAATTAATTATATCCATTGAATTAGTATCGCAACAGAAGTCTGTACAATAAAAGCCTAAATTAATTATTTAATTGCACTAGTAGGGTTATGATAAAGTACAATAAATTACACATAAAAATCAAATCAGCACTCAACATTGATGAAAGATCTTCTCTTAATCTACCCTTTTAAATATTCAAAACTTGAACTACTTGGCAACAAGCCATACTCCTGCCTAAATTCATCTGAACACAATGTAAATAATTTTCCAAAATTTATTTCATTATTACTGAATGGGTCAAACATTTACTCGTAAAACCGTTCATAAAATCCACTCCCGCGTTCCATCCGCATCTAACCTTTTTCGGGTTTTCCAGATTTGCCTTAAATTCCGAGCCATGATTCAGCGGTCTGTACAAGAGCGCCCCACACCCCAAAAATGCAAGACTCGAAATTTCCCAAAGTGCCCTCCCGGTAAAACAATGCAGCAATAAATTCAAACATTCAATAACAACTCAGCCATGAATTTGTTCCCAACATTTTTCCATTATCTCACCGAAGAAATGTTCCATTGAGGCCGAGACCGCCAGTACGGACGAAATTGTCCTGGCCCAAGTCCGAACTCCCATTTTCATGGAGTCGACAACAGTCCAGCAGCCCAGGGTACAGGGGACTGGTCGTAAAGACAATCGGATTACAAAAGTTCGCTCCATTAACCCTAAAATGGTCAATTATCGGCTCTCCTTGAGGTACGAACCATTACTTTCTAGCAGTTAGCCTTCCGGCAGGTAGCGATTTGCATCAACGTCACTAACACAGACACGGCCAAATGGACCTCGCCGATCCGCACCCGACGCAATCTCGCTTTATTCAATTTCCCAGTCATTTTGGACACACTCTACGGAAAACGGAAAATGGCGCCGAGGCAAAATTTGGGTTTAATTCGCAAATACTGCTCAATCTCTGGTTTTGCCAGAATCGATTGATACCGATGATGGTCCGGGCTGTCGAACTATCGGTCAAAGTGTTATCTACGGTAGAGTATTCATGTCACCGGATTGTTGGACGATCCACCGCAGAGTAGTAAAATTGGCGACAAAAAAAACCACGGAAAAAATTTCTACAATTTACTACGCACCACTTGCTGGCGCACCCACGACCGTGACGTCGGTTCACATAATCCCCGGGACCATAACTCACTCCGACGCGCTTTCGGCCATCATTATTAACCCTTTGAATGGTAAAACCCACTGCGAACACAATCACCTTTTTAGCAGTCACATATTCGGTGAAAAACATGAAAGCGGCAATTTTCCCGGAATGATGGTTGAATTGACTTTTTGGATGAAGCGGAAATTGAATAACTATACAATTCGGCGTTGGTTAACAAGATTTTCGAGAGCTCACAACTGAATCAGATAAAGCCTCAACAATCGTCCATGTACCGAATGAACCTAAAATATGGTCCTTATTGTGAAAGCACTTAACGTGACATGATGAATTTTTTGTTTTTAGTAATTATAGGTGAAAATACACATTCGGGTATTCTTATTTAAATAAATGATTCTTCCTCCTAATTCTGGCCCATATGTAAACGATGGTGTAAATATGTCTTCCCATTTTTTAACAATTGCAATACTACAAACCTGCATTCTTTCAGGCATAGATAACGAAAGACAAACACCACGTACGAACGTACACACTCATTAAAAAGATGATTATTTTTATGGACACAGCATTCTTACAAATAGCATCAATTTTTTTTTCAAAGAACTTTCTATTGGTAAATGTTCATCATATTTGTGAACAATTTATAACAAAATCGTAAACATTTGCTTACAATCGTTTCATATTATCAGAAATTTCCTTTTCTTTCCAAAATTCTAATACAAGTTACGATGTTTTTTTTTCTTCAGAACACATGAGGACCTAATTCTAAATGAACCTTTCTGAATTTATTTCTCTTCCAAAATATTTAAATTGAGATATTTTCAAAAAGTAAATTAGTTTGGGCAGGTGTACGAAATTAAATAATTCAAAAAAAAAATAAGAAAATTTAACTATCAATTCGGAAAAGGAATTACGTGTCCAAATTAAAATTTTACGCAGGACCAAAAGAAATAATACTTCTGTTCCGAATTATTTATTTTTATTTAATTTTAAACTGCACAATTTTGTCTAAAATAAATTTGAATCTTCAATAAATAAATAACTGAGAGTAGACATTTATAATAAAATTTACAAAAGACCTTACACTAAAAACACTCCGATCTAAGTTAATATTACTTCTAATTTCCTTAATTTGAGAAATAAAAATCTAGCGGGTGCCGTACATCGATCTGATTGATTTACTAAGGTTTTTTTTCCATACAATTCACAATTCTTAGTCCCTTCTCGTCCCTTTTGAGTGTTTTCATGTCTAATCAAGACTAACATTTACGTTGGCCACAAATTGTAATTAAAAACTCGCGTAAATTTTAATTTGAATTTTCATTCTACTTCTAAATTCTTTGCATGGACATTGAAAGGAAAAAACAAGCATACAATTAACAATTAATTTATTCAATTCTAAATATTAAAGGCGGGCTAAGGTAGTATGAAAAAACAAATTAATAAAATTACCTAAACAATCGGCTTTAAATGCGATTTATGCTCAAAGGAATGATTACTTCTTCAATTTCCTAAAACAACCGCCTTTAAGCACTTTTAATTAATTTAAAAAGCAAATGATTGTGCACCGCCTCAGACCATCGTCGACACGATTTCGGAAAAGCTGTCCACTGCTTAAATAAACAATTCTACGTTAAAAAGCTCTTCGTGTTTCGTTCAGCACCTTTCCGAGATTGCATAAATCTGGGCGGCTGTAATTAAAAACAGTCTCTTTTGAAGTGGGACCGCACATTAATTTTCTTTTATGGCTAAAAAGTCGCGAAGGTGAATTAAATGCCGTCGTACCCTCCTAAATCTATTTCTGGAAAAGTCGTGTATGCCCGAGGGACAGAGAAAAAAAAAATCCCAGCCAAGTCTGCCTCACAAATCGAATTTGCTTTTAATTTTCTCATCCCCTGTCCCACTCCCAAAAAAAAAAAAAATGTAATCATTTTCCGCAATAAATGCCGCAAATAAAAATTAAAGAGGGGCAAAAGACGGCGACTCACCTCCCACGCTTTGGCCCTTAACATCACTTAGATTCGATATTCACTACGTGATGAAAATAAACAGAAAAGTAATCATCCATTGAAAGATTTGTCCGAGCAATTTAAATTGTGTCCTCTTCATCGGACAAGGAACTACTCCCCTGCGGCCAGCAACTTTCAATTCCTCCTCTTTTTTTCGTTGTTTTCCCAGAAGAACAGACAAAAAATAAGAGAAGAATCTTTCTCATCTGTCCGGCGCCTCAGAAAATCTGCGACAACAAAACAATTTTTCTTAAATAAACTTCTTTTGGTACTGGTGCTCCGTCCGCCCTCCAAGGCACAAATAATAACAGCAGGATTCACTTTCCGGCCTCTGGGATTTTGATACATTCTTCCCGCTCCCCCTGCGCTGTCCTTACGTTGGCTGTTCACGACAATTCCTCAAAGGAATACTACTCGACGAGGAGGAGCATTTCACTTTACGTCTTTATTATTTTTGCACCAAGTCCGTTCTTCTCGACTCCGAGCTGCACAAAGCCCCAAGACAGCGATGGTCCTGGGCTGAGTGAATCTTTTAGATAAATTATTCGTAAGGCAAACCCTATGGAGGACTGGAGGACTGGAGGATGCAAGGCGCACTCACGAGCAGCAGCAGACTGGTTTCTTATAGGAGCCTTTTATTTAGTCATAAGAAAATACGAAACTCGCCGGGGATAAATCACCTCTGTCCAAGGGTTTGGATGGGTGGCTATTAGAGACTATAGTTGCTCCAGACAGTGCTAGTAATTAAATCCAAATCCTTTTGCACATTAATACAGAACTAGATCAGAAGTGATACCTACCCGTAATATTTGCCAGCAATAAGCGCTGACTTACCTATAAAATTTTTGAAGAGGGACTCATTGCGCCAGAAGCCATAGCGCGATTTTTATTGGTAAACTGAGACATTAATGAGAAATCTAATTAATTTCGAATTATGCAATAGTTCGCTATTTCAAGTAATACTAAATAAACGGAATCACCCATTTACTTGCTCGGAAAGGACTGCCACAACTTTCCGTAAGAGCCATTAACCTCTGAAATCAAGGACGTAGCGGGGGTTTTAACCCCACCGGAATTTTTTTTTCCGATGATACTAACTAAGCTATTTCCGCTAATTATAAAAATTAATTGTTGAAGTGAAACTTCTCCTCCTTCAATTACAAAATGTGAGTGTAATTTCATTTTTAATTCGTAGTACTTTTAAGAACTATAAAAGAAGATATGGAAACAGGATCAAAATATTGTCCTTAATGTAGGCGAAATGCCTACCCCCAATCGCAAGCGAGTTTTTGGCTGTTCAGGATTAAATCGCGATCAAATTTTCTTATCTAATAACTACATTACTATATATATACATATTATTATAAAACAAGTCGTAATTATATTTAAATTTATTAACAAAGTAATAAAATTATTTTTAAATCCCATCCGAAAAGTTTTTCTAGCTACGGCCTTGTCTGATATGACCCCTTTAAAATGCAATGGACGGTTGAAGCAGAAGCCGTAAATTAACTCTAAAAGTTTTTCACAGGTATCAACGCAATCCTTGAGGTACCTTCATCGGTAAAACCTAGACGAACTCTGGAACTTTACACCTGTTAGCTAGTCTGAGAACTTTCCGAACAGAATATTTATAAAATTTGCCGTAAAGGTAAAGTTTCGCGGCAGCAAATGGTCCTGATCGATTCATCATCATTATGGGCGTACTTCATCAAAGGCCGGGCTGAGGAAACATCGCTCCCGGTCGGCGTAGTCCTAACTTCGTTACTTCCTTGTTTTCTACTGTCGCGCCGATACCTAATATGATTAATTTCACGCCAAAATATTAGCCATCCGGATTCTATTATAGCAACTGGTCGTGTACCTGTCCGTCGCGTCTAAAATTTCTCTTGCGTAATCAATTTAGAGTTCGTTAATTTATTCGAAGCACCACCGAGAATAATTGCGGCGACTTACCTGTTTATGGCCAGGTATTACGGATAATTTTTTTATTCAAGCGAATTTAAAAAATAGAGTAGGTTTCATTTTTTTAATGATTTTGATTGATTGATTTCATTTCATTAAGAAATGCTCAATCATTCAATTTACCAAAAAAAAATTAAATTGTAGTTTCAACAAAGTGCTGTGAGATGATTTATGTTTAAATTTTAATCACAATTGTTATTCAGCTCTAATATGAATTAGACGACTTTAAAATTGAGCCTCTTTTACGTTTTCCATTATCTCCCAGGAAAAGTTGTTTTACTTGGTATTTTAAAAGGAGGAACTTTTGTTGTCTTGGTTTAGGAAATAGTCTTAAACCCCAGTATTAATTTAGAAAAGATATTATGTAGATATCTAGAGTAATTTCAAACACCTGCACCATGGCAGGGAGCAGGGTATACACAAGGCAATGTAAGACTTTCAATAGTCAATCCAGCAGACGGATTCATTTAAAATTCGACCCTTGTTCAGAGTAATAGTGTTTTTATTTCGACGGACGTAGCCTTCAACACATTTCTCATCGTTTATTAGTAAAAGTAATGTTTACTTTTTAGTAAAACATAGTATTGTTCCCATTATTAAAACAAAGTACAAAAGCTCTTAGCCAGTACTGGACATTTTGAGATCAAGTTCAGTTTTTTTCCTTCAGATAAAGCCAGTGAACAAAGCGAGAACATCGTTCAGGTCTTCGCGACCTTCGGTAGGATTCCCCAGAATTCAGCTAAAAACTAATACTTAAAAAAAGTTATGTACTAAGAGAGATACCGGAAAGTTATACTACATACAAAAGATTTTAAAAATCCATTCTCTTAGAAGCATTTATAGGCTTTAATAGACTGGAGTTGTCAATTTTTCATATTTTTGTCAACGATTTCTTAAAATAGCCAACTTTTCACCTAATCGCTTAATTAAGAAATAAATTGTTCGTGATTGGGCAAACTATTGCTAAAAATAACATTTCTTTAGGTAATGAAACATTCAGTCGAAAGAGGAAAGGAATTCGGACAAATCTTATATTCGAGTGGAAATATTTTGCGTATATTTCTCACACTCACTTCAACCCCATGCGACAGTGAGATTCACTATTAAAATCTTAAGTGGATTTGAAGATCAACATTTTATGCAATATTTTCTTATTAGTCCCCGAGAAATCCTGCCTCAAAGTTAGAAGCTAACGCTCCTTACAACAAACAACATAACGATATTGCATCTGTTGATTTCCTATTACAATAAAAAAAAATTATGTTTCTTTAATCTTTAATAATCAAAGGATGATAAAATTTTAAAGTAAAATCTTGTTTTCTTATAGCTTTAGTTATTTGCAGAAGTGTAGTCAACCGAAATTAAATGAAAGAAGACTTCCTCGAGGGGTCTGAATAAATAAAAAATTGCTGCTCCAATTTTTCGCGACAAATCCTTTACTGCAAAAGCTCCAATAAAGTACTTGTTGCAAAACTAAAAATTTTAAGCACCGTCACGTGTAAGGAGCTGTACCGCATTACGTTCTTGAAATAACTTATTAGCCCCTTTCTGACAATGACTTCATTGTGCAACTGGACCCTGGTGAAAAATCCCACAGAGGTTTTTCTGCTAGTCATATCGTTTAGATAGCTACACTGCAAAAGTAGTCTATGTGTCTATGATCTGAATGTGATGAAGAAAGTGGTTAGTCATTTGATGTGTTCCATCCAACAAGGTAATCAGCGTCTACCCTCATAGTGGTAGACTGGACATAGCAATAATCCACAATGTTCGTTAGCAGCCCACCGTGACTGATTTAATTGGAGTAAGCAGCTCGGACCATGCTTAATACCTTGAAAGGAATGCGGCATGTCCATGAGCCGACAAGAGTGCCGGTTACTTAATCTTAAACGAAAATAAAAACAACTGCAACAACTGGATTCCATTTAGAGCAGGTGAACCTAACCAGGTACTCTAGTTAGCGGCTGTTTAAGTCTTTCGAGATAGGTACTTTAAATAACAGCGAACGGCTGACACATGCGCTCGTCAAACCACTTTGTAGAATCTCCCCAGGGTACCGTCATAGGCCACTTTCACTTGTGCAATGATTTTCACTTTTCTTTGCATCATCCACTAGACAAGAATGATCCAGATCGGCGACGTAAATCACTGAAACCACTAAGCTCATTATGACTTACTGGGACAGTATGGATTGCAAAAGTAGGTAAATAAAAGCGGCATTTTCAACAGCGCTGGATATGTCTTCACGCCTTGGTCAACCAATGAGTGTCGCGATCTAGTTACCCAGATGGATGGAAGAATTCCACGCGCTAATTTATGCGATGCATTTGCTGCTAATCACCTTTTAGGTATTTTCTGCGTCTCAATATTTCGCAATCGCGGGTTCCAAGTGCAAAACATGCGTAGTTTCTTCCACAGAAGGACGGAAGCTGACTGCGGTTTCCCCACACTTGATGAATATATGCATCGTATGTGTGGCATTGTTTTACGCGTAGGCATTCTACTTGAAAGCAATTTGAAACATGTTTCTAGGTAAGAAATGCGCGGCATCTCAAATCGTTTATGGTTGTGCTGTTTGGAATTCGCTGCATTTTGTTCTTTTGTCAACATTTGCGAGATGCAACACGTTGACTCGGCAATGTCTCTATGAGGAATTCACATCTCATTTTAGAATTTACAAGAATCAAATTCAGTTATAACCAAGTGTTCATGTTATGTGTGATTATATGCCATGTTAGCTATACTTATAAAAAATTTTATGGATTTGGAAATATAAATAAACAAGCATACACTTTTATAGACTACCCTTTTTACTTATGAGCTCTAGAAAAAAATTAATCGTTTAATAAATCATTTTTTACAACAATGGAGAAAACCCCTATAAAAATAGGTACAATTCTTAGACCAGAAAGATTTTATGTTTGATCTTTATTTATACTAGAAAAATTTTATATTTCGAACTATCCTAAGACTATGGTGATTTGATCAAAATATTCACAAAGCTTAATAAGGGCCAAAATTATTCACGAATTCTCAATAATCCTTAATTTAATTTATATATTAATGACTATAAATCTTCCATTAAAACATGATTAGCTTTTCGAACACTAAATAAGATATTAAAATGTTTGTTCTAAAATACATTTAGCCATTCAAAACAGTAGCAACTGATTTAGGGCACATTCCTTACGAATCCGAATTTTGGAAAATGATGGGGTCTAATTTCTTGTGTTATATTATTTTTCATAATTTTCTTCAAGTAGTGAATTTTCTAGTTCTGTGTTACATCATTTTCCAACATTCACCCAATTTTTATTTCTTCATATTTAGGCTTAATCTTAATGCAGTACCTTACTTTTTATCATATACTTTAATATAACTTAGTGTATTTTATTTAAGACCATTTTAAGAGAAGATGTTTAGCTCGCTGATTGTACACTTTTTAAAAAAAAAGATTTTTGAGTGCCATCCTGTGGAAATAAAGGCAAAATAATTTGTTTTATGAGAACGTACACATCCATAAAATTTCTTTAATATGTTTCTTTAAAAACATCCTTCAAGGAGAACATTTGTTTTTCAAGTTTACTAAAATAAAAATCTTCTACAAATATTCGAGGCAGATGCCTGTGGATTCCGTAGATTTTAGCTAATACATATCTTACTTAATTAATTTGTTGAAAGAGGAGGAAATCAGATTTTCTTATTTAACCATGCACACTCTAGAAACTGTTCCTTACCAAGCCCAATAACCTACTTCGTTCGTAATATCAAGCGGTGCATCAAATCATCCAAAAACCTCAAAGCCGATCACCTCTTGGGAATGAAATCTTATCTCATATGCGCCTTGCATAACTGTATCTTACCACAGGCATGCGTAATTACACATCGCGCTGCATAAGTTCCCACATTTCCTTGGAATATGCCTGTACGGTTCAATCAGGCTGTACACCTTTGCAAAAATATATAAAATCCACCGAGAGCAGGAAATTTAAGTCGAAAAATCGATTCAGAAGAAATTCCGGGTTTATCGGGTTGCGCAACAAGCGCTTAGCAAACCATAAACTAGTTTGCTGCGCACGCGTTGGTTACCTATCTACCAAGCAATACCATACACTGTAATTTTCGATTACATCCTGTTGGTTTAAGATCGGCAAAGTAGGCTGCTGGACCAGTTTCGAGACATTTTTCCAGCATGTCTCCAACAAGGTGTCCAAAAAAGCAGACTCATGCTCGAAAAGCACCAGCCGCCTTAGAGAACGAGAATGGTCGAAGTGAACACGTACCACGACGCTAATTTTACTCCAGTAATTTTTCTTTGAAGCTAAGCCTGCAGTTGTGACTCACCTGGGCTGGTTACCTGGTGGTCGGTTCAAGGTCTTGTTTTCAATTTCATTTGCAGTTCCTGCGCAGTAACGGCAGCAAACTTTTTCTGCATCCGATAGACAGCAAACGACCTTCACGTACCTTCCCAATCATAAAGCAGCCGCAAGAACACACCTCGACTCAATTTGCAGATCGCCGGCAATCCGATCGGCGATCTCGCTTCGCTCATAGGAGGTAATGTGGTCAGCGGGATTTTTCTTCATCCGACTCTCACGTTTCAATGGAATTGATCGACGTTGATACAAGTTAGTTAAAAATACCCTATTTGCCGCCTTGATACAATTCAGAAAAAGCTGCGGCGTCATTGCAGATCTCCAAAGATCTTTTCTCAAGTTTTGCACGTTCCTACGCCTTCCTCGTTATGCAGGAAGGGTAAAAACCACGAACAAAGCAACGTGCAAAAAAGCCACTGCGAATGATTTAATTATCCAATTAATCACATCCATTGCGTGCTAGTTGACAAAGGTACTAGCAAATCTTATGCAATCGCATCGCTGCCAAACATTACCCGCGTTTTCAACGGCCCCATTCTGCTTTGCGCCCGCAGACAATAGTCGCGAATTTGCCTTCTCGGTTTGGAAGAATTTCAAATTTCACAGGCAATTATCTGGTCGATCTCTGGCCACGAAATAAAACGAAAATCCGATGAGTTCGCGCGTTTAAATTGACATCGATCCGGAGACCTAATAATCTCTTTAGTGCGATCAAACGATCAGACCGCAAGAAAAAGTCTTACATAACCCGTTTGCATAATCCGGCGGATCTAAACGCCCGCCGACTATTTCAGTTCGCGATATTTAAGGATTCCGAGCAGCCGCCCGCCAATTTGAATAAAGGTGCCGGGAGTCTACAGGGTGGAGTCTCAAGACTGCGAGCATTTGCATTCTAGTTCCAGTGATTCATTTTTCTTCGTGGGCTATGAGCCAGCTCTTAATTGCATAGAACTGGCCGGGTCAATGGGTTTTGGGTGGAGGAGATTTTCTTGGCCTTAGTAAGCCTACCAAAGTAACTACGAATTTCTTGAGCCATGATGTTCAGTTATTGTATTATAAAATTTTAAATTCAATTTTAGTTTTAGTAATTATTGCACGAAATGTAAAATAGATTTAGAAAATAGTCAACCCTCGAATAACAGGGTTAATTGGTTCCGTGTTAGTGAAAACCGTGTTATTCGAGGGTCATTGAAATTTTTGACAGTTCTTCATTAAAGACTCCGTGGAATTCAAATACCGTGTTATGCGAGGGTTGACTGTAATCGAACAATTGCGGAGAGACGCATATCACAACTTAAAGAAATGTTCTCTATACTTTTGTTGATTCCGATCAATAGAACTAATAAATGCCCTCGCCGTTTAAAAAATTACATGTGTAAGATGTAACGAAGTTTATGGGTAAACTGGAGAACATATTTCTCTACATGTGTATGAATTGAGCCCTTAACGTCCTTTTAATAAAGCAGGTCGTTCTCAAAATATTTGGGATTAAAAACAAATTTTTTCTAAAATGCTGTATAAAACTCATATAAAACTACAAATGTTGTCTTAGACATTTTTTTATTTGCAAAACCAACAATAATGGATTAAAATTATTTTTCTATCTACAATTTTAACTAGTGCTTGCCATCGAGACATTTTTGATCTTAAAAAAAGTAAAAGTATTGAAGGTAACATTAAAAAATTAAATATTTCATATACGAGTGACTATTTTAAAACTGTCTGTAGGGCACCTATCTCCGATCTTTAGTTTATTTTATGTGAATTTTAAAGAAATTATGAGCATAAAATCTCTTACTTTGTCTACAGAATGCTTTGATTTTTATTGTGATCCAAGAAACATATGAGAAATGATAAATTAAAAAACCTTCTATCAATCACATTGAAGTAGAAAAGTACAAGAAAAAGAAACAACTGCAAAACAATCGCAATAAAATTCTTCCCGTGTACTCTAAGACCTATTAAAAAATCTGAGGAAACAATGGTGCAATCAGCTAAAATACTTTTCCTTTTTAGAGGAGAAAACAAAAAACAAAATTATTGCTTTAAATTTTCTTTAGTTTTTTCGAATTTTCCATTCATCAAAATGTTTATAAAAACAAAAAATGCTCACTCACGTTATTTTACTAAAAAGATGTATACGAATGCAATACTTTGTAAGCGAGTATTGCTTTTATTTTAGAAAATTAAAAATGTTTGAAAAATTCCTAAGTCATATCTGACCTAATTTCTAACAAATCAACTGTGATAAATAAAAAAAAACTACTAGAGTCCCATAAAAAATCCGTTTTTGCCTTGCAATGTACGAAACTATAAAAACTCTTTGCACTTAATAACGTAAATTTACATCATTAAAAATTTATTTTAATTTGTTACCGACGACTTATGTTTAAATTATTTTCAAGTCATGTTCAAAAATAAAAGTTTGACACGAAATATTAAAGTGTATTACTTAAGACGTAGTATTCATAACGTCTTCAACTGATTTCGATAAATCACGCATGTCCATGCTAACAACAAACAAAGGTAAGTCATAGCAAACTTCTCGCAATAATTAAATAGGCAATAAATTCCATGTGAGTGCACACCTTAGCTGTTTAATATCTTAGTTCATTAAAGCGCTATCAATTCTTCAGGAGTTAAATTAATTAACTAGCCGAGGAAAGATTTCTGTGCATAGTTAAAACCATGTATGAAATAATAACAAAGTGATGGATATCGTGGAAGTCATTTTCCCAGCCTTGGTTTATTCTTTTCATAATTTTTCTATAGCCGCACCGAACCTCGTTGCTCATAAATCACTAGATAATTTTGTACTTAACTTCGAAGGGATCTCGTGTTAAACCCACTTGTAAATAAAAATATCTCTTAATGGACTGTGAGGTAACCAAGGGTATCTGTGACGACATCGAATTCAAATAAAACACACGGCTTAAGTCTAAAATTAAGAAATATATTACAGTTAAAAAAATTGCATAAATTCAACGGTAATGACATAAAATAAAGAGAAAACTTAAAAACCATACATACAAGTGGACATACAGACTTAAGCTACCATAATAACTCTAAGGGACCCGTTCAGGCCGCTGACTCGTTCGCTTAAAAGTCGATGTTGTGTCCGCGCAGGAAGGCGTCGATCTGTCCCTCGGCAGGCTGAATGTAGTAGAAGCCCTGCGCCTGCGGGACCACAGGCCTCTGCAGTTGCGCCTGGAACCGATGCTGCTGTTGCTGCTGTTGTTGTTGCTTCTCTGAGGCTGCGGCTGCTTTCCTGGCCGCATCCAGCCTGTCCTGTTGAAGTTGGTGCTTCTGGAGCTCCTGTTGCTGCTGGAACAACTGCTGGGAGTTCAGAACCTGCAGGTTCTCCCTCTCGTTTTCGTAGATCTGTTGCGACAGGTGAGCTGCTACCGGTTGCTGAACTTGCTGCCGTCTGTAGAGTGGGTTCAGCTGTTGCAGTTGCTCAAGACTCAGCAATTGTGGAGCTGGAGAACTTATGGGATGAACGTACGGCTGAATCCTGTGGTTTAGCTGGAAGTCCCCATCGGTCTGTGGTAACTGTTGGTAGAGAGCGGAGTCATATTGACCACTGCTTGGATCGAACACAAGTTGAGATTCGTAAATAGGATTCGATGTTGCTGGGACTTCAGGAATAGATGGCTTGAATGGCTTGTAGGGAGTTGTAGTTCTGGAAGTTGTAGACGTAAGAGGAATATTATGCTCCTTCTGGAATTTCTGGAACTCGGCGGCGAAGTCTACGGTGGGTCTTCTCGTTGTTGAAGGAATAGCGTTCTGTGTCGATGAGATATAAGGTCGTGGTGTTGACTTGGAATAAGTTACAGGTGCCGGTTGTTGAGAAATCTTCACACTAGGGCGGTAAGTCGTTGCTGGCGGTTGAGTCTGGAGGGTTTGAATTGGTGCTCTGTATGTTGGACGTGGAGTGATGCTAACAGATTGGATTTGTTGATAACGTGTGACCGGTGTTGGGGTCGTACTATAAGAAATCTTCGGCCTTTGTCGGATCGTTACTTCTTGAGGCTGTGGGCGCGCAGGTTGATGAAGGACATGGTGCTGAGGCGCAATGTACTCTGGTTGTAAGGGCTGAACAGGAGGAGGTGGTAAACGTGGTCTTTGCGGTTGTAGAACTTGAATAGGTTCTGGTTCTTCTTCCTCAACGCTCTCCTCTTGTAGAGAGGGATGGGAATATGTGTTCTGGAAAACAGTTGTAGGCGGATTGGTCGTAGTTTGGGGCCTAATTGGTCTGATTGGTCTTTTTGGATAATTCTGAGGAATATTTTCTGGTTCTCTAGAATCTTCTTCAGATACATCACGATCTTCTTCACTTTCTCTACTATCTGGATTATTTGGATCGCATGGATTCCCCGAGACATACGTGAATTCCCTCTTATTACCATCTGGGTCAATGTAGCCATATTTGCCTCTTACGACACAATCTGTGCCACGAGTTTCCTCCTTGAATGAACCATCTGCTGCCTCATAGCCGAAAGTGAATGACCCATCGTCATTAACCTTACTATAATTGCGAATCGTCTGCACTGGAGGCGATTTGGATGCCTGATCTTTAGTTCGCGGAGCAGGTGTTGTAGACCGCAGCGCTGCGACCTGGGGCCGATTGTAATCAGCCCGAGCTCTTGGTGTCGGCTGTCCATACAGGCCATTGTAGTCATCATCTGACGACACGAGCACTATTCGATTTTGCGGAAGATTTTCCCGCGAATCAGCATTGTAATACTGAATAGCCGATTGCGGACGATTGTCTTCTTCCTCAGACTCTGGAACCTCTTCGCTCTCTTGCTGTGGCTGAATGGGTCGCTGACGCACCCGGACACGTCTGGCGTCTATCGCTGTCACCAGCAGAAGGCACATAAAAAGCGGCGAAATCTGGAAAACGAAGAAAAATAAATTTGGATTATTATTTCAAGAAATATGCAATTGCTAAGCGCGGTTCAATGACCCTGTATTTCGCCTGCGAACGAGGTGTAACAGCAGCCCGAGAGGAAAGGTCAAATCCCACAGACTCATAATCATCGTTCGATTAGATGTCTACCTTCTGTAAAATCTTCTATATTGCGTAATTGTTATCGGGTTTCGATGCGTTTTTCTTACATTTTCACTTGCAATCTATCTCAGCTACAGCGGCACGAAGTCATTAGAATGAAGGGAAGGAATCGCGAATTGGACTCATGGACATCTTCTACCCATGCACCTGGTCTTGGCAATCTTATTTTCATGTCCCACTGAAATTTGTTCAAATTTTCTGATTTTCTGCGCAAATAGTCAAGAGCTCGGAATGAAGGGAATCACAAGTTGAAGAAGAAGTCGATCTAATGTGCCGTGGGCACATTTATCGTAAAAGAAGATGCTCCAAACTTTGGTAATGGCAATCGTGTGACTTGTTGTCGTCTTCGCCTAATAACGTTCCCCACTTAGCTCTGTCTGCACCGTGGGAATCTGCAACTTGCACTAACTGCACATGCACCTTCCCTTGGGATGTAGAATCACATTCATCTCAAGCCTTGTGTGCCAGAGGTTAAAGCCATAAATTTTCAATGGTTCAATATATGCACGAGCATATGTCTCCCAAGTTTCCCGTCGGATGTGTGTGCACTTCTGTCTGCTGAATGCACACCTCCTACATGCGAACATCTTTTTGTAGGACCGACGGGCACATTACGTTTCGGATGTTGTGCAAATTATTCAAAATGAATTTCTCGAATTGTGATTTAATATTAATGAGGCGAACAATTTATTGGGCTAATTGTCAACAAGGCGGTAATTTAGTGGGAACAAAGTGATTCTCCATTTTTATTTGTTTATTTATTCTCTTTTTTAAATCAGCTACTGCGGATTAATTTGCTGCAAGGTTTAAATGGGCACATAGTACAGGGGGAATAGAGGTGAGTGGTACGCAACACGGACCGGTCTGACGAATTGCTCCTATTCCGCAAAATTACCCAATTTTACCTGCTGCTCGTGCTGCTACTGCCACCACTATGCATAATTATATTTGTCAGGTTGTTATGCAAGCAATCGAAATGGGTGCAGTGAATTAATAGCACGTGCCTATTAAAATTAATTGATAACTACTCCACGCTTGTCCCATCGTAATCAATTTCGTAATGAAATTAAGGCAAAAAGAGATAATACCCTGAAACGTTGATGTTTTTGCCAATTTTCGAAAATTACCAATTTTTGGGCAACAGGTGCAAGAGGATGAGTTCAATGTGATTTTTGCCGAACTGCTATTTTTAGTAAAAGGTAATCAATTAATTGAACGGTATAATGATAATTCGTTTTTTATTATTTGCTACGGAGAAGAAAAAGTGATCGATAATGGAAAATTTTAGAGCAAGTTTAATTCGGATAAATGCTGATGTTGCAGGCAACTTATGAAAACTGCAATTAAACTTCTTTTAAAATATTTTTACATTTTTAAGACGTCGGTTTCCAAACAACATTGGTAATAAAATGCGTCTCAAAATGTTTAACACAAAAATGTACCTTAATAAATAAGAGTACGACAAAAAAGTAACACGTATTAGTAATTATGTTCTTATATAAATGCACAAAAAAAGATTAATTAACGATTTAATATAATTTTGAGAAAGGAGATTGATAATTTAAACAGATAAATTCGAATATTATTACAACTCAAATATATAAAAATCCACAAAGAACAAAAAGTTATAAAATTAAATATTTTATCATGAAGAACTATAATTTTTTAGTTTTCTTGAAATACCCTCACATTGAAAAAATAATTTTTTTATTCCTAGTTATTTGACAAAATCACTTTGCACCGAAATTTCGAAAATATTTTTTTAGCAATCATTTTCTGGTTCAAATTTGAAGATGTTTTTCTGCATGCTCATACTTATAAAAGAAGTAAATGCATAAATACTTTATATAATTATATAATTATTTTGTTGTTATAACTAATTGTACTTATTTTTGTTGGCTATGATAAGATTTTATAGTTTTCAAAATAAAGTCCCTTAAACGGAAATCGCATATGGATGCTCGGATGCTATTGCGACTATTTATTAAAAAAATAATTTTCAATTTATATAAATCTTTATAGAATTTTTATTACCTAGATACGTTTGCCAGTTTTCTCAATAATCTCAAAAGCAACACTTTTTAAAATAGATATCGAATTAATGAAAAAACTGCTAAACTATATTTTATTATCATTTTAAATGAGTTTGGAATTCTAAATGTAAATTAGCATGTATAAGGGAGGTCAACCATTTAGCCAATCTGCTATTGTATATATCTATCTACCTCTACAGTGTTTAATGCTAATAACAAAATTTAATTCTGAAAAGTGAAATATTAAAACTTGCCCAAATTACAAACGAGAATTCATTTTTTATTAAATAATCTCCTATAACTGCTCATCACTCGAAAATGAACGATACCAGCAAAAGTAATCAATCACCAATGTAACCAGATGGACGATTCATCAGTTGAAAAGCTTCCGAAATAGAAAATCAATCATTTAGCATTCTGCCAAAAACCGTGCAAATTCGTCTCCCACACAATGCTCACATTTATTCACTGAGCAATAGAAGTCCCGTGGTTCCCCACGTCCAAAGCCTACTCAAATGGCTTCAATCAATCGCCGGTATAGGTTACAAATTTCATCAATAAATCGTACAGCCATTATCGATTACAGATGTCGCCAATTAATCTAAAGCACAGATCGGAGACAGAACGTCGAAAGTCTTTAGTTGCGGCGCGATGTCTTCGACTTAATTGTGTCACCCGGGAAAACTTCCCAAGAAAACCCACCCAAACTTGGTGCGGGTTGATCAATGATTCCTTCGACCGATTCGACGACTGTTGCAGACGCGTAGGTTCCTCACGTACGTCATATTCAGCCCGACTAGTTGAGATTTACAACTGCTCGAAAGGAAATAAATCACTCGACGAGAATGGACTAAGTACGAGAGTCTTAGGAATATCCCAGAAATCCCGATGAAATTGAAACTTATCGTAGGTGGATGAGATAGGTGCTAGACAGATCCTGCTGCGTCAGCGAACGATATGTAGTCATATCCGTAATGTTCATAATATACGACACGTGTTACGAAATTTGGATAGTCAAGCATCTTACTGATGGCAGAGAAGGTCAAAAAGTTCACGTCTGCATGCGACTTGATTTATGGAAAATCGTTATATCCGCAGAAATTAATTAATGTTGTTAGTCGTATCGTAAAAGTTATATTTAATAAAAAAGTAAACAAATTTAGTTGGAACTTCAAGCCAAGATTATTTTAATTTGTTTTATGTAATTTACATGTACCCACAAACATGAAAATAAAACGAATTTTCAATATTTTATTTCGATAACTTTTTTGAATCACATTCCGTACATATATATTTATTAAATGCTAGTCGATGCAAGGATTATTTAATAATTAAATTAATTCATGAGTTCGGTAAACAAAAAAAATATACCACGGATTAAGAACATACCCAAAATACTCCAAAACATTTAAAGAACTAATAAATAAATAAAATTCGGATATTTTAACAATATTATTAAAATGGAATAAATACAATCGATAAATTTAAAAGAAATTTAATAATTATTTGTTATTTGAAGAGCTGCGTTTAACATTTAAAAGAGCACTCAAAGTATCGCCGATTTTAAAAATTAGCTCATCGTCTAATCCCTTGACCAGTCAGCCAGCTGGCCAGCAAGTGATTTGATCGACCGACCAACTAAACATTTGACTACCTGACTACCACCCAGCGCCAATTGACCACTTGACGGAATGACCAATCCACCACTTGAGCAATTAGCTCCCTGCCGACCAATATAATGACCGTCTGAGTGGCTGAGTACTTGACCGGGTACCCCTTGACCTACTATCCCTTGGCTAACTGACCGGGCCGGTCAGATAGGCTGATCATTAACATCTCAGGTGCTACATTACAGTGGCATTCTTTTATGTGAGATTTTGATCATTTTGATTTTTGATCCACGTGTATATTAAATGGGACTTCGCTTCCCATTGTAATTTCCTCTAAAACAGACTGTAAATAAATTTGTTGAATCGTCTTGTTGAAAGTTTTTTACTTTGTTTTTTTGGTAAAAAATAGTAAATAGAGCTTTTTGGAAAATGTATATTTGTATTTGTCAGAAAATTCTCCTCTAATTCTGTAAGGGACGTTTCCAAATTAATATTTAACATTTCAATAAATAAACAAGGATGAAATACTTAAAATCAAACGCAATAAAAGTTGCTAGGATTAAATTCTAAAGCCCACATTACAAAAATACATAATTTATCAAATGGAGTGTTTGGATTTAAATCCTATAAGCTTAAATCTTAAAAAACCCAATTTAGAAAATTGAGGGTTACAAAAATTAATTTGTGAACATAAATCTCGACGAAAAGGATTTCAGTGAATTCCAATTCGATTTTACCGTCCCTTGCCCAATAAATGACCATCCTTCCGCCACATAGGAAGTAACAAATGCACTCTACGCTCGTTTTATCTCTAGAAAGCTTTTTAGATAGTATTGTACTCGATTTCAAATAGTTTAACTTAACTAACTTAAGAGTTACTCAGTGGGTACCAGAAAAATCTCACTATCATTCCGCGCAGGTTCACATAAAACTCCCCAATTCATTGTTTATTCATTTTTCTCTACAGGAGTATTCGTCCAATGTAACTGAAAGACCTTAGAGAGGATTTTATCGTTCAGCAACCAGGAAAAGGCTTCATTGTCTCGGACACTGACCGTACTTTGTTTGGAAATTCAAACCACTCCCGCTCGTCAGTTATCGGCTGGAAAACGGAAAGTGGCAAAAAGAATTTCATTTGTGCTGTTCAACAACATTCCAGGAAAAGGTATGGGTAAAATTTAATTTGAGAACTCCCCAGAGTGGAAAACAATCAATGAATCGCTGCCGGAGCAAGTTAATTGGCTCGAAAATGTTCAAACAAAGAGCAGGTGAACGAGTTCATGACTCTTTCAGGAAGGTTTTAGGTTTTATCGCTACCTCAGCAAAATTGGCCATAAATTTTGTTAGCTCCTGACGGCGAATGATTTATGCCCTAGTGCGAGGGTGGGAAATTCTAATAATCGGTTTTCCACACAAAAACAAATTCTTATGGTAAAATTTTTGGAAATATTTAACTTTTCTGAGAATAAAACTCTGTTACCGGGAACAATAAAGACTTACAAAACTTGTTCATTGTCTCCACCTACTTTTGCCTATGATAATAGGACATGTGTCATTCATTCCATCCTCCTTCGTGCAAACAAATATCTAAGAAGACGACACATTTTCAAAGTCTAAAGTCTCTAAAGAGAATATAACTTTTTGGGATATCAGAAGATCTGGTGGCAAGGCAAAGATTAAATTTTAGGCTCGTTACAAATGGAAGAATTCCCCTGTCGTCCTGTCTGAGCCCTGATGCGCCAACGAAGGTCGTCTGAATAGATGGGCAGGACGTGAAAGTGTCCGCCTGATGGGTCTCATTATAGTGTCACCAAGTGATTTGTAAATCGTTTTAGGGCTGGAATTCATCACATTTTATTGCTGTTGTCCCTAATTTGTGGATGGAGGGATTTCTAGAATTCTTAGCCATTTTGCGGGTGATTTATTAAATGTACAAACAAATTATTCAAGTTAAATTAAAACTAAAGTTACATTCAAAGCAAAGTTCTTATATATTTGTTATCAGATTTTCAAAACGGGCATAACAAAAGTAACAGACGTTTTTAAAAGATACAACTAATTGTCAAGACTTCTCTAAGATTTAAACTTGTGTTCTTAAAACTCTTTCAGTTTTTTAAGGTAATAATAAAATAATCTTTTCTACAAATTGCCAAAATGTTCAAAAATTATATCTATATTTATATTTTTGTACTTTCTGCTCGCAAAATCTAAAACATCGTCTATCAACAATTACAGTGTCCAATTCGAATTACGATAACTTTACTAAACACATTTTGATGAAATTTTTACAATGTTTTGATTTGTAAAAGTCGACTGACTGCAATTTATATACAACATTTTTAATTTAATTAAAAATGACTTTGTTTTACATGATTTTCCATCATTCCACCATTTAAATTTTTCATAATTTCAATTAAACGGAGTAAATCGTAGAACTGTATCAAATGCCCAAAATTTCATGAAACGAAGAGTTTAAACTAACTTTATATCATTAAATTATTTATTTATTTTTTATTTCAAATTCTACATATAGACTTAAATCAAAGCGCCCTTTTAAGCAATTTATTTTATCCCTTCACCAGAATCAATTTTCCTCCCCATTTGCTTCACGTCGGCGACTAAAAATATAAATTAAAATAATTGTTGGCCTCCTTTCAACTCTCCTTAAATATCTCTGACCCTGACCTATAAAAACTTTGTCAAATAAATTTCAACCCTGACTACCTCACCACCGACGCTGTGACCACAGGTACCTAGAATCCAGTAATAAATTTGTCCCCGCAAATATACCCTAGGGCAAAGTCCCCGGAGCGTCTCAAAATCGCTTAAATTTATTAAAAAAGTTTTTCTATTAAAATCTTGTCAAATTACAGGGAAGAAGACTAGAATCTGCATATCGATCACTACCGCTACGTTTCCGTCTCATCTCCGCGTCCGCAGAAAGAGCGAATACAGCCATACCGAAAAGTAATTCCTGTCGAGCAAAATGTCACACGAGACGTTGCTGGAATTTAAATAAAGTTAATCTTCCAGCTCGAGTCCCTGAAAATTCTCTTCCATCCCACCGATGGAAGGAAAAATTAAAAGTGCTAGGATGAGGTCTTTTGCTGGTTTGGGCGGCAATTGAGAATTATTATGCCGCCCTGCCTCAGCCGTTCTGGCAAGACCAGGTCTAGCCCTAATATCTAGCAAAGTTGTACTTCCCACACGAATTTACCGACGTAGGATCATCGCAGGAATCGGGAAAAGGCCTTTAAAATGCAAAGCCTATGTTTGGGCTGGTGTTGTACTCTGGAACCGACCCCACTTTATGGTAATTTCAGTTATCCCAGAACCGATTCGTATCAGGTATGCGATTGGCCGCAATACTCCGACTCCCCAAAGCCACCCTAGAGTCTACCTGCATATCATGCCTGTGTGCTTTATGCATTGTAATTGCGAGCCAGCTCAGTAAAATTGCGAATTAATCCATCCGTACCTGCATCGCCCGGTGCTCCATCACATCACCTCAATAGGCCCGGGCTACCGCGGCGTGCGGGACAGTGTTTGCTAACATCGTTGTGCTTAAATTGAAGTTAAATCGCTCGTTCCACTGCTCTTCAATTAGCGTTCGACGATGGTAGCGCGAGTTAATTAAAAGATATGCCAGCTAAAAGACGACCATATATAAGTTCACGGTCGTTAGTTAATGGTCAAATACACTTCATGGATTATTTATCGAAAGGTTCCTCCACGCGTGTCAGTTGCCTTTCTGTTTCTCGAGAAAGCCGCTGATGTAGTGATTGCACCGATTTTCTTTTCGACAACTCTACAAGATGGATGCCAATCACGGACAGACATAATAATTGCAAAACATTCTCATTTGTTGTGCACCGCGATCGTGTGATCTCGCTTTATTGGCTAGCTCCTTGTTCGGATGGTCTGCTGGATGTTTTGCAAGCCCCGATGGTGCCAACATGAAAGGAATAAGGCCAACATTTGCGCTCTCATAATAACCCTTAATTCATGCGAGTAATTGCAACTGATTGGTACGATAATTCCAATTCGCCATCAAACCAATGTTGTTCGATTTGAATTTTAAATCATTAAGGAAAACGCGATTTCCCTCTGCATTCAGCAGTGCCGGTCCACAACTACAATCGAAGTGGTGTGGCGTTCATCAGACCTATTAAAGATTTATGGATCAAAGGCTCTTTCAGAAAATTACAACGAAAATTAGTGGCCATTAATAACGATGGGAAATACACAGATACAAATTAATACAAGTAAAAGTAAAATCCTCGAGATGCTCAGGGTTAGTATCTAAAATTAAAGTCCAGAGAAAATTCATGTCATACCCATGCGTTTCGTACTATGTAAAATGTAGGGCCTTGGAAGTAGATAATTTTCAAAAAAACATTTCTAGAAAAACCTTCCAACTTTGGAAGATCACATTTACAGTACCGAACATGTCTTATCATATTTACATTTATACAAGAGAATTTAGACACTAATATTTCTAATTTAGAAATTTCCTATTTTCACTAATTAAAAAAAAATTTAAGATTCTTTTTAGAAATCGCTAAAAAGCCTATTACAAATTTTACCATTCAAATGATTACCACTTTTTTATTGATATTCAAGCTAAAAAAATAGCGACCAAAATTGACATTCAGCGATTTTGAATTGCCAACCTTTTTTGTTTGAACAATTAAAAAAATAAAATAAAATAAAATTTTTGCAATTACTTTTACGAGTTAATACTTCAAGGGGTTCAACAAATTCGTAAATTTTCCAATTTTCTTGTACAGTTTTTCGAAAGTCTATACTTAAAAAATACAAAAAAAAAAAAAATTTTACAATGGTTTCCTTGGAAAAGTAATAGCTCAGAAGATCGAAATTAATTTTTAATTATTAATTTTTGAAGAACAAAAATGTCACACTGCTTTTCAAAATATGAAATTGTTAAGATAGAATTATACCTGTGATTCAAGCTATAGATGAAATATAATTAATAACAGGTAAATAATAAAGTTTCAAGTCGATTGGTTGGTTAATTGACCAAGTTGTACTCGTACCTCTCCTTTTATAAAAGCCTGTAAATCGAAAACTACGCAAAATTACATAATCAAATTTTGAAAATCTGTTTTCAATAGCCTATACTCTTCCAAACTAATAAAAGGATATATTTTTGTTTTTATAATAAGACGCATACACATTTTCCCATGCATATTTTTACTTAGAAACTTCATGAATAATTTTTTTTAATAATAATAATTCAATTTAATATAATTATTACTAATTTCATGAACTCGTATTTAACGATGTAAAATATTATATAGCCTAAATTTTAGGACTCTTAGCCAATTTTTAGTGATACTTCTATTAAGATAAGGCTCTTGAAAAATAAAATAAATTGGATTCGTAAAATAAACGTCTTATTTTTCCAAATATGGTCCAGTTTACAACGATCGTGTATTGCTTGTTATAGCATTAGCTCAACGAGTTGCACTTATGTTCCCATTACCATTCGTAACTGATCTAGCTGTCTAATTCTTATTACCAAAGATGCAACTCAGGTAAAGCAGCAATCGAAGCGTAACCCTTCAACAACACTTGATCAGTATTTCCAGCATGATAGAAGATTTGCATGCGAGCATCGAGGCGCATTTCGAATAGATACGAAATTGGATCAGCCATCTACATGGAGCAAATACGTAACTAATCGTGTCAATCGAATCCACACACGTTACCATCATCACAGCCTGCAGGTACGTTAGTCAATCCTTAAATAAAAAGCGTGAAAGTACTTCGGTGATTTCTCAAATACCTTTGTGATTTTAAACTTGGCTTGTGTTGGAACTAATCTTAATATCTGTGAATTCTTTCCTTTTTGTGTTTTCTCAAGATTTTCAAGCAATTGCGCGACCAATGTAAGAAAATTGAATGAAGCTCGCCTTTGTTACTTCAACTCGTCATTTTCACAGAAGCGCTACCTTTCCCAAATAGCAATAGCTCCATGCTTGAAGGCGAAGCAAGAATTACCTGGCTATTGCATGGAAAACTTTTCATTAATTTTTTTTTGTATGGTCTACAAAAAAAAATTAATGAAAATCGTGCTATGGTTCGCACGATTTGCCACAAACAAAATTAATTATCACTGCTGTAGTTTTGAGACGCAAGGTCGAATGCCTCAAAGCGAACATTTGAAAGGTATGAACATCGAAAATTCTATTTATTTCCGGAAGTGCATGCTATATTTTAATTTTTCAATTCCATAAATATGTATGTGTGCATTCACCGCCGATTAAAGACCCTATAACATCTTCGATTGGCAAATTATTTGAAGGGTACATCGGCACGATAATGACCCAAAAATTACGCATATCCCTGTATACGCCAATACTTATCCTTGGTTGCCCGCAATTTACTACAATCAGTTTTAAGTACCCTGAACAAAAAATAAAAATGAAAAGTTTATGGCAATGAATAGGATAGATGGAAGCCTCAATTCATTCTGGCACGAAAACAATTTTTAACCGAAATTCTTTCAAAGCCTCATCAGGTTCAATTAAACCGCACTCTCGTCATGATTACCTATTTCGATTGACTGATTTTTTAATTGGCCCGAAAAACACGGTTTCACTGCCAAACATCTCAAGCAGCCTTGGTAGCAAATTAAATTGCAATTCTACTGTACGAGAAATTTAGATTGCTCTTAAATCTCCCCCCTGTACCAAAGGATTCGACCTTAAAGCGGGTAAAAGTCAGCACAATGCAGTGGACCAGTACTTTTTTTTTCTTTTTTAGTATTCACAACTGGTTATGATCTGAACCTGTTTTCCGGACAGTTTATTTTCCAGTGACCAACTTGGAAAATTGAGTCGTTGCAGCCTTTGGGCATTACAGAATGGCCCTATTGTCGTCACTGCAGAAAACCACTTTACTGACCATGCCTAGTAAGTGCACCGGCTCGTAAGAATTTTAATTAAAATCACAGTGCACTTTCGTTTTCAATTTGTTCAAGATCTGCAACTTAAAGGGTTATTGAAAAGGCCGCATTAAGGTACCAATTGAGGCCTTTTAAGTAAGGCCTCTTAATACCGAGCAAATTGCTTATATCAAACATTGATTCATTTATACCAACATATGCAATAGCTCCCTTAAGTACGTAGAAAGCAATCTTTTATAATACTAATATATTAATTAGTGTAATTTTTGGAAATAATAAATAATCAACGTAGAAATTCGGGTTTCAACATACATCGCATCATAGTCCTGAATTGAAATAACAATAAAAAACTATTTTTTGCCTATGCAGAACAAGAAACGCGTAGTTCATTACAAAAATATCCAAAGCTCTATGCTAATGTTAGATTATTTTCATACCTCAGCCTAGTTAGGTTTTTACCACTTTTTTCTGTTTGTTGAGTGTATTGAAGGTTGGGTAAGTTAAGATAGACGACCTTGCCGCCAGCATCGAGTTGATAGGGCTCGTAAATAAGAAGACGCTCGGTACCTCCACAACGTAATACTATCTTAATGTGAAACTAACCCTGGCTGTTGCAATAGACAACTTGCCTAGATAAAGTTCAGCAACTTCTTAAGAACGCAAAAGCGCCGGCTAGAAAATCGAGCCAGTGAGCTTTCCATATGCATCTATGAGCAGGTGATACCATCGGATATACGACCAGCCGCCAAATGCAGGTGCTCCAGCAACTTTACCCATAGGTGAGCCCATGCATTGCAAGTAAAGGTGCTAGTCTTTATCCATGGTTACTGCAATAAGTTCTATTTGCGGTTATGCTCCAATCGCCTCTTACACGTGCACATTTGCAGCCTCTGTCAATTTCTAATCGATTTTGAATTATGAATTCCGCCAAAATGGTTGGTTATGCTTTTTTCACCGCTCAGTACGACTGCTGAATGCGTAATTAAAAGTCCTACTCCACCAGGTTAGCTACATCCGCATTTCCATTCAGTCTAATTCACTGGGAAATTTATTTTTTCACTCTCACTTGGCGCTGTACATACTCGGGCACGGCACGTAAGTTTAGGTAGGTGGGCTCCTGTTCCGCGCCCATAGCACGTGAATTGAATCCTCAATGAATGGTACAGCGGAAATTAGATATTCTATAATCGGATGTATTCAAAACTAATTATTTTCCCAGCTATTGGTAAATACTGAAAATAGAGTTCTTCGATTTTGCAATTTAGAGCGGAAATGACATTTTCATTATTTATTTATATTTTCACATTTCAATTGCTAAGTGTAATCGCGCCTCATTTTACTCCAAATAATTTATGTTTTTAAATGTGTATTTTAAATTTTCCATTGATTTTTAGAGCACAGGAGTTTTTGAAAAAAATAAATATTTCGATTTTTGAAAATTTTGCTTAATAAAAATTTTATTTATATTTTAGCAAATTGATGAAAATTAAATAAACAAATTCAATCAAATCAAAAAAAAATCTCATTGAAATAAAGTGGAAGAACACTGAGGAAAGAAACATTATTAGTTAAATTGTAGAAATAATGAATCGAAAAAAATTTACAGTCAGTTCGCGTTATCGATTTTCAAAAATAAATAACAACTTTAGAATTTACATCTTTGAGTCATTATAAATTTTCATCAATGGTATACGATTTTTAATAATATTCGTGCAAGTAATAAAGTGGTGGTAGTTGCAATTCCGGTAAGTCTTGGATTACTTAAATTTTTAATGTAGCTCTGATCAAATTGCTCTAATGGTTTTCAAGTCTAACTAATTTTAAAAAGGGTTTCTTCGGAACGAAATTATCAAAATCTGTGTTGTATTATATTTCAAAAATGAACTGAATCGATTTAGGTAAACAATTAAAAGAACTTTCTTAAGTTATTATGCAGAAAAAGAGATTTTAAACGTTCGCATTTTATTTGTTTATTGTCAAAAAATAAGAAAAAAACAAACATTCCAATCGAAAACTTAATTTATTAAATCCAAAAACTGAAAGATCAAACTTAGATATTTGTAGAATAGATATATTGTCAATATTTCGAATTTTATCTTGGGAATATCCCAGAATATAGTCTGGGACTGGAACATTTACGAAAACCATTCATCTAAAAAAAAAACTATTATGTGTTCTACAAAATAACAACCACAGTTTAAAAAGTTAAGTAAAGAATTACGTGAACCTTGAAACCTTGAATAAAATTTTGAAAAATTCTTCGATTTCACCTGTGAAGAGAAAACTTGAAAATTGATTAAGTAATAACCATAGAATGCGTGTAAATTCTTTCATAGGAAAACCAATTACAAATTTCAACATTTCCTGTTCGTTGTCTGTCTGTATAAAATTGACGGAAACGTCCGAAATATATGAATATAAAATAACCAAGCGTACAATTAAGTGAAAGGATCTATACAATTTCAAATATAATTTTAAAACTATTTCATAAATATTAATTTTCTCACTTGCATGAGGCGTATCATGCAAAATCGTTGTCTGTGGCAATAATAGAACATCGCAATTGGACTTGAGTTACAAAAGGAGGTTTGGCTCATTTGTACCGTAATAACAAAATAAAACCAACAAAAGACACGGATAATAAAAGACAAATTTCATTCCAGTATGGTTGCACAACAATCAGACTAGATAAAAATTCAACGAGTCACGGTAACAAAAGGCCGTATAAAGTGGCCAATCTGCAACCTCTGCAACGTTATCTAGAAATTGCCTAATGAAATTAAACGAAAGCAAAAGTAAAAGAGGCGAACGAAAAGCGAAAGTAAACAGGGACTTAGAAGCCATAATCCAGCTCGTAAACGATTCCGATCATATTGACATACTAAGCCGTACTCATGGAACCGTATGACTATCCAGAAAAGTCACCAAGATCTCACTTTCGCACTATTTTCACCTGGCCGGGGCTCGCCTTTTTGTCATGCAAGACGAGTCCGCTCACCTCCGAGTTCGGAGCAGGTAATCTGATGCCAACCAGGTCTAATCGCACACGGTTCAGTCAGACAACCGTTTGGGAAAATTTCACTTTCCGTGGAAACCCATGGCACAAAATAACATGATCACTTTAATAGAAGTACGTAATTGATGGGAAGCACTCACCAATTTTCTAAACCGCATGATTGCAACGTTTTGATGCCGTCAATTGTGTGAAGAAAGGATGAAAGGCAGGTCTACGAGGGTACGATCACTTTGAACCTTTCTGGTCGCGACTACTATTATTTAATCCTTACTCCTCTTGGCTGCGATATTATCCAAGGTAAAGACACGAAACGGATTCTTTGCAAACACTTTCTTTGCAGATATTTTTTTTTCTATTTTTACTTAATCCACAAAATGAAGTTGTACAAAATGATCACGATCACTAGCTAAACTATGCACGATCCATTCACAGCACACTATGGTTGCGCGGGTGACTTCTACCCTTCTACACCGTCGAAATACTTTGTGACATTCTACGGTTCTGCGGTTAACTTTAGCAACCTTCCTTTCCACTCTCTAAACCGAATAGTAGTCCCCAAGACCGATCGGGATTTTCTCGTGTTATTTCTGTTTTCCCTTCCTTTTTCTTTTCGATTCGGAAAATCGAACTGAAACGACGGGCTCTGTTAACAATTCCAAGTTCTTTTGCAAAATGACTTTCATGACCTACCTCCAGTTGGTTTTATAACATTTTCTAGAAGAGGTGGTAATGTGTCTGCAGGGGCGCGCTTGTTGTCTGATTCAGTGCGATCAGTGCGCCTATGATATCAAAAGAAAACGACAAAGAGGTACTATAAGACGAAGAAAAAATCTCATTATATTGTGAGACGGCTGCACCAGGTGAGATGTGTGTGCTGCTATGCTTGCCTATGTTGACGATCGGAAGAGAAGAGGTAGCAAAGGTGGTGGAGTAAAACTTGCTCGAACTTCCATGCACTTTTTGAGGACAACACGATTTTAACCACTTCTTCGCGGTTTTCTAGACGACGCCAACAACGACGGTTGCGGCTCTTTTATATATCATCGTAGGTGATGCAGAGTGCAGTGCAACTATTGTTAGTAATCAGTTCTGACTGTTCAGTTCAGTTAAGCCGCATTATTCAACACTTTTCCGATGCTTGAACGCAATTGTTTCAGACAAAAAGGCGAAATGCTCAACTAGCTGAGCAGTTCTTGAAGATAATTTTTGATCTTCGTACAGAGCTCTGCGGTCGGAGGCTGAGCAGCTGCAATTAAGTCTTTGTTTTTAGTGCTGTTAAGCAGCACTTAGTTATGTCTGCATGACTGATCATTATGAATTATTCGTTTACGTGCCATTAAATCAAACAAAACTTCGATTCCGTGCTTTCTTGCATTTTTATGACGACTACATATGTAAGTCCTCTCTGCAATTTTGAAGTGCTAACTAATTTAAGTTGTATTTTATAAACTTCCGGAAAAGCGGAACATTCAATGCTTTCAATTAAATTTGATATTTACTGATATAATTGAAATGTTAACCTGTTTTGCAACCCCTATAATAATTTCAGGAAATTTCAGATAAATGCCAAACAATTATTTCGATTAAATATCAACAAAGGCATTTGTTTTTTCTCGCGTTTTCATTCGTAAAAACATAAGTCCGTATTGAAGTCATTTCCTGGTTTTGTAGAGCACGGTTAAATTTTAACCGCTCGAGATACGTGACGCCTATCTTTCGGATTGTACATACTTTTGCTTAATTTTTGCCTTACAGTATTCTACTTTTAAAAAGACACATAATGGAAATGTTTAGACCGATCCTGGTAATAAAATCTGTTCAAATGATTTTCCTTTATTTTATGTCTTAAAGTCGTGAGTATGTCGGGGACAAATGGTTTTCTTTTATTTAGTTTTTGTTGCAAAAGTGATGTAGAGCGTTAGATTTAATGGTAGATAAAACTAATCCTCATGTCCGGTTGGAAATCCATTTTGCAAGTGTATGAGTATCTATAAAAAATTTATCAATTTTGATCGTACTGCTTTATTGAATTATTCAATTAATTTTTCCAATTTTCTTTGAAAAACTTTTAGGAGATTCTCAAAAAAATTGTTAACATTTTCATTGCATAAAGAAGTGTGCAGTAGAAGTACACTGTAGAATTTTTGTTATATAAGCAAAGTAAAGCAGTTTTTAATTTCTCTAAACCTTCATTTTTGATTATTTGTCTTAAAAGAAACAAAAGAAAAATAAAACAGATTGTTCCGTAAATACTATTTAAGAATGTAAGAATGTTTTTAAAACCAATATTAGAGTTTCTTACTGGGTATTATTTTATTTACGGAAAACCAAGAACTTTTGGTGTGAAAATCAAATATGTTCATAATATTCTTTCTGAAATACGTGCTTAAAATACTACAATACTTTCAATTTCATTTACGTTGTAAAATCAAATAAAAGGCTTTTATTAATAACTATTGAACGGTGCCTCTAAAGTATTTAAATTGATATCCGTATTATTATTTTTTAAATTATATAAAGCAAACTACAATTTGAAATGTTTAAGATAAAACTGTTTCCATTTCAAACTTGCCGATTTTTTCATAACATTCGCTTCTAAATTTCGCTGATCAAAATTTTAAATATTTTTAAGGAATCTCTTTCTCACTATAATTCTAATTTGGGCACTGGTAACGCTAGTCATTTAGATCGATTATTAATTTCCGAGTTATCATAAAACTAGTTTTTTAGAATGTTCAATATTTTGGAAATATTTCAATTGAGGCTTATTAAAGTGACATAACAGTAAAAAATTTAAAAAGCAATGACTTTTTAATCAGATTCATGAAAATACCTCCTTATAAAGAGAAATTATTGATTTCTTTCCATTGCAAATTGTAAAAGTGTATCACAGTATTGAAGTAAATTTTTCAAATAAATTTCGCTAAAACCGACTCGTTTTTAAAGAAGCCATTTTTGCCACTTACAGATGAAACGATAGTTCTCCTTTTTGCAAATTTTTGGTACATTAGACTAAATTCACTAAATAACCAAATAAAGCAAATACACTCATTGCAAAATACCTGTCTGCCAACTATGAAAACTGATTATATCAGTTTATTAAGGAAAATCGACAAACTTTAGTGAAACTTTTAAATATTTCACATTTTCCACATTCGTTCAATAGAAAATGGTAAAAATTTTCCGCCTCTTCATTAGTGAGTGACCATAATTTCCTCGTAATTCTTCCACAATTCACCGAAGACATTAATCTAACTTGAAAACTTGTCTTGGAAACTACGAAAAACCGCAGGGGCACACGTTTTTATCATGTTTGCTTTCTACCCAAAGTCCATTCGGGTAAGTCCATTCATCGACTACCGAGTCTACGGAGTCTAGAGGCGTCCATCCCGATGGCGTCTAATGAAAGTAATTTCACTTGTTTGGTAGACGATGAATGACTAACGGCGTCGTCAGACTTGTCTATGCCGACATTGTACTTAAGGAAATTGCTGGACAGAAGTGGTGCAGAAGTAATTTAACAACGACGCGAACGTCCGCGAAGACAGCGAAAAATTCATTGTCATCCGTGAAAGGAATTTTAAAAGAAAAATTGCCATCCTCTGGATCTGTTGAACATTCAAATTGAGTGCAATTTTACACTATCACTACCATACTTTGAAATCTCAAATGACCTTTCTTTAGTCTGCTTGCATTGTAATTATAAATTCTACTTATACTGCAGTAAGGACAGTTTTTGAATCTACAATTTTGAAAGCGCACAGGTCTATTAATACTTCACTCTTGTCTTTTATTGTAAGGAAAAGGCTTTCTTCAACGTTAATATACACACGATTTATTACAATATTAGATGAAGAATCACTCGTACATTATATCTTTTGTACATTAACCTTTTTAACTTACAAGTTTCTAATTTTGCTTCTATATAAAGTCCAGATACCTAGAAAGAATTAAAATCAGCTAGCCAAGTATTTAAATAGTCGCCACTCGGCAAGTGTTTAAATGTGTTAACTAGTTCAGAATTTCAGACTTTAAATTTAAAAATTAATTTTCCGGACATAAATAGGAAAAATGGTTTATTTTTCTTTGTTAATCAGTCAAATCTCAAATGAAGACGATAAAATTCTTTAAAAATATACTGTAATGAACCACTTAAAGTTAAAACACTTGTACTATTGATAAGAAACTATTTAATAGGATTACACGCGCTGTAAGCATCTACACAATGTTTTTTAATATTTCCGAAATTGGAAAAGTTACAGACTTCAACTAAACACTGCTTGAAGTGAAAATGCACTTTACCAAGAACTATTTTCCCAAAACTTGTTAAAACCCTTATTTGATTCTTTGAAAACTACTGAATCAATTTTAAAACAATTATGGCATTAACCACTACTTGGAATTAGTCACTTATTTAGAGATTAAAAGCAAACGATTTTTGTCTCAAAAAATGCATGGTAAAATGAAATCACTTAAATTATAGTTATAATATGAGTTTATATTAATAGAAGAACAAAATAATTTTTGGAAGCATTTCGCAGAAAACGGGAGATAGTTTAATATACCGAATGAATTAATTACTCGCTACGCTATCACGCTAAGTACGCTATCACGCATGTACATATATCACTAATAGTTGATGCTGTGCGGAGATTTAGATAGAAAAGACATATTATTGTCAATCTAGTTTATAATAACAATTTCGCGATATTTTCGAGAGATTTTAATTTCCACGATATCTATCACAAGTCACTCGTCCACGGTCAATGGTCAAATATTTTATTGAAAATTATTTCAGATATAAATTTGTTGTTTGTTATGAAAATTCCAGCTGATTGTGGCCGCCCGGTTTCGCCGGGCGCACAAAGCATCACCACATCGATGGTACGATTGCTGGTTAAATGGCAAATTGGTAAATCGGGATTGAATGGCAGACGTCACGGCGCAGACGATTTAATATGGAGCCTGTTTAATCGAAAGCATGCAACAGCGTCATTTTTGGGCTCGAATCGAAAAGCCTAGACGAATTGAATTAATCGTGCTGTCGGCGGTCTGATGGACGAAATTTCGCTCTAAATTTATTGTTGTGCTCCAATCAGCCTCAACAGAAATCATGCAAATCGGATTAAAATGGCTGACACATTCCCCGAGAGGATTGCGATATTGTAGCAAATCGAAAATCGCTGCAGAACAGCCTTGTACCATCGGTCGACGGTTTCAGATGATTTTCGGAGCACCCCCATGTCATGAAACATTCAATTACTCAGCAAAAATCGCTGTCTTGCTGAGCCCGCACCCGGTCATTTTGCATTAAGTCTGGAAAGAGATTGTGAGTCTGACGCGTTGCATGTCATCCACCCAGTGCTGCTGACTGGAGCAATTTAAATACAACCACTAACTAAAATTCGCTCAGTTCGACGTAGTTTTAAATTTCAACAGATCAAGAACTATCAATGGAAGTGGCACGAACTCATATGGTTCTTCGTACTCTAGTGAACAATCCAAACTGTGGACAAACTCATATAGCCATTAAGCAGAACTCGTTCCTATGCAACGTAGCAGTCAGCCAGCAACTTCATGAAACCCAATCGAGTGCAGGAATTGCAGGATAGAATCCTACTTTTGAATAACTGTGGGTATCTCCGCAGAACTTAAGCACCATTCAGGAATTAATGAACCAAAAGATAATTTATAACGTTTCGATGGTTTCGTTACCCAAAAAGAAATACACCCACCACCATGATTGCGGGTAGATGGTACCCAGTTGCCCGGATAATGTTGCTGCCCTGCCTTTGTACAGGCGCTATTGCAAATTATACAGAGAAACGTGATAGCTTCAAAACACGAGCTCAACCTCGTTCGAAGAATTTAGTCCAACTAAACTCAGTTTGAGGACGTTTAATGAGAGGAAACTGGGACACCCCAGATCTAAAGAATACTATAACTCGTTTGCACCTTTTAATAACACCTCAACGGAATGTTAACCTCTTTACCCAGATAATGATGCACCCTACGGGTTTTAATGACTTTCTCCATTGCACTCGAACTGATTTTTATAGGAATTTTTCTTATGTGTATATAGAAAAATGTAAACCTTTAAAAGTGTTTTACTTAAATTACATTTCTAAGTATATATCACTATAGCCATGCTGATCATCAGCCATAGTTTCACTTTTAAATGGTCCCTAGTTTTTTAATGCCTTACCTAGCTAAATGCTTAATTCTAATAATATAATAGCATGTCCTGTTTTGCATGCATCTTCTCTTTCCTAGTTAATAACCTACGCCATTTTTCATAGCCAACTTTCTTTTTAGGCGGAAAAAACTGAAAACAAATATTTTATTCCAAATTTGTGTATTTCGTAAACCAGCAAGAATCCGAATGATAGTAATAGTAATCTATAATAGATTATAATAGGCATAAATAACACTTTTATGAGGGTAGATAAATCTAGTTATAATAAACCTTGCGATCAACCTAATCCTCACTTTACATGAAAAATAAAACTATAAGAGCCCATTGATCAGAGCTTTCACCAGATCAACTAAAAAAAAATATACCAGAATAATCCAAAATTCGAAGTACACATTAGGTCATTCCACCTAATTAAGCATAAGGAAGCAGGCGAAGTGCAGTAATTTAATAAATTGGACCTGATAGTACTTCCGACACAACAATCGGCTACACAAAGAAATTCGTAATTTGCACGAAATGTTCAATTAACTGAGAAAAAATCACAAAAACAGTCGCTCTAAAATGGTGCTTTTAAACAGAATTTAGTCGATGCAAAAAGCGGCATTCAGTAATGAGCGACGATAATCGAAATTGGCAAGATCTAGATAAGTCTAGCCGAAAGAGTCATCAGCACTATCAAATCATCAAGGTAAAAGTTCCAAAAACAGTATGTCCGGGATCGCAGTAAATGAATTTCATGTTTCACGCCTGAAAACTCGTTATGGCCAAAAAGTGCAAAAAACTGTGTAATTTCACGGGTGCGCTATGCTGCAAATCCAATCGAAGAAATAGTGCCAGTTTTGGTCACCTCCGTCCAGTACTTGCCCCTTCACCAGAAGCAAACCAAGGTAAAGGTGTCAACCAAAAGAATTTGTTCATTTGTCGTCTGCTGTCGCCATCGCACTAGTCCAAAGGCAGTAGAGCTCCTGAGTCTCTCTGCTGGGACGGTAGCACCACACTGGGAGATGCCAGCCGCCGTGGAGCTAATTTGATAAGAATGATAGCAGGCTTAGCGGCTCGTAAAGCGACCATTCATCCTCCTAATGTGGGATTGCTCTTAATCTTAATTCCGAGAGACGTGAAGAATGATTTCGATTTTTTCCCTGAAGCGCTTCCAATGCGGCAGCAGCAAGTCATGTCGGGGCTTTCAGGTAAACTAATTCTAAGTGTAGTTGGCCGCCACCGTAAAAAGTTTTACTCCAAGTGACCGATATTAAGCACCTTAATGTCTATAAAATTCCAGGAGCAGCTGCTTTTATGCTGAACATAAATTTTAAACTAAATCGCGTCTGACGCCATAAAATTTCTCACTAGCAGTCAACCCGAAAATGTTGAATTTCCCATGGAAAGCCGGTCTAATCGGACGCCATTTGGAAGGTTATTTTACATCATAAGTCCGTCGACCTTGACTGAGATTTCCATCAATTTGGAAGGGCAGTAAGGCGGGTCGAACCGTTTATCTTGTAGGCCAAAAATTATTTCGGGATGAGCACATTATTTTGTGTTCGAACAATTTCTCTTCCATCGTTAAACACCCAATAGACGGTGAATTCCAATTTTTTGAAGGATCTCAATATCGTTATACCCACCACATGAGTCAGATTTGGTTGTTGCCTGGTTCCTGGACATTTGAGCCCATCTATTCCCTAAAAAACGGAGGCAGTGAAATAAACGTTCATCCCTTCACCAAGATTAGCGAAGATAAATTTTCATATGGCTGGCTTCATAGAATTTTCTTCAGAACTCTGGACGAAGATTTTTGGGCGTAATTGTGCAATAAAAGTGGTAAAATGATTATAACAGGAAGCGACAGAGCATTTTTATCCTGTCACGGTTTAATGGCGTCTTCGCGGAGAACAATGTCCTATAGACAGCAGAACCTTGAGGCTAAACTGTGGCCTTTCTGACATGAATCCTATTTCCAAAGGTTCTCCGTTGTCGGAAAGTTTGTATTAACGGCCTCTTAATTGTGAAAGCCTCTTAGACCTTGTCACTTCTGTCGTTTTTATAATTTATAACTTGCTTTTACCTTAATTGCTGTTTTTAAACTTTAGCTTTATGTATCTATGTACACATAAATAAAATTGAATCCTCTGGTACGGTTATTTTGAAACGAATGCCTTTAACCCTTCACTTCACACAGTGAGAGGATATATTAAACATAGTACTGCACAAATAATACGTCGGAAATTAATGGTTTAAAGAAATTAAACACCTGAACTACAATACATTTAATGTTTTTTTCGTTTGCTTGCCTAACACTGGTCATAGACGATAGTTTTGAATATATCTTGCACTTTGTCTCGTCTAAATATCTTTATGATATTTAGATAAAATTTTTCTCTACTAAATTATGTCAATAATTTAAACATAAAATCAATAAGTCCTAAACCTACATTTGCCCTTTAAATATTCAGATGTTGGCTAAAACTGTTTGCCTATTTATCTGCTTTCTTATTTTACAGATGGTAATGAACAGATTTTTGCATAGTTTTGCATTGCTGGATAGGTTAACTTAAAATGTATAACCTTCCATCAGACTGTCTGTCCATTTGTCTATTTCCGACTTTAACATTCGAGTTTTAAAACTTTTTCTGAACTAGTGATCTTTGCTTTTTTTATCATAGGCAGAAGTTAATAACAAATATCTCCTGGACATGTTCGATAGGTTTTGGTGCTTTTCGAGTTATATCTAGTCATTTTTATTCCAATGTTTATGGAATATTTAAGAAGTTCTCGTTTAGTTTACACAGTTTCAGGCATTTTGTATTGTAGCTGCACCTCTAACATTTCCATATAGCAATACATTAACCTTAACGAATACAAATTACTACAATTTACCTAAAGCAATGTTGCAAGCACTGGAAGATTTAAATACAATGACTAGTCACTGTCCCCTAATGCAATTATTGTTGAACAAAATTTTCCATTATATTACTCATCCTAAATGTGCTGTTAACTATAACTAAGAGATTTTAAGATAAAAGCTGCCCACTAACTGCACTGCCGAGCAAGGTTGGGAGAATTTTTTTTTCTTTTCGTTTAAATTGAAGCACCAACTCAACCTACTTTAGTGGCTTTTGTGAGTACTCCAGTTTGGCTCTTTCGTCGGCAGATTAAAGCCCAACAAGAAGAGTTTTAGTGAAGTAATATCAACTTCAGTAGCGGCTAATACGATAAAATTCACTTTCGTTCGAGCTAGCCCGGCATCATGTCTTTGCGGGTACCGCAAGAGCCGACTCACGGCGGACTTTTCAAATATTTATTGATATACGGAACTAAAGACCTAAGCTGACAAGTGTGGCGTAAATAGCATCATACTTCGTGGCAGGCGAATTATATTCATTTCGCAGATCGTCGTGCCTTCCGGATAGCATACCTACTCGGTAGAAAATCAACGAGTAGTATAATAGATGTGGTCGAGCGGGCGTGAAAGTTGTAATTAAAGATTTATAGAGGGCGGGCGATTTGCTTAAGGTGTTTCTCAGAACCAAATAAGAAAAAACGACTTAATGGCCCTAACATTGGCAATTTTCTGTTTCTTATGTTTCATCATCCGGTGCTGACCAACAGTAAGCAGCAGCAGCTGCTGCTGGAGATTTGTGGGTGGCATTAAGGTCGCAGTCATCAAACATGCTTCTAATTTCCTTCAAATCCACTTCAATTCGCAGAGCCAATCTGAAAGAATCCATCAGAGGTCTGTCTTTTCATTTGGCGGATTTCATTTCAAGAAATGAAGGCAAGGTCGTTATAGGTCTCCGACAGTTTTCGGGCAATTAGTTAAAAGGCACAATGAAGGCGAGTGCATATCCCACACCTCCAGACCTCAGTTTTCCGTCCGCCTATTGCCATAGTTTCATAGTGAAGAGCGACTGGCATGAATCCGTGATAATTAATCTCAAGGTTGGCGACAAAAGATTTAGAGTGACTCTGAGGAGCCTCTCTTATAGTCTTATTGCTGTGGCTGAATGATGGAACGATTTATTTTGGTGCCAAGGGGTGAGAATCTTCCTTTCCTACTACCCATTCAATCATCCTCCCTGAAATCGGCTCCATAGATAATAAAGACCGTACTTGTGAGGCCAACCAACTCTGGTGGGTCGTTTGTAGTCATCGGATTCCCATTGTCTGCCAAGAGGTTCTACTTGAGGAGTCTCTAACCTTTTCGAACGAGCTCAAAAAATGCGTCTCGTGCGGATGTGCTAACCAGAGCCTCTGTCCCATCGAGCGCACATTTCAGAACGACATTAGCACGGTCGGACGGTCGGTCGGCGACGGAGGTTGCCGGAGCGACTTTTAACGAGCAGTACGTACGGCCGTTGGCAACTTACCTTTTTCGCATTTTGAAAGAGCAGACCACTCATTGCCAGTAATGGCACGGCCGACGTGATAAATCGCAGTGCTGTTGTTATGAAGAAGATTTCACTATCGCCAGCCATTAATCTGGATCACATCTGAGGTAGACCTGAAGACACCTGTCGATGTGCCCCGAGCTACCTGTGTTCTGGCATTGTTTAGCCCCCTCCGTCAAGTGAATCGTCTGCCCCGGCTGATGAGCCGGCTTCTTTTGAATCCATTGATTTCAAAAATCCCCTTGACACCTTTCATCCAGGTAATTTACCAAAAGAACTGTGCGTTGTACTTTTGCACACTATAAGATAAGAGAGATAGCAACCAATTTAATGTCTACTGATCCACTCTGGTTGGGAGTTTAAGCCAATCGTGGGAAAAGTTTAAGCGAAGCGTCAACTGCTTAGCACCTAAACATGTAATCATCGGGTTATATTTGTTATTGCTGATAATTGCCGCAAAGCATTTATCGGGCTCGGGCTTATAATTCAATTAACGTCATCTGCAGTAGCACTCCCGAGAGGAGTGAAGTCAGAAGAAAAAAACACTTTTTATGATTTATCACGCCAACTGGCATTGCACAAGAAATCGTTTGGAAACGGTGAAATCGACTCGTGCTAATTACCTGGCCTAAGGGAAGACCTTCAGAATGGTATTTTATTTGGTTTTAGACTGACCACTAAATCATTGCCATCAGCCTAGGGCTATTGATATTGGCAGCCAAGTGCCTTCGGGCTCCGGTTACAAAATAATCTAAAATTATTAAATCAAGGGCACCATTTAGTTTAAAAATTTATCGGAAGCATATGCCGGGCTATTTCCTAACAATATAGCCAAAGGCAGGTAACCAGAGGAAATCAGAGCTACCTTCTAAAAAAACAAACCTATGTGGAAGGTACAACTACAATTTTGTTTCGTTTACCCCACTTGTAGGAGGTAAATAAATAATATAATAATTTGCTTCAGTATTCAATAATCCTATCATAATAAATGTTTACTCACTTCTTTGGTATCTTTGAAAGTAAATTAAGACTTTTAACATTTAAATTAGGCCTTTTGAAATTCAATAACTAAACTAACGACTTATGTAAACTAAAAGTTAAACTAAATTTGATTATTTGCTCGAAATGAAAAATCTTTGCTTTGGTGATTTGTTTTATAGGGGATATATTGAAAATTATGAGTTATGAAATTGTTCATGGCTGGAAACATGTTTCCTAGAAAAACTTCTTCGGACACCGATAAAGGTATAAGCACATGAAGCTTATATAAGTATTTTTATCTTTTATTTTCCCCTATACTCAAAAGATGAAGAAAGATTTCAGTTACGAGGTTCTCGGAAATGCCAGAGATATGCACTCCCGACGTAGAAATTGCATATGGAACCCTCGATGGGTAAGTGAATGACTCGCGCTGACCAGCTCTATAACACCATACTTAAATCCTAAATAACACCCGCCACAGTTGGAGGGCAAATTAGCTCTTTTGGGTACTTAATAAAAGTGTAGGTTCCCCAGCAGCCGACAGCTCTGTTGGAGGTAACATTCAATCTCAATAAAATTAATGAGTCCCATTTTGGGGCCCAAAGCCGGGACCACAAGCCACAGAAACTTTTCACAATTTTCCTAGAATTATTCCACAATTAATCAAGAGAACCTTAACACCATTAGGACGTGTTACCGAAATTCTTTTCATCTTGTCCCCTTAATCCGGGTGCAAACAAACCCCTGGATGTGAATGCGGTGTGTACCGACGGCACAGTTCCTTAATTAATTTGGGGCGGAGCATTCCCGTAAATTGCGTGGAGTTATGTGTTGCTACCGATGCCAAAAGAAAGCCACAGAAGTTAGTAGTACAGTCGGACCAGTTGTAAACAGTCCAAGACCATCGGAATGTCCATGTAAAATTACATGATGCTTCCGGCAGGCAGGGGTCCAACTGTTGTAAAACATTTTTCATGTCCACGCGTTCCCCTAGGAGGGTGTGTATGGAAATTTTCCCGCTGTAAAGATGCAATTCAACTGGAAATTACATGAATTGCAGTGCACAATGGCTCGCGCGAATTATTCAAATTTTGGCCGAGATTATGCTCCCGCGTCGATGGTGCGGGGTCTGCTGTACCCGAACAACGATTGCTAATGGGAATAAAAAAAAAAATGAGGAAAAATTTAATGATGCAGTTCCGTGGGGATTATGCGATTACAGAGATAACGAGAAATGGATTATTTGTTTTGGACAGTGGACTGTGGGCGGGGTACCATTTGTGATTCTGAGCAATTGTTTGCCGGTTGCTCCCGCGGAATAAATGGTGACTCCCAAATAAAGTCGGAGCTATTAGTAGAGCGCTGGGCAGGAGCATTTTGCAATCCGGTGTTAGGAAAGAACACCAGTGCTTTGTCACAACTGATCAAATTTATAAGATCTTCTGGGGCTGACAATGGCCATAACAGTTCAACTATCACATTTTTTTTTATTTATTGAATAGCAAGGCGTGGAGAGCATTTCTCTTTAATTAATTTTGTGAAACTGAAAGGTCACAAGGTTACCGAATGTATTTTATAGCCCTATATACCGCAATTAACACGATCCTCTGATAAATGATTCGCATTTTCATGGTTGATGGTTAAAAAATCATCTATTCAAAAGTAGAGCTTATTTCAATCCAGATTTTATTATAAGCAGTTCCATTACCATTCCTCCAAAAAATGAATCCAAATAATTTCTATATGTCATAGTGATAGAAAAAAATATTATTTTAACAGAAATTAATTTTATAATACATTTGAGTTTTTCTTAAAGAAATGTTTCCGTTTTTCATTCCTGTAGAAATAACTCAAAACTTTCGAACTTAGTTTAAAATTAAAAAATTTAACCCAAAATTACAATACAAAAAATTTTTTTTTAAAATAGTTGTTCATTTATTTTCCTATAAAAAAATTTTTAGAGATTTGATTCATATTCAAAAATTTAGAAAGATTTTTCTTATAGAAAAAAAAACTAAAATAAAATTATACAAAATTGTAAAAAATTATTACATTTTCTTTATTATGTGTTTTAATTTTTGAATTCTTTTAGTTATTATATTATAATAAGGTAATTAACAATTTAGTTTTTACATTTATATTTTAATTTATTTTATTTATTTTATATGGCCGTTATAAGATTACCACTATCACTTAACTTACTAGTGGAAGTATTTACGTTCAAGAAAATTTTTAAAGATTAAAATCACGAAATCTCGTTCGAATTAAACGACAAGCAAGAGAAAGGTAGTCTTCACATAACGACGTTTAATTAGATAAGTATATAACTTGAATATTTGCGAAGTAAGACTGTTGAAATTGCGGCTTATCGTCTCAGAGAAAAAAGGAAACAGAAGAAGAAAGTTAAAAATTAATAAACGATTAAAAATCCGGTTCTTTTATTGTAAAAACTGTGCTAAAATTTATAGGAAGACGTAAACTTACAGAAAAGAAGAGTTTTGCTAGCAAACATGTTTTATGTTATATTTATAAACATATTTTTCTTTTAATTAGGAAATTGAAGAGAAAATTATAATAAAGGTCAACTGGTGTAGTTGAGGGAAAACCACTCTGCAATTACGTCCTAGCTCCAGGAATGGTTAAACACAAAAAGTAAAAATATTTAATAAGAGCGGTTTTGTAAGCATGAAATATCATAACGCTGTTTATGAGTTAAAAACAAATTAAATTTTCAAGCACCGATTTTTTGCATTTTCTGCATGATTTAAAGAGAAATTAAATCAAATGGATTAATAATTTGATAAATTACATTGGAATCACTATCCGATATCGTAATTATTTGTTATTTAAAATGTTTTATGCATGAACTTGAAATTTATCAATTACTGATGATGGATTTGTTCTGTTCTCATATAAACTTTTACAGAGTAGGCATATTGTCGGCTTACTTAAGTTTTATCATCATTATTTATGTCTCTTTTATAAAAAGTTTGATAGCCTGTATCACTTCAGAAATCGTAAATTTTTGAGCGGCCAAAGAATTAAAGACAAAAACAACTTACAAGAAACTTTCTTTCTGTAGAATATTATTGAAAATTTAAACGGGTTTCCCACAAAGTCCTAGAATCATCAAATTTAGTTACATTTATTATTAAAATAATATTCTAATTATGCAAAACATTTTATTCAATAGCTGGATCTAAAAAAAAAAAATTTTAATAACAATATGTCGGCACTCGTCATGAGCGAATCTACCCCAAAACTGATTACAAACAACCAAAACTAAATTGCTTGTATATTCATCTCTTCATCACAGATTTTGATGCCTTAATTTAATATTACTATAGAAAACAAGAACTCCTTCGTACTAACGGTTAATTATAGAAAATATGTTGAGCTCAGGTCGGTTAATTAAAGAGCTGCTGGAATAAGGTTTCCTTCGATTTAGAACTCTTTACAATTTGAATTTAAACATTTTCCTGCAAGGTAATATTTATTTTATAAATTCAAGCTCTGGAATAACACACGAAAAAATCCCCGAATGTAAAACGGTCGCCTGCGTGTGTGCGTACGCGTATGTGACTAAATTTCCCATCCTCTTAGTGATGGAAGCGACATCTAGGGAATACGAGTAGTATCAGTGGCTTGTTTCTTGTCAACGAGACTGATGGCTGTGGCAGGCAGTGGTATTTTGTTATTTTTCGCCAAGTGAACCATGACGATCGGCAGGGAATCAGTGCTAAATAGTTCAATCGAAGTGCAAGCTGCAAGTTTACGTAAACACCTGGCCGTGTGAGTGAATCACGCGGCGTAAATCCCGTTTTCCACCAGTGAAAGTGCTTTTTTTCCTTATTTGATGCCAAGTGACATTTGGAGTATGCCTGCGCACCAACGTTAACCGGCCGTGCCAGCTCACGATAGTGCAACAGTTTAATCAACAAAGTTCGCTTTCGGCGGATGCCTTTTGTGTCGTTTATCGCGACACCGGAGTTTGTTTTCTGTTTATAAACACGATAAACGGTAGCCGCGCGATTTGCCTGGTGCTTACTGTGCTCCCGAGCGAGGGCAATGGAACTGGGCCGGATGAACCGACTGAAATTCGTGTTGTTTACATCGATCAGCTGTTGAGTGCCATCGTTGCTCGCGAAAGGAAGTCGTCTTTTTTTGCGTGTGCTATCAAAAGTCGTTCGTTGTCCGCATAATGATTTGATGGTGGGCCCAATTGTAGCGATTTATTCGTCTAGTTCGTAAGATTCAATGTCTTTTGCTCTTTGCAATTACTTCCGGTGTGATATTGTTAAAAAGATATTCAAGATGCCTTCGTCGATACCAGCCAGTGAAGAATTCCCAGGTGAGATTACGTCGCTTAAGTCTTCATAAACGCAGATTTTCGCAGTTGAAAATCTTCAAGGTTCAGATAAAAAGAAGACCTAAGTGACGATTTATTTGGACTCGTGTAACATGTCAACACAAACCTTCTTCTCAGAATTTTAATTTACTTTTAAATAATTCCTTTGATGATCCGCATTTTTCGATTTTTTTCTTATAACCTTGGCTTTGGCCCGTCGCTGCATATATTTGCACTTAAGAGAAATAAATTGTATTATCTGGAGACTAGTTCTTTAATTGAAAACATTGCCCCCTTCAAACGGTTTACTACTGAGACTACAAACGATTAATGATAATTAACATTGTTTTTGCGGAAAGATTTCGATGAACAAATGGGAAAAAATTGAACTTCATCTTTACAAACTGGAATAGACAAAAACTACTATAGCCAATATTTCAAGCACCTCGAATAAAAATAGAGCTTAATCTAAAGAAAATAGCCTGATTAATGACATAAAATTTCTACTTTAACGAATCCTCTTAGAACAAAGCAAAATAAAAAAAAAAGTTCAAAGGTGTAATAAAAACAAAAACTTGTTTATGCATAAACCAGCTACTTATATCTCTGCATTAAAAAAGAGGGCAATTTTGTAAATCCTTGGACTCAAAATAATCGCAAAAATAAATAAAATAAACCTTCAGTTCATTGAATTTAAAAAAAAATATATTTTAGAAAATATTTGAGGAAATAAGAGGGTTTTAACATTTTTGGGCAACAACAAAAGGAATTCAAATGAGTTTTTCCGTTTTTCCATTATTTTCTCTTCAATTTAATTTTTCTCAGAATCAGTAACTCACTGAGTATATTTCTTTAATTTAAATAGAAGAGAAAAAATTCTGTTATAATTCGCCTGTTGATTAAACGGAATTTCTAGTTTGAAAAAAAATAAAATAAAATAAAATAAAAGAAGAAAAACGAAATTCATGTTTATATATTCCAAAAAAAAGAGTAAAAAATATGCTGTACACGTGCATTCACACACTTGTTTTTGGGGTTGAATATTTTTAAAATTTTGCGATATATTCTGTGTCTACGAAGGCGCTGCATTTCTTGAAAGCACAGTAAGTACATTTGGCTTGTATGCTCAGTGGCCTTAACATTTTTTTACTTTTCTCATATTGAAAAATATGCAATATCGATTTTATGTTTGGATTTAGTTTCTAATTAGAAAGTCTATTAAAGATTGGACGTTGATTTCTTCAACGAGTTCTCTAGTAAATGTAGCTTTTTTTAAAAGTCTATAAATGTGAACAGGGGCGTCAGAACATTTAAGTTTTCGAGTTTAGAATATTAACTGAAATTTGTTAAAAAATGATTTTAATTTCTTTGTTCTAAGGCAAGAATATTCGAAATTTCAGAAAGTGAAATAAGCAAGAAAAGCTTCGTTTTGGTTTCCCAAGAAGCAAAATCTAAAAGAGAATTGTTTTACAAGGTTATTCTATAATAGAAAAAAGAATAATAATTTTCTTCAATATCTTATTACGTAAAAGCGGGCAATAAAATGTGTAATAGTAACTCTGTTTTTTATTACATAATAAATAATAATTAGCTCGCCACGTAAAGTACATCCAAAGTATTGCCATAATTTTGCGTTTTACGTAACACGCTCGGAATTATTTTTAATTATACCCCTTGTATTCCGGCGGCAATGAAATTAATATTTTTCCAATTTCACAAGCAATCCGAAGAGAGTCCCCTGGCTGCTCTTGTTGCCGTAGCACGTCGATTATTTTCTATTTGTTTTGAAATATTCTAATCGTTTCTTGAGTTATGTATTTGCGCAACAAATCACTTTGTGCCATTCAAGAAAAATTTTCTTCAAACGTCTTGCCGGACAGGTAAACGGGGAACGGGCGGCAGAATCCGAGGCGGCATTCCGCCACTTCTGTTGCTCGGAAAAAGTTCAATGTTAGCGCAGTCGCGTCGCGCTCGAAAGAATTCTTTGTAAAGGCAACTGCGCCGACAACGACTACGGGGAAAAATAAATTAACAAAATTAAAATGAGAAAGAGGTGAGAAAAGCGCGCTATTCGAACGGTGCCAGCCGCCGGACATATCTGGGAATCTCATTGCCGGACGAGATTTCATTCATAAAGTCGGTGAAGCTCGAGCCGTTAAATTGACTTTAATTTTTTTTTCATTTTGTGATTTGACCTCGCGGCTCCCACACAGGTGAAGCAATTACTGAACCGTGGATTCGCGAAGATGCGAACAGGCGGCGTGACACTACCAAAGCCACCTTCTGACTTAAGAGTAACCTCTGGAGGTCTCAATTTATGCTAATAGGGCTTGTCTCATTGAGAATTGAGATTGAGGCACATCCGCCTAGACGTTTTTCTTGAGATATCGCCAAGACGTTCCGTACGATGTTGATAAGAGCGAGGGAAGAAGCTGCCACCGGCGCACTGGAGCTTTTTCGTAAATTAATTTCTCGGATTGAAATCGAAGTGGAGATGAATAATTATGGTCCAGTCCAGCAGGCGGGCACCGTGCCGAATCACTTCTGACCCATTAAGCGTCACCCGCTGTTGGTGCAATGCTATCTGATTATTTATAGTAGCAATTAATGCATTACTGCGAACAGACTAATTTTGCTACCGGAAGAGATATTAACGCCTCCAGGTTTCATTCGTTATTAATGGCGGTCTCCGTCGCTGACGGGTGGTTGTTATTGCAATTGGCTCGTAAGCAAGCCGGCCCCAGGTGGGCCCCAAAATAGAACACCTAAATTATAGCCACTGTTGATAGCGGAGCATCTGCTGTAATCGGCGGTCGGCTACTTTACCTTTGTAGGTGGGTTGACAAAATTTGGTCTAATGCAGTTTGTTTGGTTACAACGGGTGAGCCTGCAATCCATGAATAAAAGTAAGCCAGCAGCCTTATAAACTACATTATTAAGTGTTGAATGGGTTCTCCCAAGGTAGAAGAGTCTATCGCTAGATTGCTCGAGGAGAACCAGTAGATTAATCTCACTGTTTTACATTCATTTGTAAGGTTAAAACAAATGATACATTAAAACCGTAGATTATAGTGCCTTTTTTTTCTAATATCTAGATGTGACCAGAGATAAGAGAATATTGCTAAACGATTTCAAACAAAGGAGGAGGTATAAAGCTATTTTCATCGTGTTTGAGGAGGAGTCCCAACAGATTTATGTTATCTTACGTCTGTTTCGACATTATGTAGTGAATACAATTTTCATTTTGCGATATCACAAGCTGATTTAAATTAATTCTTGTAAATATTGAACATTTTGAAATTATTTTCTTGTTTTTATGGCTTTAATTTTGAAGGAAATTATATTTTTTGTTTAATAGGCTTTATTTTCCATATTCCATGTATGGGAATATTTTGTATTTGGGGATTCTTCCAAGGATTTATAAAGGACTACATTTCAAATTCTAAGACTATAAAGGGAAAACTATTCCCTAAGACTTTTAACATAAAAAAATAATCACAGTGTTTTTTTCTAGATTTTTCATTTCCATATTTACAGAGAGAACCAGTTCTGTAGTTTCAAGATCATATTTAATTTGAAATGAGTGTTATAATTGTGTGAATTTGTAAAAGAAGATAACATTCAAAAATAAATGATCTCTAGTTATGTTATTACATCATAAAAAATCACATATCGGCTGCAACACAAATGAAAAAACTTAAAAATTTGAAAAGGGATAGTTTTTTACGAACCGGAATTTGAATTTTTATTTGTAGTGCTTTGATGTAGTTTAGTATTTTCTTAAATCAAAGAAAATTTTTAATCCTGTTGAAAATGTTAATTTAAAAAAATTATTATTCTGTAAAAATTCGTAAACACTAATGTCCATAGAAAGAGCCTAATACGAATCTCTGCCTAACATTCCAGACAAAATTGTAGTAAAGAGAATTTCTTTAATGAGTATAGTGTTTGTTTTGAATAATTTGGGAAATGTGCATATAGTAGCGCATTTAGCGTCTTAGAAAATCAATTCTGATAAATGGAAGCACTAGAAAGCTCAAAAAACGATAAAAACACTGATTTTTTAGTAAGCTCCTTTGGCGTTTTTAGTAAGCTCCTTTGACGTTGTAGTTGTCAGTACTGAATGAAAATAAACAGTAAAAACACAAAATGTGTTTTTTAAACTTTAACACAAATTAAATTTGGATTTAAAAAACTGTGTAGTATTGGGCAGCACCATGGCGGGCTATCTCCCAACTGGATTGATGCCTTCCAATTGGATTGAATCGTGTGGTCTGATGTTGACTTCCGAACAAACTTATTTCGAAGAAATTTATGAAGAACACACATTTTATAATCTGGATGAATTTGACCTCCACGCACGAGGTTCAAAGAATAATTTTTCAAAAATTTTCGCTGAATTAAATAATAAGTGTTTTAGGGGGACCATTTTTCAAGCTTTCGAAAGAAGATCTAACCCCAAGAGTTTTCTACTGGGAAAACTTCACTCCAAAGGACTACTGTAACTTTAGCAAAATACAAATCCTAGAGAAGATTACACGCAACTCCTGGAACTACAGGGCAAATGAGCTCTGCTTTCAATTCCTCAGGGATGCATATGAGTACGCACAAGAAAACCAATTCTGTAATAAGAAGGGATTGGCGCTCATTGAAATGTTCTATGCCATGTTTAAATTTTTCATGAACACTATGACGATATCGAAAAAAGATTTCTATAGATATTTTCATGACCTCTTAATACACTATGGCGTGCAGGATCCACCGAAGAGCTTAAGGATTTTTACGCCCATGGAATGTTTCTCAATTGCATACAAATTTTTCTACATTTTTGATAAGAATTTTGACTTGATAAGGGCCATAGTGTTCCCTAACGTTAGTGTACTTATAAATATAAAATCTTAAATATGTGAATACAAATCTAAAGAAATCTGTATGAAATTTGTTTTACTATTTTATAAGAAAATTTTTTAAAAATATTTCCATTAAATAAACCCAGTTCAATTCAGTAAACCAATTTTAATTCTATGTTATGTTATAAGGTTTTCAAAAAATTCCGTACTTATTATAATTATAAACATAAATAAACAAACGATTTTTACAAATAAATAATAGACGATAACATCGCCGAAATATATTTCTCCCTGATTAGTTCGTATTTATAAAGTGGACTATGTTTGAAAATGTAATCTTACTTTCTACAAATTTTCGATTGTTGTTCTTTAATAATTCCGTAAAAAAAAAGGATTAGTAAAAAGCTACTCGGGATTAATTCCTATCTTAAAATATTTGTCGTTCTTTCTTTTATTTGCATTTTTTAATTTAATATTTGATGAATAATGAGACTTAATAAAAAATGCTACGTGAAGTGTTTATTGCATGTTTAAGAATGATTTCCTTGTTTCAATTACTATTAAATAAATTGATTAAAAGCATGTGGCAAAAATATTCATCACGAAAGGTAGAAAAATGGAGGTATCATAAAACTACCTTAAAAGGAACCTTAAAAAAAGAAATATTTGTGTTATATTAAAAATAAACGAGAAAAATCCTTTTGAAACTTCAAATTAGTTTTTAGATAAAATATCAGTAGAGTGGCATAAGTATTTCGCTGTTTTATTGCAAAAAGTGAAAAATATGCATGTATGGGATAAATCATGCCTACGACTCAGCTTTGATTTTGCTTAATGAAAAAAAATAACCTAAAATTGGCGAAGATGTAATTTATTTATAATATTTCCTTATCAATTTAAAACATTCTTGAAAATCAGAATCCAAACACTATTAACTTCTTAAAAAAATACAAAATTAGATCAGAAGCCGCATTTTGTTTTAAATAGCTACCATTTTTTCAAGAATAGATACTTTCAAAGTCACTGCAACAAATTGTTCTATACTTACAGTAAATATTTTAAATATGAAAAATTTAAAATTAGCACTTTTTTCGGTCTTTAAGGTAATTTAATGAAAACAAGGAAGTAATGAAGTAAATTTAAGACAAAGATTTTCTTTAGATAGCTTTGGTTTTTTTAACCTGCTAAAAAATAGAATGCTGTGGTATTAAAAAAAAGGCTAATTATAGACTTCTCTTTCGATGCTAGTTTAGTACTCTGTAGCAAAGTTCCAATTTTGTTTTTTTTGGGATGTTACAAATTAAAATTTAATGAAATTTAATTAGCGCCTTAGAACATAGCACTATCACGACACATAGTAATGCTCTTCAATTGCATTCGAATTAGATAAGGCACTTTTAATTAGAGCACATATTACTTTCGAAGAAATAATGAATTCTCATAAAGTTTAAAAGTTATTTTAGCGGAATAACAATGACGAGGACAACGACTTGGTTATAACTAAAAAATCACTTGAGATTTCCCTCTTCCTTTGCAGAAAAAAAAAATAAATAAGTATATTTCAGAAAAATATCTTTACATGAGAGCATCAGTCTTGCTTGGGTGACATGAGTCAACGCGTGCACCGCAGGAGGATTGAGTCATGCTCCGCCTTTATTATTGCGATTCGGTTGATTCATGGGCCGAAAACATGAACATTTTTCAGTACAAATTTCGATTAAGACTGAAATGAATGCGTCTCTACTGCGGACGATAAATTTGATTAAAAAATATGGGGAATAGTTTGTGTTGTCGCGAAAGTAGTGATCTCTGCTAATAGGCAAGATGAGGAATCGTTATCGCAACATTAGTGGGATATTTACATATTTTAGCATGAAGCGATAACGAAATAATGCAATTAATTAAAATTTTCAGAGGCGAATGGTGTTCGCCAAACGGACAGTATGTCTAATCTCAGTGATGTGTCGGGCAATACAGCAATCCAGACGGGCAGGCCTCGGATGGACGTTGCCTGCGTCATAGATACTCATCAAGCAGCTCGAAAATGTGCCTACGAGGAGCTGGGTAAAGCATGCAACCTAGTCAATGCGAATCTACAAAATGTTCAGGTAAATGGAGTGTGTTTAAAAAAACCTGTTCAGAATTCTTTAAACGATTTGCAATAGTTTGAAAAATTGGATTTTGGTGAAACGAACGTCCTCGAGACTGTGTACAATGCCGATGTCGCTATTTTTGACCTCAGCATCCAAGCTCAGCAAAGTGCCTTATTTTACCACTTAGGGGTAAGGGAAAGTTTTGGGATGAAAGAAAATATTTTGATGTATAATGACACCCAAAGCGAACAAACTTTGCGGCTTAAGGTATCGCTAAAGGTATAACAATACGACTCTAGTGAAAACTGAGATTTATTTCAGATTTTTTGCGGTAACTACACTTTTCTGCCTTATAAGCTTCTAGAGTGCGGGTCTTGCATACTAACTAACTTCAGCAAAGAAGGTCCAGATATGAAGCAGACTTCTCTGTTGGTGAAGCTGAAGAAACTCCTTCAAGACGTTCAAATTCAATCAAAGTACTGTTTACAGAATTTCTAAATCTTTGAAAGTTTACTATTAAATTTCACAGAACTCATATGAGAGAAAAATTCTTAGCTGACTTACGTGCAGCTCGAGAAACTTATGCTGGTAATTCAGAGGAGCTGATAAAAGTTCTACATAAGATGAGGAAGCGTCTTGACGATCCCCACGTTCTTTCCGGGGACGTTGTTCACAGCTATATGTGCTCCTTAAGAGATGTTCAAGACTATGACGCAATGGTTCATCTAGTCGATGAACTCAAGACGATACCAAACAAAAGGAAGTACATCGAAACGGGAAACATGTGCTTCTTATACTCGTTTGCTCTAAATCGGCGGAATAAAGAGGGCGACAGGGACAAGGCTCTGCAGACGTGCATTAAAGCTCTAGAAAAAAAGGAGAATCACTTCCCGGACATGCTATGCCTGTGCGGAAGAATTTACAAGGATAAATTTGTTGAGTCGGATTATACAGACACCGCCAGTCTTAAAAATGCCATTGAAAGGTATTTCAACTTTAAAGAGTCTTAAAACTATCAATACGGCTTGAATTCCCTCAACAGGTACAGGAAAAGCTTTGAGGTTCAACCGAACGAGTATGCTGGCATCAACTTGGCAACTCTGTTGGTAATTGATGGAAAAGACTTTTCAAATACAGAAGAACTTCAGCACATCGGTAAGCACCTAACGAAATCCTGCTGAACCCTTTAATAAATCGATTTTTTTCCTCATAAAGGGATGGTTTTGAACAACTTAATCGGAAAAAAGGGAAGTCTCTCATCTCTTAACGAGTACTGGGATGTTGCGACTTTCTTTGAGATATCTGTCCTAGCTGAAGATTACGCGAAAGCCATTCAAGCTGCTGAATGCATGTTTAAGCTTAAGCCACCCAACTGGTACCTGAAATCAACGATTGGAAACATCACACTTATCGATCGCTTCAGAAAACGATCAGAAGACGCTATCACTCCAGAACAGCAAATTTTTCAGTTTTGGATGGAATTTTTCGTGGAGGCTACAAGTTCAGACGATATAACCGGTATCCGATTTCCAATTCTGGTAAGATAATTTCCTTTTTATTCAACTTCTTATTTAATTGTGTGGGGTCGTAAAGATCTTAGAACCACAGAAGATCTACATGCCAAGCTATGTGAATGTTAATATGGGAGCTGAAGAAAAATCCCTGCAAATTATCAATATTTGCGTAGCCCATTCGAAGGGCACATGTAAAAAAGTACATGACTTCCTCTTTACTGCCAATCAAATAAAATCTGTAAGTCTCTACAAACGAGACGAACGGTGTGCTTACCTCTACGTTCATCACAATTCAGACGACTTCCAAATGTACTTTCCATCTGTCCATTGTCGCAAAAGATTCTATGATCTAGTCCTAGAAATGACAGCAGATCAAGAAGTTTTTGTTGACCTCTCTATCGATGAAACGCAAATTCAGGTAATCAAACAAAAGATTGATTTTTTCAACCTAAATTAACGACACTTCCATGTCTAGTATGAGTACGACTATGACGACCAAAGTAAAAAAGTTGTGCTGGGTAAGGGCACCTATGGAGTAGTGTACGCTGCAAGAGATCTAAACACTCAAGTTAGGATCGCAATTAAAGAAGTCCCTGAGAAGATCACTCATGACGTTCAACCGTTGCATGAAGAAATTAAATTGCATTCACAACTCAGGCACAGGAATATTGTCCAGGTGATGATTTTAGTAATATTTGAAAACAAGTAGGAGCTCATTCAGAGTTTTCATAGTATCTGGGCTCTGTGTCTGAAGACGGATTTTTCAAAATTTTTATGGAGCAAGTACCTGGAGGATCACTTTCTGCTTTGCTTAGAGAAAAATGGGGTCCACTTAAGGATAATGAGGCTACAATAGCGTTTTACTCAAAACAAATTTTAGAAGGTTGAGACCAGTTTGTTTTCCCTAAGTTGGGATAATTTATTAAAACTCTTTTTTGTAGGTCTAAAGTATCTCCACGATCAGAAAATCGTTCATCGTGACATTAAGGGTGACAACGTTTTAGTTAACACTTACAGTGGTGTTGTGAAAATTTCTGATTTTGGGACTTCGAAACGTTTGGCTGGAATTAATCCAATTACAGAAACGTTTACTGGAACGTTGCAATATATGGCACCTGAGGTTATTGATCAAGGTGTTCGAGGGTACGGTCCAGCTGTAAGTATTTTTCACTATACTGGTTTTATTAATTTTTCAAGAAATTGTTTTTATCACAAAGGCGGACGTTTGGTCATTTGGCTGTACAACTGTTGAAATGGCAACAGGAAAGCCACCATTTATTGAATTAGGATCTCCACAAGCAGCTATGTTTAAAGTTGGTTACTACAAAAAACATCCAGAAATCCCAGAAGAGCTTTCACCAATGGCTAGAAATTTCATTTTGCGCTGCTTTGAGGTTGATGTGAGTAAGAGAGCTACAGCGCTTCAATTGCTAGAAGATCCATTCTTGTGTGAAAAACCAAGAAAATCACGTCCCAGTGTATGTAATGCAGAATTTTCTCGAAGTATTTCTGTACCCGCTGATAGATTAGTCAATAAAGGCAATGGAGGAGGCAATCAAAACAGTACGACAACGAACAGTTCAACGTGCAATACTCCAACTACTCCAGAAATTGAGTAAGTTTTTTCACTTTATTTTGTAATATTGTAAAATGTCTACGCTTCACAAACGGCCATGTTTTGTATAAGGCGTAAATGTTTGCTTAATGGAAAGCCAAGTGTGTGCAGGCGTTGTACAGCCTTACAACCCTTGATGGATTTCTTAACTCTAAATAATTCTTAACTTTGAATTGATCAGCAACTTGGACTACAAAAAAAATGATAATCATTATACCTAATTGTTTTATTGCCTTAAAATTTTTAAAGAAAATTCACAAGAAATCCAAGATGCTAATCGATCGTCTTCTTTTGGAAATTACATATATTAAAAAATAAATGTTGTAAAGAACAAACGATCCTAATTTAAATGCTGCGCTTAGCCTTTCTCACTCACATTACTGCCTATAAATCCCTGTCGGTGTTGTTGATTTTAATTGTATTGTAGTATATGTCTCAGTGTCGTACGATCATCTCCGATGAAGATAAAAACTCACCATGCTACCTTAGCTCCAATTCAAATACCATCAACATCTGTACTCAGGTAAGCACTTTTTGTACACACTTTTTTATGCAACTTTTTTGATAGTACAGCACAGGTTTTAACACTAAGAATACAAAAATTACACTAAACTATTGTATTATTTTTTCCTCACTTTCGTATCTGGAAAATTTTTTTCTATTGATTTGCTGTGAGTATTTTTTTTTTAAGTTTCGCGATTATGCCTTAACACTTAATATTAGCAGCACCTACAATGTGTTTTGATTTATAAATTAAACTGAAGAAGCATTTTAAACAATAATTTAATAAGTGTTTACATGTTAATATTAAGATAAAATATAGAGGGTACTACAAAAGAGTGATATAAAACGAAAAAAAAAAACAGGATTAATCGTGGATTATAAGAATATTTATTACTGATAAGAAATTGACGTGTTTTTCATTAAAAATCTTCCTTAATATATATTTACGGAGTTTGTTCAAAAAGTTCACAGAATAGAGAGGTTAATGGGGGGTCGCCCATGTAGTACAGCATCCGGTGGTAGCCTGGGACTATAAAATTTGTCTAATAATTGCATCATAATCGGTTCACACATAAACAAAGAAAGATGCATTAAATAATCATAGAAGTATACTCTTTTTTATTGCTTTTCTACTCAATCCATGAACTTTTTGATTCCCTTTAATAATAATTTTGTAAATATCTCGTTTATAGCACAACTACAAATAATGTTATAGATTTTCTAGCAATATTGAAGTATATTGTACGACGTCTTTCATTTTCAGTATTATCTCAACGTTTAAATTTGAAAATATGTCGCATTAAATATAATACTTTCCAAAATCGTTGTGTGCTTTCACTCATATCCTAACATGAGAGTGATATCCGTTTGAAATGTTGACGTTAAAAGTCGTATTTGTATTTACCTGTGTATCCTTGAAGCGATATCTAACATGCATCGGCCCACCAAGTTCACATTATTTTTCTTTCCATTTTTTGACCCCATGCAGCTTGGCTCATTCACCCTGCATTGAGAACGATATTGATCAGAATAATTCGTTTAATTTAAATCGAAGAAACTCTCAAGGAGCCCTTCTGTCACCAGAAGTTGATATGTCTGGATCATCATCAAAATCATCACTAAATGAAGCTAGTGAAAGTGATGGCTTCTATTTACTCAAAAAGGACTCACAGCGACGGACAACTCTCTCAAAAGTTCTAACGCATGACGAAGAGAAAATCTGTGAAGTTTGGATGGATAAAATTGAGAATAATCACAAGGTTCAAGTGGTTATCAGTAAGGTAAATGCATGGATTTTGGAAAAAAGGGTTAGCAATAAAAGACTGTATTTGAAATAGCAACATTTGGAAACGATGTTAAAAGCTTTAAAGGATTATATTATTGAACAAAATAAGGACTCACTGGAAACTACTATGACTGACTTGAAAAAGACTCTCGATTTTGACTCTACTGCCATTGATCACTTGCATCTAGCATTGTATTCGTTCCAGGTAAGGGTCCCAAGGTATTCAGTATCTGTAATTTTTTCTAAAATTAAAATTTTCTAGGACGCCGTCATCACCGTCCTGCGTTCCCATAGTATTAAACCTCATTGGATGTTCGCATTAGACAACCTTGTTAAAAGTGCTGTACAGGCTGGAATCACTGTTCTGTCGCCAGAGTTAGGTGCTAATTTGGCTGGTCAAGATAATGGTGGCAATGTAGATGATGAAGATAACGAAGATATGTCCACTTCTGGTGTAAGCACTGTAAATTCGGTGAAAATACAGCCAAAAACAGAAAATGGTAAATATATGGCTGATGAACTAAGTGTTCTTCGCTTCGAAAATGTCCGGTTAATGCAAGATTTGCTCGAGTTCCATCGCACGTATCAGAGTCTGCTGAAAAACACTATCGAGGAGCAGGCAATGAATTTAGAGGTGATGAAAAATTGTACAAAACAAATATCCTCAGTTTCGACAGTGTACGAGCGAAGCATCTCTCAGGGGTACTCGATTTCTAGCAAATGTCCCGTCGGCGGGAATAAAACAACTCATTTTAGTTATTTCAGTGATATCAGCGACCCAGCAAAGGTTCGAACGTCCGAAGATACATCACCGACTTCGCCGAGCATAACCATTTCTACAGCAGAAGTTGATGGACCAATGCAGTCCAGTGGGGAGGCTTCTGCTGCTAGTCCAACGCATCACAATAAGCCGCCTAGGCCGAGTCTTCCGCTTAGAACTGAACCGAATAGAAATTTTGGTGCTACGAGTCCCACATCTAGACACATGCTCGCCGACGACCGGCTACATAATCCGCTGTACACTCAGCCAGCCAGGGTTGATGAGCTGTTGAATGATTGGCTTGTAAAAAATAACATCGACAAACAGTCGCGACTTGCAATTCTCAACGAGGAATTCAACTACATGGACTTTATTTATTTTATGGAACGAGCTGATTTGCGGAGGATAGGATTAAGGTATTTGAATGTTTAATTTTGTTTATGTCAATGAAATTATGAAATTCCCATTCGCAGAATTGGCGTTGAGGTTCGTGTATGGAATCTTATTCAGCAACAGCGAAGCAATCACTCCGAAGAGTTGGCCAATTTGGATGCCAACAACTTGGATAATCAAAGCAATCATTTGGACAATACCAATATTTCTAATGTTTCTAAGCCTGGCCATAAGGTAAACTCCAAAAATATCGATAAGAACACTTAATCGGCTTCACAAACACGTAGAATGTAAGTTAAAGTGGTTTCATCGTTCATGTAGCGAATGGTGGGACAGTTTATGCCTTTGTAGTCTTTTAGGAAGATATTTGTATAGAGCAACTCTATAACAGTTCTGAGATTCGAGTATTTTTATCGTATTGTGTTTTTTTTCGTTCGTCTTAAATACTATTGTATTTTGTCGCTGTACTAATAAAACGTTATTTACAAAGTTATAAGAGTGTTATTTTTCACCGTTTTCACATAAAATGTAGAAGCTAAAGCCCTAAACATTCTCTTGTTCGAATTCGCCATTATCAGAGAAACAGGCTTTCAATTCCTCGTCCTTGAACATTGCGAAAATCCTCTATGGATACGTTTAAAGTTTGAACAATTACCGAATTGCATAGAAATGGTTATGCAAATGCAAAAACAGATTACAACCCTTATCACATCCAGGTACAAAACATCGCTATAAAATATTTGAAAATTACTCTAGCGGACATTTAGTTTTTCGTAAACAGAACTATTTTGCATATCTCTCGCCTATAATCTTAATTCGTACATATTTCTGCATTTATTCAAAACGCCTTTAAATTGCTTTAAATGATCTTGATGTTAGATTAACAACTAAGATGTGTGTGTTTCTAAGAAGACACTAAAATTTTATTAAACGCCTAAGTTGTGTAAATCGCTCCGTTTAGTTTAACTTTCAGAATTTCTCCACTAATGAAAGTCTATGTTACTTTTCACTTAATTTGTACGTGGGTAATCGCCATCTATTTCTGTTATGGCTTGCTAGCTCAAGTAATCGTCCAATTACTTACCCGTTCAAATATTTTTCTGTATTTTTTGTTGAACTCTGCAGACTAGGATTTCCGTTTCGTCAACATTTAAAATATCGATATTGTAACGGACTTTCGCTTTGACCCATTGTGAACTGCCTTACCATGTGACAACTGAACCATTGAACTTTAAACATACCACAGTCTCATAACCTCAAAACGGTTAATAGGCTGTCAGTCAACTGTCACAATGGCTGAAATAGAGAAGGAGGAAGCGAAAAACCTTCAAATAGAATTCGAGTGGCTCCTAAGGACCGAAGTGCATTCAATTTTAAGACAACTACGTGCCATGTTAGTGGAATGTGCACACCGATTCCCAGTGCCCCTGTATGAAAATGAAGGCAAAAAACAGGAGAAGTTCGTCCTCACTGCCCCGCAGGATCAGCTCCGCTGTGCTGTAACACTAACCGGAGATAGCATCACGCAAGCGGACATTAGTTTCAAGCTCCAGAAAGCCCCCAATCAGATACAGAGAACTTCGATCACTCCCGACTCGCCGTGGAAACTCCAGCAGGTCCAAGATGCTGCGAACCACCTCCAGCAAGCAATCCATCACATCGATAACGTCGATGGCTCGTACCGTTTCAAGACCTCCGATGAGGTACTGCATATTGTGGGAGACATCCTAGGTGCCTTACAAAGGGGTAGAACCAGTCTGGTGATACCCAAGAAGAAGCCAATTGACGAGCTGATGAAGAGCAGGAACATGAAATCCCTGTCGCCAAACCTCCCTGAGGATCTGGCTATTAGCTTCTACCTACAGAGTCACAAGCTCATCTTCGCGGTCTACCAACTAACGAACATCCAGGGGATGATGAAATTCGACTCGTGCCAGGCGGAATTCTCGGTACCCTGGCTGAACGAGGTGCTCGTCCTGTTCACGGTTGCTATGCAATTGTGCCAGCAGCTCAAGGATAAGATTTCTGTGTTCTCGCAGTACAAGGACTTCATTGTTGAAACGCCTTCGCCCGCACATTAAAAGCAAAGCATAAATGCCGAGCTGTGCAAGGAGTTAGCAATTAAAGAAATTTACTTAGACGTTTAGATAAATTATATTTCCTTTTTGGGGCAATGAAACTGATTCAACCGATCCTGGGTATAATACCTGGCAAAGATAATAATTACCACCTTTGCGGGGGTACCTTTCCTTCCACTACTATTGTTGTTTTTCGCATTTGGATGGATAAGCAAAGTGATACAGGAGCATTGGTCAATTTCTGCTTGCGAGGCAGCGGGAGAGCAGTTCTAATAGCGAATGGCGTTTCATGGGCGGCGGTTAGTCTGCTCATTTCTGAGCACAATAAAACTTACCTTTTTTGTATATTCCTGTGAACTATTGTTGATCTGTAAATATATAAGCATTGATTTTTCGAATAAATCGCCTTTTCAATTTGCGAGGGCCACGTCGTTGCGCAATTTGACCTTCAAAGTCGGGATTATTGTCGCCGGCGCCGCACGTACGCAAAACGCCTGCGAGTGCATTTCCAATCGATTTATTTTTACGAGCAACTCGGGGATTTTATTGACGTAACGTAATTGCATTTCATTAAGGAGTTTATGTTTCAGGAAGAAGGGCTGCTCTTGCAGATAAGAATGGGAAGTCGTCTGCAAATAATTGAAGCAATATTTTCTTCAGCTGAATTGTTGATATCACCGTTGAAATAGTCGCAGATATTTGAATTTTCCTTAGAGATTTACACGACCCTCTAGAAAAATCACTTTCTTCATTTTTAAAGTTCTGTGCATTCAAAGGGGTTTCCAAAATTTACAATTCTCGTTAAAGCGATATGGTATTTAATACCAACGAATATAATCGTGGAAAGGAACTATTTTGTTTTCTTATAGTCACACTCTCGTTCTGTAGCGGAGAGTTTGTTTAATTTTAAGAGCGGCCTGAAATTTGAACTCAATATTTCTGAGAAGTTGTAAAGTGCAAATAAAAGGAATTTTCAAAACTTTTTAATTTTGAAAAGAAATTCGAAGACCATGTCTCATCAGTATTCACTTTATATTAAAACACAAAAAGTCGATTCGAGGAACATTCAGCGAGTTTAAGGTATTCTTTTTCCTTCTTGATATTTAGTCTTATCCACACTTATTTTAAAAATTTTATGTAGATCCTCGAAAGAATCTACAAAGATTTTTCAATACTGCGTATGGTCAAATGTAGTCGAGTAATTTGGACTATTTTTTCATAATAATTCTTCAATATAAATTTTTATTTCGCATTTCATCAAGGCGTGTAAGAATACAATTATCAAATATTAATACGAAAATTCAAAACACGTTTGCATCTGAAAATGATTGGTTTTTAAATGATAAGTGTAGCAATTTTTCTAATTCAACTTTTAAGAAAATATTTCTTGAGAAATTCAGAAAAAGAAACGAGTTAAAATCACCGTTATATGACCGTTAAGACTTAAAACTTTCGCAACGAATAATTAATTTTGCAAATTCTAACAAAAATATCGAAATTTTTATTTTAAAATAATTTTTTTAAAAAGGTCCCACCAGAATTCGATTTACTTGTTTACTTAATGGGACCTTTTTCGTTCTTATATTGAAATAAGATTTTAGGAGATTAAAACTTTCAAAATGTTGTAATATTAATAAAATCCAATTTATTCAATTAATACAAACATAAAATGAAACATTAGTTGATGATTTCGATTTTAATCGAATAAAACAAATTATTAGCGCCCAACTCGGCCACACTTTCTAAAATTACAACATTAAAATATCTTGAACGTTATTGCATCAAATTATTTAAATTAAACATATTTTAGTAATTTAAAATTGTGAAATTGAATTAGTTTGAAACGATTTTTCTAATATTCAGTGCCTGACCTTATTTCGAAAAACTGACATGTTAATGAGTGGATAGTTTAGTGTAAATAAAAAATATTTCATTATTTTTTTATATTTTGTGCTTTATATTTGAATTTTGAGATAACAAAAGGTAATTGTAAAATTTTGTATGGTTTTAGACCTTTATGTCGAGCTTAAAATTAAAATTTGTATTAAAATGATGAAGTGATTGGCGAAAAATTTCTCGATGGCTCCCAAAATTCTTCACATTACAGAAACGGTGGTGGGGGCAAATAGCAATTTATACCGTTTTTGAAAGAGATAGATAGATAAAACTCTGCGCCAGAACAAGATGCATAAGGGCAATTTGTGACTGTCAAGGCGGCAAAGTGAATTTGTAGATTTGTTTTTTTATATTTTTGAGTTTACAAGAGAAAAAGACTGAGTTTCTGTCAAATTTATAAAATAATTCAGTTTCTTAACAAATTTCCCTAAACATTACCCTGTCTCACTCTGGGGCACGGCTTTATTCATGTTCTCCCGCTTTGTATAAGTTCGAAATACCCAACCCACTCTGTCCCCCCTGACCAACATGGCTTCCGAATTTCCCAAAACACCGCACAACGGTGCAACGGTTTCCGCTTAGCTCAGTCGGAGCACGGAGTTGTGCTCCGTCAAATTCGCGAACTTTTGTTGAAATTTGAATAGAAGCAGTCATTCGAAAAAGTTAAAATCGAGCGCACAGTCGCCGGTAGAAGGCGTCTTTTCTATTTGCTGGTAAAATGGAACCGCAGGAAAAGGGAAACGCTTTCGATGGAACGCAGGTGGAGGGCAGGTGATCTTGGCAATTTTGTGATTATGCAAAAATAATTTTCACTCGGATGTGTTTTGGAATTTTCCAGCTTTGATATTCCATTAAACGAATACAGAAGCTTGGCTACCGATATTGATGGATCGTTAAATACGGCGACAGATGCTCTTCTGGGCGCCTTCGAACCCCTGAGGTACAAATTAAAAACGTTAAATTATTTTTTTGATGGAAATCATCTGGCCCGTAAGAGCGAACGATTAACGACGGCTGCGCAATACAATTACCATTTGAAATGTTTCGATTTGAAGGGTCTTCTAGACATCACTAAAGAATATTCAACCCATTTTAGTTCCATGGTCGGTCAGACGATTTCCATAAGTTCAATTCAAATCCCACCCGTTCATGTGCAGAATTTGGTCGTAGACAAGATGTTCTTCAATTGTTTTCTCTTACAGAGGAAATCCAGATACGGAACCATTCCTTGCACCCCTCGACGAGATCCTAAAGGACATTTATGATATCAAGACAACTTTTTCCTCACCTTCAACAGCACCGCCCCAATACCCGATCCCTACAACTGCACCACTTCAGTACCCGTTGGTATCTAACTCGGGTCTAGCGTGCTTACCAAGTTTTTCCGCTCTAGCTCATAACACCGCCTATGGGAACTACGTAAACAACGAGGTACCCTACGCTACGGGGTGTGCCAACTATGGATTATCGTACATCCCACCCGCTGGACAGAACTTTATGCCTATGTCCATGCCTATCCCAATGCAATCCAACCAAATGGCGAATATCCCAGAGGAGGACAACGACCAGAGTCCAGTGTACCTAAATTTCAATATAGGCACAATGCCACCACCTCCAAACGCTGCATTCTCGAAATATCAACTGCAAGTTAGCTCCGTCGTGGACATGCCCACCGGGTTGTATCAAGAAAATAATCTCAGGTACATGGACTATCTCAACGAAAACGGAGAGACGGCCAGAGCGCGATTTTTCGATAACAATGCAAAAGGCTTTCGCGACTACAGGACCCACAGACAGAACACCATGAATTCTGTGAACAAAGTTCAGTTCGGAGAGCCAGATGTCGAGGGCTGCAGCAAATTTGTCTACACGGGTGAAACAGCTCCCCAGGTAACAAGCGTTAGTGAGTCAGAGAGTGCTGTTCAGCAGCAAAACTGCTTTGTGGTGAAGCAAAATTCATCTGAAAATATTACAACCCGCGGCGAAGTAGTGGAATGGTCGGCGGTCACTCCAAAGGCACTGATTACCAGCACTCACCCGGAAGAGCCTGACATTCTGATTTGCCGGCCGCCTCTGCGGACCAAACGCAGCCTGAAAGAAGAGCCGCAGATGCCCTTGCAGAACAACGGCGGGAGTGGTACCGACATGGAAAACATAGACATGCAATACATAGCCTACAGTCTGGACAGCAGCAACATCGAGATCCCGATTATTAAAAATCGCTCGACCGTTGGCCGAATAAAGCGAAAACAGGAACTTAAGATCAGGAAATGGGAGGGCGAAGTGTACTTTGAAGAGCCAAATTTTGAAAAAAAGGAGGAAGAGGAATTATTCGAGAAAGTGAAATCGCCGTCATGTTGGACGCCACCGAAAAGAAAGAAAACTCTTTCCGAAGACTTATTTTTAGGCAAGAGGAAGTGTAAGAATGGTACTCCGCCGAGCACTAGCACAATGAATAGGAGCTCAGATGAATCGGATTACAAGCCATTTATAGACGTTTTGCTTCCAGATCTCCGAAAGCCAAAGATGAATACGCCGACGATACGAAATTCCTACAAAACGAGGAATTCGGAGCGTGCTAAGAGAATCCGTAACTGTGGATCAACGTGCACGAGCAGTGCTGAAATTATACGCTCCTCCGACAGCGAGTTGGAGGACCTGTCCGCTATGACCTCAAAGTCTTTAAAATGTCCCAAGTGCAAGAAGATCTTCAAAACGCCCCGATCATTGGCCATCCACCAGAAACGCTGCGACATTGCTCCCGCGGAAGTTGAGAGCGATCTGGAAATCACGATGGTGGAGTACTTAGAAAGTGAAAAGGAGTTCGACGGAACCGAAGAAGTGGCAATCGTTGAAACGTCCGAGGACACAACGATGGTAACTGTGATAGAGAAGATCGACGATAGTATGGTTGGTAAAGTCGATGATGAGGTCAAAGAGGAGCCTCATTACGAGAATGAAGAAAAGGAGGAGGTGGAAGAAAACCCCTTGCGGAGAAACACAAGGTCGTTAACAAATTTAATCGCTTCTAAGAAGCTTGGACAAAGTAATGAGACAAAGGCGGGGAATTCCCAGCCCAAGGTGACTACAAAAGGTGCGAGCAGTAATGCTCGAAGTTCTAGACGAAAGAAAGGCAAATAATCCCTTGACGGGATTGTGGTTTTATTTTAAAAATAGGTTTGTATTTTACTTGAAAATTGGAACATGTACCTGTTCAAAGGAAAAGAAAATAAAAAGATGTTGCGTTTTTAAATCGTCCAATTCATACTTCGACAAACCTCAGTGGAGCCAAATTTGCTGCGATCAAAATTAATAATAGTTTAATATCCTATAGTGAAAGATCGGAATTTCTCATAAGGCCCGCCCTTACAAATTTGTATGTATGTATCATGTATGTTCTCGCGCCCCATTTTACTAGCCTCGCCGATTTTGATAATTCTTTTTTTTTTAAGGGAATTACTTTATTGGACTTGCACATTTTATTGGGAAATTGGGTTAATACTTTTCAATAATTTTGGAGAATGTTTTCGTTTCATTCCCATTTTTTCTCAGGAACTACTAGAACGATCCAGATGGCACTTCGTCCCTTAATATGAATCCCGTTATAGATCTGCGACAAACTTAAAAATTGTCCGTTTGTTTGACTTTCTTTCATCTACACCTACGGGCTTGATTTTCTCGGGTGCTGTTTAACTAATATAAAATAATTTTATACATCTAAAGCACTTCGAAGATGGCTACATCAATTGCTAGAATATCGCTTGTCTATTTTAGTCGTTTCCTTAAGAACTATAGCAAGAACTAACAAAAATAAATTGATGAAATCCGGACATAAACAGGAAGTAAGGATGATCCGTATTCGTGCTACTATGGTTTAATTATTTAAGTCAAGTTCTAAACAGACTTACTGGGGTCGAACCCTTTTGTATAGACTTCAACAGTTTGCCGCGGTCTATATCGCTTTGTCTAATGTTGAGTGCTAGCGTATTGCTAATACTACTTTACATTTTCTGTTAAGTTTTTTCTTTAAATATACAGGGCATTTTGGAGGATGATGATACGGGCCAGTTTATTTAGGGGTTTTCGGTGTTTTAATTTGTTTATTCCCCTGGGAACTTATTCGAACTTGGAAACTTTGCTAACGTAGATTTGTCATAATAGTACCTACTTTAAAAACGTGTTTGCTTCACTGGCAATTAAGCCTGCAAATTTGTTATTTTTTAGTGTTTCTACAGCAAGTGGCGGGAACATCTACTAGTTTTGTAGAATACCTTTTCAGATTGTCTTCTTGGTCAAGATAATATCGTTTATCATCAATAAAAACAATAATTGTTAAGGGAAATTACTTTATTGTAAAATAAAAACTGCATATTTTCTCTTCCTTATCCTACTAATTTATTTCGACCGACTTCTTTTGTGCTTCGCTTTTTTTCGACTTCTTTGCTTGCTCGAGTCTGAGTCTGAGGAATCACTATCGTTGCTGTCCGAACCTGAAGACGACGGGTGTCGTTTTCTTTTATTCTTTGACTTCTTTTCCTTCTTAGACTTCTTGCTCTTCTTTTCCTTCTTCTTTTTCTCCTTTTTCACTTTTGCTTTCTTTGCGACAGGTCCCTCCTCCTTCACGTGGTCCTTTATGGGCAGTCGTTCTGGCAATCGAAAACCTGCACTCTGTGAGGAAGCTGAAGATGAGGCTTCTGCTTTAATGTTTTCAAATGGAATTTGCGGTTTAGGAGCACAACCCTCCAAGTACAGTTTCCGTGTCTCCTCGTCTGTTTTGTCGTTATCCTTTGGTACTTTGTAATCGGCAACGTGATCTACTCGAAGTGTTCTCCCCAAGATCTATAGAATTTCGGTATATAATTAATATTTGTTGCTAGACAGTTGAACATGAAGAACCTACCTTGATCCCGTTCAAATTGTCTACTGACAGGATGGTTGAGCGCTGATCCTCGTAGCAGATGAAGCAGAATCCCTTCTGTTTGCCAGTCTTTTTGTCCCTTACCAAGTTAATATTGACTATTTCTCCATATTGGGAAAACACGCAAATGATGTCACCTTCGCTTAAGTCGTAGGGTAGTCCTCCGACGAAAATCCAGGCGCTGTCCTTGTACATGTCGTGCCAGGATGTTTTACTGTCTCTCTTCAGCTCCTGATCGCTCAGCTTGAGCACATTTTTCATATTCCTACACATCAAAAAATTCGTTACAAGCAAGGTAATTAATAATTTATTATAAACTTACGTTAAAGGATTCATTTCTTTCTATATTTTCACCTTCTGCGACCGACTTCCCGAGAACTGTCAAAACATTTGTCAGCTAAGCCACTGAACTGTAACGATAAGTTGTCATATGATTACGGTAAAATAACCGAAATTGCTGGGAATAGAACCGCGTGCGTAAAATATTGTCTTTACTTTATTTATTTTAAGCATGTAACAAAAGCTGTTCTCATTATTAATTTAGAATATTGACTTTACTTTTAAATATTAATTCTGAGTAGATGGTATAATATGTTTAACATGACTAATGTGAATTATACACTTCGTTCAAATCGAAAAGTCATCTGATTTGGACCAGCTGACAGTTTTCTCGTGATCGAATTAGAGGTAAATCTACCAACAAGAAAATGGCATTACATTCGGCGATTAAAGGAAAACTGATATCTGTAATTGGAGATGAGGTAAGAAAAAGTGTCTTCATTTCGAGTTCTATGTCTAGAAATTGTTATCCTGCAGGATACATGCGTTGGATTCCTCTTGGGAGGCATCGGAGAGATCAACAAGAACAGGCACCCAAATTTTATGGTCGTCGACAAAAGTATTTCCTACAGAAATTTATAAATAAATAACTAATGTGAATACTTATTTAGACACTGCGGTTAGCGAGATTGAGGACTGCTTCAAGCGTTTCCTGAAGAGAGACGACATCGACATTATCCTTATTAACCAGAACTACGCTGAGCTGATTCGACATGTTATAGATGCCCATACTGCTCCTATTCCAGCTGTACTGGAGATCCCATCTAAAGATCATCCCTACGACGCTACCAAGGACTCAATTCTGAGACGGGCTAAGGTAAAATACGCTTGGGTAATGTGAAGGATTAACTTAAGCGAAGTTCTCTTTTGCAGGGAATGTTCAATCCCGACGATATTGTTTCTCGGGGCTAAAAATTTGGAAGTAAAAAGCAAAAAGTTCAACATGTTTTGAAATGTGTGTATTTAAGATGTAATTATAACAAATTATCTTCATTCCACAGCTGTATTAAGTTTGAGAGTTGAAAAATATCCAGAACCATTACTTTGTAGTTTTTTCTAATTTGTTCTCAGTAGGTGTACACCTGTTCCTTTCGTTAGGAGGTACAGGCAAATATTCATTTGCTCTTAAAAACATCAGGTGCAGAATTATCCGGCTAGAGGCATTTCTGACTTGCTATGTAGTTTTTGAAATAATGTCGACGTGTTACTTTGCTTAAAAAGGGATTTGGGTTAGCTACCAGACAAGGAGAAATAGGCAAAGTTGGAGAACTCGAGTTCTAAGGGGAAAAGAAGATGTAGATGCATTTTTGGACCGTTATTATAGGGCCACATTTTCATCATAGCCTAAAAATGCAACATAGCCATAACATTTACCAGAGTAGGAATGTGAATATCTTCTCAATAAAATGTTTAATGGATCGAGTTTTTAACTAGGTCACCATTGAGAAAATTAGAACGTAAAATTTTCAATTTTTCATTGGGGGTTATTCTACTGGATGTAGTATTTCTTCTGGGATTCTTTTTCATAAAAACGTGTGTTTTCTTTTCCTCGATCAATAGGTGGAATGTATCTAAAAATTTTCGTTCTCCTTGTAAAAAGGAATTAATTAACAATATTATCTCTCCAGATGATATAAATGAAAAAAATTAAAATAAGGATCTATAGCTGCGTTAAATTTACGAATTACGAAAAGAAAAACAACTGCAGGACCCTTTTCCAAATAAAATTAAACAAATGTAAAAAAAAATGATGTGTTAGACCAACACGCCAAAATACCCCTTTAGCCACTAAAACGTCTCAACAGCCTTCTCTTGCTGGAACGGCGATCCCACAATTTCTTTCAATTTTAGTTTAGGCCCAACTAGTCGGATTAACAAATTTACAAAATCTTTAGTCCAACAAATAAGTGATATTACGTAAAGTTCTAGTTAGCCTGCATTCTGGAAATATTGGATTAGGGAACTTTTGGAATGTTTTCAAAACTTGTTTCCTCCCCTTTTAAATAAAAAACAAAAAAAAAAACGGGCTATTTCAACTAAATCCCGCTTGTGAAAATTAGGAAACATTTTTGTTTAAAGTATCACTAAGATAAATTAGCCTTCTTTTGGACAAAATCTAGCTGCTGGTAATACGCCAAGTGAAATGCTTCTATCAAAAGGGATCCCCATTAAAACTCTAGATGTCTGTAGCTCATATCCTATTCTCATTTGAATGTGCTACAAGCAGCTAATCGCAATTCATCCGTTACCTACGATAACATAAACTTCCAGTTTTCTTGGAAATTTGTGGAATTCTCGCTATTACCCACTTGACCATGACCTGGTACATCCGCTTACTCAGCGTGCAGGGCAATACGGTTCCCATTTGAGCATCCATCCTCCTTCAAGACGACGCGTGACTCATTCGAAAGTAAGTCATTTCGCAGGCCTTTGCAGAGGCCGGCGCCCCGACCCCTGGCGAGCCAATTAATCTAGAAGGAATTGCTTGGTGCTCGACACGATTGCTGCGTTTTTCTTACTTGGAGCCAACCCTTTTCAGATGATTTATTTATGTGGTGTCATCTGCTAGAATTTTTTCCCTCGACACACAATAGCCATTCACCTTAGTAATTGATGATACTCAGGAAAATCCCGAAGGGCACGACACACTGCTGCGACGTGCAGGACAGACGACACACTTTGGAGCGGGTCTGGACCAGCACGTAAGAGGCACTCCACCCCTTGTGTGATGGAAGCACACGGTTTGTTTCTCTCACTTTTTTATCGGTTTCCAACTTGATTGAAATATTTTAAGGGATCCCTGTTTCTTTTCTAAAAGCCATCATCATTTTTCGGTCCTATTCCTTTTCTGTGGCACTTCAATGGGAAGGATTTTCCGGGAGCATAGAGGCGCCCACTAAAATCCCATGGGCTGTGTACATAAAATCCTAAAGTCAGGAGGAACCATATTCTGAGCAAATATTGGACTTGCACAATCCACAGCCTTGTCAGTCACGCAGAGATTCAATTTTCCCAACTGAAGTTGATATAAACTGAAAGGGATTTTTTTATTGTTGAAACGAGAAATCCATCTGGGGCTGCCTTCTGGTTGAGCACAAAAAATTCTACTTACTCCACATGAGCTTTATTGGCGGCACTTGTGCACTCGTCCTTCTACCCACAGGGACATTCTTTTCTGATTCCATTCTTGTTGTTGGACCCCATTGGATCGATGCCGGATGCACTGACCAATGACCATTGCAGTCAAATTTACCATAACGTGGTTTAAGGAGACTGTTTAAAGAGAAAGTTAGAAAATTGACAATAATAGAATACCGCTGATCCTTTCAATGCTTTATTATCTAAGTACCACTGCACTCGATCGAAAGTCGGAGAATTCATAAAATGAATGACAAAAATGATACATTAAAAATTTGTAAAACCAATGATTTAAGTAAAAAAAAAATCTAACATCCTTAACCCAACTGCAATTCTTTAGAAATTATGAATTTTTTGGAATCAGATTTTTTTATAACTGTTCAGCCTTTAACTACATCTATTTTTATTTAATTGGAACTTTACCTTCGTTTTACATTCAACAAATACGTAATATAGTATAAAGTGTGCTATTAAGAGGAATTTAATATTCTTTGTAATTCAATGCAGAAAATTCTTTATGTTACCTGATAATTTGTCTTATCAACACGAGAAAAATAGACGCGTTTTGTAAATGTCAGGTTCATATCCACTTTTCAAATTTAATAAAGTGAATTATTTTTTTCATTTGTGATTTTTTTTTACGAGAAACTTTATATCATCGTCCAGCTTTTTCAAGTCCACCTATCTGAAAAATTTAATTTTGTTAGTTTTGTGGGAAGATTTTTTCTAGTTGGTCCAAGTACTCTATAATGGGAAACATAGGTATCCGCGTACAGGTACAACGCCATTCAACCCGTCTAGTGGCGATAACTTCATTACACATACGAAATGTAATTTGGCCTCAAGTGACGAAGTGCTGTTTGTGAAAATTAAGACGTATTATCTCTGCACCGTGTAGCCCGCCGTCCGGGCTCTGGATTTCATGTGAGCTGCGCAAGTATAGGGTGATACATATGAGAATTTGAGCCGTCCCAAAAACGACACCCCGCCTCTGTTGTACCCTAAACAAGGTATACCGAAAAGAAGCAAGAAATATCGCCGGAGGACACTGGAGAATTTGTTTTCCTTGTTAAAGATTTAACCGGTAGGTCGGCTGTTGCAGCGACGGTATAAGCCAGAAAACCATAAATAAAACCCCCGCTTCAATTTCGACGTCGGCGATTATCACACAAAAAAAGGGAAAATTAGACGCACACATCCCGCCCTGGGGATGATCCCTGTAATGTCCCGTCGCGCCACACCCGCAAAGCGATGGGTGAATAATTTGTTCCCAAGGATTAATGTTCACAGGTGTAGCACACTGGTTGAGTTTAACCGGAGATAGCGAGATTTATTCCATTTTTATCGTCGCCTTTTCTTCGCACTTTCTGGGCTCCAATGTGTCTCCTACCTCGGCAGTGGGTGGAGGACGACTTGCCTGCAGAGATGATTTCAGTGCGAATTGGTCGTACGGTGTCTAACGTTTTAAACGATCCCAGATAACTTTAAGACGGAAATTATTAATTATACAACATGTTGAGCACCTTATCTGCACCTAATAGATAAAAATGGCGCCTATACATTGTCTTTCCATTTTGTGTCTTCTACTGTTTTGTTTTTAGCCCGAAATAATTATGAGAGTTTAATTTGGGTCAAGCTAGAACTAGAGTTTAAACTTATTTTGTTTAGTAGATTTTGATTAATTAAGGTTAACAAGTATACTAATGAAATTTGGAAAAATATATATTTCTGTCTACAGCAGAACTCTCTCTGTTTCTTGGGCTGACCAACTGAATAAACGCATTTCGAAAAAAAAACCACAAGTAAAATAAATGTGACACAACTCTAAAAATTATATTAAATAAACACACTACACTATCCACTATAAACCATTATTAATAAAATTATTATACAATTTCTTAGATTTTAAAAGTACACTGTGGGTTAAATGAAACAACTTTTAATTCTCCATGAATGTAAACTAAATAAATCGTAGCTTAAGTTGAACTCCTAGTCTTTCTATTTGTAATGGACGAACATTTCCTAAAAGTCTACATAGTTCCAAATTTCTTTTGCAATTCTAGCAATCTCTTGAGTTCTGTTTTATAAAAACTAGTGAGAAAACATTAATTCGAAGACGAGTGCCTGTAAAATTTAATCCAATTTTATGCAGTTATTCTAGGACTAAATAAAATTAATAGTAATTAAAATCTAGGTAAGCACGATCATACGTTTCTAGTCAAAACAGGACATGTTTTCAGGAATTTTTCGAATTTACGTCATTATATTTAATTAATCGAAACAATATTTTGTATGAAGTGCTATTTTTCACCTTTTCAATTGCAATTTACTTGATGTCTTATTTCACTATTTGTTCTTGATTTATCAAAAGAACTAGTGCTGTGTAATCTTTAGATTTTTATTACATTTTTTATAAATTTGAGTACAGTACTACTTAATTTTAAATAGGGACGTTAAACATTACAACTTTTTGGGATATTGTATTTTAATGTAGAACGAGTTCAGCTTGACTCATTTTTCATTTTTTCTGTTATATACGTTCCGTGTGTTTGTAAGACAAAATTTATACTTATCACAGTCTTGCGAACACGGCTATATTGCAAATATGAAAAACAAGGAAAGCTAAGTGGAAAAAGGGAAAATAAAGCCAGGTGGGAGGACACCAGTAATGCATCATTCACCTTACGATGTCGACAACAAAAGTCCACAATCTTCCCCAAGCTGAAGTCAGCCTTTTTCGCAATATATGGGAAATCCCGGACCCGTCTTCAGAACTCATCTATCACTGAGCGGGGCTCACAAGGTATTCGTGCCGTGTCAGATTCAATCAATTTCGTCTTCGGAAATCTCGTCGCGTACCACGGCCCACGTCCGATGAAGTCGCCGGAAGGCTCCTGCAACCCGTTCACTATGGCGTGACGTAAAATGAGGTCCCATACCGGTGATATCTCCGAAGCCTTTAATCGCAGTACACAGAGGCGCTTCAACAAATGAAAAAGTTCGAAGTCGGCTGTGTTCCTCACAAGGCGCGTGTGTACACGTAGTTCCCTGGCGTCCCCGCTGTGCCTCATTCGATAAAAATCAAAATAAGAGGACACAAATCTGGAGCAATTTTCACACTCGATTGTTCGCTGTATCGAGATATGAATTGTGCCCTATGACTCCATGGACAAAACCGGCGATATAAATAATCGCGCGCTAATTGGATTGATCGCTGATGAAGTAAATTGATTTTCCAGGAATCTAAAGTGAAAGTGATTCTGGCAGATTTTCCTTATTCATGCCCTTTTGCATTTCAGGAGACGTGTTGTGGGTTTTTATTGGCCGGCATTGGGGAATATACAGATGATGGAAAGAATTACCTAGCCGTTGACAATAGTACCTTTTAAACAACGCTGTATTTTCTTAAGCTTATAAAACATCATTTCACAGACAACTCCGACGCTGAGATCAAAGCGTTCTATCAGCAACTTTACAACCGAAGGGACATAGCCATCATTTTGATAAGTACAAGTGTAGCTCATCGAATTAGAGGCATCATGCGTGACAAAACGAAAATCTTGCCCATTATATTGGAAATTCCCACCAAGTACGAGCTCCAAAACGATATCTCAACAGATTTATTTTCGTAATAAGAATTTTACACTAATACAAAATTTGCTGTCTATCTCGTCATCATAACTCCAGACTGGCAAGTGCCCAAATATCGGAATCTGAAAGGATATTCGTTGAGTTTGAAAAACTTATTATAATTGATGTAATTACCGTAATTAGACTTTATCGCTTTTCAAGGAGGCTTGTATTAAATTACTAGTGCCTCTTAATTGCTCCAAGACAGCGCCCAAAGGAGTTCATTCAAGCCATTTTCCCTGGCGACAGATTTTAATTTCATGTTTCTTGGGGAGGATTTTTAGTATTTCTGTTTTGCTGGTGGCTTTTAGGAAAAACAACGAACGGACAGATAGAGAGAATATTTCCTCTGAAAATTCGCAACTTTATTACTTTCAAGGAGTTTTTTATTGGACGGGATTCACAGAAAAGCAAAGTGTTTCATTCGAGACATAATAGAACTCCCTTCTCCGGGGCATTATTGAAGTATAGAAGCGAAAAATGGAAAAGGGGTTTAATTATAAAAGTTTTACTAGTACAATGCGAGGTCGTTTCAAATAACGAACAAACACAATTTCTATAGATTTTCTGAAACTATAGGAAAGTATTCTATGTGAATTGGACATCAAAGCTTAGAGAAGTGATATCGCTTAGAAATTGATATCTAGAAAAGCGTATAGAGTTACTATTCAGTTTCGAAAGGAATTCTGCGAAATACTGAGGAAAATAAATTGGGGGAGGGGGAAAACAAAGTATTTAAAAGAGTTAGTACTGAGAAGGAAACTTTTGTGTCTGAAAAATGGCAATATTTTTATCGTATCATCTTCACAGACTGCGTTAAAACCTTTGCCAGGAGAACCTATTGTTTTGATTTTTATTTTTTACACCCTTGTCTTTTAATACCTTTCTTTTTTTCTTTTTATATCCTCATCTTTTAATGCTTTTCTAGCCCTTTATACTTTAAACTTTCAAATTAAATATAGATTTAGTGGTAGCTAGTAGATTTTCTTATATTTCTTTATTTAATTTCATTATGTTTAGCGTTATTCAGTAAATGTTAAAAATTAAATGTCCTTAGTACTTCTTATGTAAATGCAATATCTATAGCTTACTAATATTGCATCTTAAAGTATTTTAACCTTCTTAAAATCGACATTCTTCTCATTGAATGACATTCTTCTACAAGAGTCATAAATTCAATTTCAATAATATGACAATTAATAGTCCCTCCAGACCATTTAATTTCATTTGTCTGTTGATTCAGATTGCCGGAAATTTTGCTGGTTATTCTCAATTAACCACCAAACTGCATCTAACCGGGTTAAACACACCCGGTACTCACCAGTCATCGGATGGAGGATGCGAGCCCTTGTTTACACCAAATTGAAGTCCTCGTGAATTTGTAAACTGCATGACTTCATAATCTGAATATGTTTGTCTGTTTTGTGCGAATTCATGCACAACACATTCTGGAATATTCAAATTCCATGGATCTATGACGTTGTAGCTATGGTATGGAGCCACCCACATATTATCGTGAGTGCGTATCTACCGGTGGAATAGCGTTATAGTCATCATATCAGGTAGGAGGGTAACCTCTCGCATCGTAGCGCACACATATAATGTATGCACGAAAATAGGTCAATTTCAAATGGCATAACGTGAGCTTTTTAAGCCCTTTAGCGTGTAATTATTAACGAATGTCATGAATTAGAGTGTTGCATGAGGTGTGCATATACCTCTACTTCTAACTGTACCTGCACCTATGTACATTACGCGAATTAGTGATGATTTTCGTAGTTGTGAACATTTTTCAAGTGTACATCCGTAAAGGTTGGATTATAACCCTTGCAGTGGGCTCCGTAATTAAAAACTTAACTCCTCTTTTGTGTAGCGAAATCAAGAGTATGCAAACTACATATTTAGCAAATACGAAATGACTGTATGTATCAGGTTTGTAGCTTCATAGAGGATACGATAAGTATTATTAATGAATACTCAAAGTAATAGATCAGTGGATAAGGCGTAAGTTTAAAAGCGGAAGCCTTAGCTTCAAATCTTTATCAGCTTAATAGCACGATTTTTGAATACTTTTGCAAGAGTATTACTAAAACAGTTGAGCTACAAATATTACCATTTATATTTATTTTGATAAAATCCAAACATGTTGGAAAATAGCAACAGATCAAGCTAGTGTTTTGCTCCAACTACCCTGACCGACCACTGCAGAGTAGCAACTGTGAATTTGACATGGACAACTATCTCCAAAATGGATATGAATGAATCTGGCTATTTGTCCATCATTTATCTTTGTCATAAATGGACAATAGAGGGAAAGTGCCTCAATTTAGCAGGATCGCTGATTGATGACCTCCCGTCAACGAGAACAGTCATTAAACCGAATGTATGGGCTTCTTGGATATATTTCCAGCTTTGTGAAAATCGAAATCGATACCAGTGCGATCCCGAAGTAAATGGAAAACATTGGGGAAAAATCCCTGCGGTGCTGTTTACTTCGTTTCTCAAAGTCAGAATAGATGGCTGAGACGTGACTTATGACATGTTCAAGTGATACAGGATTTTCGTCTAGCATAGAACACCGGAACAAACTCAATTGGGATTTAAGTGAAGTGGGGGATAGTGATTGCGATATTTCCTGCTTGAGTTATGCTGTTTTCTTGGTATTTCTTTGAGAATGATTACATATGAAAGTGATAGGTTGTTATTAGGAGCTACATATACATAGGACTTATTTCACACAAATAATATTAAAAACGAAATCACATTTATGAAGAATGTTTACATTGATGGGAAGTGGATATCTTATTAAGGTCAGCACCTAATTAAAGTTATAATTTATTTTATTTTATTTATTTAAAGCTTTATAGAGGCTACAAGGCGGTGATAGGATGACTAAATTGAAATTTGTTTTGCCAAAAGAGTGGATTTGAATAAGAACCGAAGATCAATTTTAAAAGGTGCGTTTGAGTTCTTTGCAGAATACAATTGTGATAGTAGTTATTATTCCGAACATGAAACTATATGCCTTCTTAGGAATGCTAATTTTTAAATTCATAAGATTTTTTTAAAGAATTATTTCTTAAATTGTCATCATATAGTTCTCGCAATAATGGATATTCAATAAGTGGAAAATGGCTTGTAAGGTTTCGTAGCTTGTTTATTTCAAAGACTAAAACATATTTTATAGAAAAACTACTTATAAAAAATCCTTATATTCTCATGTTTTTAGTTTCGATCTAGTTAGCGAAAAAGTCGAACATTTCGTCATTTTTACAATACAAAATAATAATAAGTTAAATAAATTTTTCCGACGAAAAAATCACTAAATTCTTGTTATTAAGCATTAACATTTTTATTGGAAATAAATATAAAAAGTTTAATTAGTATTGAATATTACATAATTAAAAATTCTTGGTCTTTCTGCTCCAATTCGTCTATTTCGGAAGCGTCTAGATGCCTAGAGAAAAGAGGAACGTTCACAAATTTTTGTTCGTTTTTTATAAGCATGTTCAATAAATGCTCTGTGATAATTTTGGATTATTTAAAAACAGAAACAACCTTTTACTAATATTTCAAAGTTGTGCTACTCCAATTGATGCTATTTTCTAGCTTTGATTTTCTAATATAAGAATCAATATTTGCTTTTAATATCCCCTTTCTGTTCTTGTTTGAATAAAAAACATGTAGAGTCTTTTTCTGCTAGCCAGTTTTCAAATCTGTATTTGTATTCATAGAACAGCTAGACGAAAAGATAAACAAAACCTAACAGCGAAATGGAAACAAATAATCGATTTCAATGAAGTCCTGCAGCCAACAAACCATTCAATTTTACAAATGAATTTTCCACCATATGCTGGTGTGGTCTCTAGCAATGACTACATACCTTTAATTCTACGTCTAATCCAGAGACTCGGAAACAAATTGTGCTAGTACAGTGATGATAGACAACATCATCAAGTTTTGTCTGCTGCATAATCCAGAGCAGACTCAACTCGAGACTATGAGAAGTTTGTCAGCAGCTTCTCTAGCCCAACTTCTATACCATATCATGGTGGGCTATCGTTAATGTTTCGCATCCTTCTGCACTGGCATGCTCGTAAATTCGAAACGTGTATACCTCAGAATTTGAGGGAGTGCTTGTGTGCCATTTCTTGAACGACTATTACCTTGAGTGATTCCATGCCAAAAAGGTCTCTCGTACCGGGGGCTATGCCAAAAATTGCTTGGAAAACATTTAAAGCTCTGCATTAGTTTTTGGATATGTTTTTGTGTCCTATACGTAAATTGGTACGCGTCATTCAGAAAGTCCTAAAAAACCATCCAGGACACTGATCCTGTTCATAGGAGCGCCGAACCCATAGGAGCTAGAAGTGGAAGATGATAGATGAGGACGGGATGTCGTTTGTAGTCATATGGCTAAGGACATTCGGATTTTGGATGAACCAACCCCTACAATGGACCTAATTCAGTCGGTGTGTTTCCCCAGGATCGGGGAATATGGTACTCGACAGTTTCCGAGGATGCGCTGAGACTTTTAAAAGCTCTGTTACTTCACGTGGTAGCAGAAGAAAACATCTTGGATTGTGGAACTCATCTTGGGAAGCTTTCTGTGCAATGCACATCCTCCGCAAAAACAGCGAAAAGGATACCTAACGCATTGCATACCACATCACATGAAGGATAGTCACCTTCTCAGTGAGTTAACGGATATCGGCGTGTTCAGGTCGAAACCTCGGGAATAGTGGAGTTTATTTTTTTTGTTTTAAGTGAAGATAACCTTAAAGCGGTTCTTCCTTGGCCAGCAAAAAGAACAACATAGAAAGATTTAACCTCCTTTCGGATATACAAGTCTTTAGTTGGAAACCTTAGAACGACCGGAGAGCTAAACTAATACCATAGTAGGCAATATATCTACTACCTACACTCGAGTTCTACAAGAGAAACCTTTTTCGGGGGTGCACAAATAAGAAGAATTCTTTTGCCGTGCTGCAAGGAGCAGTTGAAAATCCTTTTGGGGCTGGCTGCAATTCCAGAAGTTGGCTCCTTTACAATTGTTCGTCCTCATCGTTTGAGCCACGGCCTTATGTTGCTCCGTGCACCATTGTTAGCCTATTCTGTATGGATGCACTATGCGAATGTGTTCTGAGTGCGCTCTGTGTCTGTGCAGTGGTGCCCATGATGTTTACTTCTAAATATGCGTTAAAATGTGAGCAAATTATGTAACTTGAGAATTCAGTGTAAGATATTTTTCAATTGGCAAGGTGGCATTTGGGCACACTCATTTTTAATTCGAAAATAGAAAATTAAAAAAGTAGTGAATGTAATAATGCGTAATAGTGATAATAAAAATATTTTGTGATGGGAAATTTCCAAAGATTTGTTATATTTAAAATTCAAATTACAAAGTGTTTGCTGTGCGGCATCTGCTATGTGTTTTGCAAATAGCTTAAATGAATTACAAAAGTCTGTATATATCATTAGTGAAGGTAATAGAAAGGAACACATAACAAGAACATCGACTGAAGTTTGTTTCCTTGTTTGTTGTCCCAACTGATGACTGAAGGACTGTTCGACTGGGGGATTTTGATGGTCTTGCTCTCTTTTGCAGCAGCTGCAGTTCACCAGAAAACGTGCTCTGCAGTGCATATTACATAATAGTCGCAAGTAAGTCTGGAAATTAAAAGAATTTCAAGGACCCTACCAACCAACCAACCAACCAACCAACCAACCAACCAACTAACCAATCCTCGCGGCTGTCGCATTGAGTAAACTTTTCTGAATGGGTTTTAGAAGAAGTTTGTGGTCATTATTCTTGGCGATCAAAGTTGAAAGCTATTTGATTTAAGGAACGCTAATAGATTCTGAAAATTTTGAAATTCGTGGAAAAGACAGCCGTTGGTGAGGCTGAAATCGTTTTTGACTTGGATTAATAACGTGGAAAGTACCTACTTCAGAAAAAAATTGCCCTTGTTCCCTTAATTTTGCCAGTCTATGCCAGAATTGGTCTCATCCATAATTAGATATGATTTTTTTGAATATTATTCCAACCCTTGCGAGAATTGGCCGAAGTCCATACACTGTCCTTGTTCCAATTTTATTTTCACTAAAGATTTATTATTTCACGTTCGTTTCTCATCCAATTAGGAGGGCCCTGCGCACATGTGCACTACTGCCCATTTCTGGTCCTGTTGGCGGTGCTGGTGCTTCTTCTTCAGCTTCTATTGGGGATGTTTTCCTTTTTTGTGCTTTATTGCTATTATTATTTAGGTCAAAACAATAATAAATGCGCCCTTAATATCGGGAGCGAATCAGTTGATTGTACTTACTACTGGTATCCCCCGTTTGTGTCTGACTCGCACCGAAAGTAGGTTAATGGGAACCGAACCTTGGCTTGTTGGCTAATGACTTACTACATCGTGATGGAAATGTGTACACCAAAGATTCGACTGCTCATCTGGGTGACTATCAATTCGGACGAGGTGGTGGCAATCGATGGGAACCGGTGGGAATTTCTGGCAATTGGTGGGAATCGCAATTATCGTGATATTTCTGGCGATGAACAAGTTTTCGTTTCACAATTAAGTGACTTCATTCATTTTTACAAATTTTATCCACTTTTAAAAAGTTCTCCTTCCGCATTTGTTTGGACGCAATGTGTACGATGCGGCAGTGATCCTTGGCATCCTTGGCTAATATGCCTGGAGCAAAGTTTCCGGCCGTAAATTTCATGCATCATGGTGTTGTTTTTCCCTGCGGGGTTAGATTTCTGTTTGTTTGTTGCAGAAGTTGTTTTTGTTACTTATCATATTGCTCGCTCGGGATTTTATAGAGGTGTTTTTGGGAAATATTTTAAATATTATCAGTGATATCAAGTGATATCGAGGAAATAGGGCATATTAAATTTTTTAAATTTTTAAAAGTTCGTTATAGTTTGCGTTTTACCCATTGTACTTTTCCACATCTGCGTTTTTGCCCACTAATAATATTTTAATTATGATTTTAAAAATTATTAAAGAGTGAATACAATTAAAAGAAAAAATTTAAATCACACGAAAAATTAATTTGTAATTAAAAAACAGAGAAATAAAGAAACGAATAGTTTTATTCTATTTTGAGTCCTGTATTTTATGAAAAATTAAAAACAATTCTGTAATGGAACAATAAAGTTCGTATCTCAAAGAACTGCGCTTGGATATCTCCTAAAAATTGTATACCAAAATTTGTATACACAAAACTGTAGTGCAAAAATAATTCTACAGCAATAGGACATTTTTGTAATACACAATTTTCTTATAATTATTTTCATATATAGCTTATCAAAATGTGTGATGGGATATAGCCAATGATTCTTGAAAATGATTAAAATTTTAAATAGGAAAATAATTTCTAATATTGGTTTAGCACTTTCTGAATTCATCTCCTTGTGACTTTCTTTCTTTTATAACATTTTGCTACTGTTTTTCTGCGAAAATATAAATTTGATGATGGGATTTTAAGAGTATTTACAAGTGGCGCGAAACCCTTGCAATATCTTTCATGTGGTTTAGTGATAATTTACTCATATATAATTTGTTGCGGTATGCAGCGGGTTGTTGTTATTGTATAAGCTATAATAAATTAAAAATTGACGAGTTTGATCAAGCTACTCCAAACCAATCAAAACTTAAACCTTGATGAATTCTTTTAATTTAATTAAAAATTAAATTGATGAAAGACGTTTTTTCGATTTAACTTTTCAGTTTGTAATTTATATTGAAACTTTCGATTCAAAAGTATCAACTGCAGTTTCCTGTTTTAAAAGATGAATGTACGCATCAAAAGACTAGAAAAACAAAAATTTTTTCGTTTCATATTCTCAGTGACTTTACTTGCTATGCTCAGGTTTTTAAAGTTCACTGTGAAACTTTACGCTTAGTTGAACAAAATAAAGTGGTTGTTGAGTCTAGTACTTTGAATTCACAGTCAAAACATTACGTTGAAAAAAAGCTAGTTGTAAATTAGATTACTTTACCATGAAGAGTAGGAAGGTAATTTAAGATTGACTAAATATATTTTTTTTAATTGTGAGGTCATCTTTAAATATTTATCCCCTACGTATTTTTAGGTACGCAGTAATAGGCTCTAGAAAAATTACTAATTTATTTCTATCACTCTCAGAACACTGCCAGAAGATTTTAGAGTTTGCAAGTTCTACGGGCAATTTTGGGTTGTCTTTTTCATTAATTTGTTTATTTTGTTCACTTATTCACCTTCCTACCTTAAACAGGGGACTTGGCTGTTGAGGGCGTTGTACAAACAGACTGTCCTCCTAAAGAACTACAGTCAAACAGACTGACTAGCGGAGACAGACAGTTCTTTATAAGCGGATTGTGTGCATTTCAGTCCGAGTTTAATTTCCTGTTTAGGAGGAATATCTTGGAACCATTGGACAGCTATGTGATGGCTAGAAAAATTAATTAAAGTTTGCATCCAAGCGAATAACGTGATCTTGGACGAGATAACATTTTGCCTGATTACTTCCAGACTGGTCGTAGACAAACTTTTGCTTCACGTGAGGTGCTAACCCTAACTCCTAACGGCCGGGATGGCCATGAAACTTTCCCCTCGAAACTTTACAAAAATTCGACTATACAATTCACATGTAATCCTCTTACTCTTCCTCTGGCCTGTATATTTACTTTTTCGGACTGAATGTGAACATCTGGGCGTTCTCTCACCTCGAAAAGTTAAACAGAAAGTGTTCAAGGAGCGCAATAGGAAGAAGCTGTTGGAGAGATGCTGCTACGGAGAATCTACCAGGAGGAATCATATGAATCAGGGATGTGATTCCTTAGAGCTATTGCATAATAAATTTTGTGTGGACCCAAAAACTGCAAGTGCACTTACGGGTTTGTTGCCATGCCCAAACTTTCTCTGCTCCAAATGCATTCTCCCCAAGGACCGTACTTGGGGTTTAATTATTGAATGTCCACCGCCTTTAACTCATTTGCTGGCAAAGTTTATCGGTATTGAGAGGGAATAGTCGCATTCCGAGTACCGTGTAATCGAGATATGGCTCCCGACCTTTACACCTTCATTAAAACTTTTCACAATCGAGAGCTGCAAAATGCCTCTAAATTACGTTAGGGTTACGTTCGGAAATTGTCGGTGGCAATTGCACCGAGGCCGGCGGCTCAGATTTTTGGAATATTTCCTCGGGGCTACAAAGTTCCGAAGTGTTTATGCCAGGGCTGACCTCAATTTATGAATTGATTTTTATCCCCAGCACGAGCTTAAAGGTTTGTGGGTATTTCGGTTTCGATAAAATGTATTTAGTACATGTAAATCTAAAGGTAAATTTTCATAAAATTGAATTTGACTTTTTTCCATCGGTTGATTTTACATTGGCAGGTGCTGATGTGAATTCACGATATTTTACAAAACGTCTGCTTAAAAATTTTTAAAGATTAACGAAAACAAGCATTTGGCTTGAATACCTTGCTACAAATTTTCAAAAATACGTTTTAATAAATGAAAACGTCTATAGCTCCTATTAAAATCGTTTATAGCTCCTATTAAAGTCATATGTACCAACCTAAAGAAGACCTATTTCTGAATCATTTTTTTAAGAGGCATATTTTTTCGGTCATTTTAAGTTTGCGAAAGCCTATTTTGTAGTCTACTGAACAATTATTTTGATGATAAGATTTACAGGACAAAACAAATTAAGAAAGGGTTCGGGTTATTTGTTTCTGACTTTTTTAAATTTGAAAAATTGATGTAACGTGAAGATCCATATTCAGACTAGTGAGATTGAATTTTTGATAGTGAGTTAGTATTTTTGATGTTGGAATACATAAAACGTTTTAATTTAGCCTTATATCATTAAAACGCGTTTAGTGTTTCATTATTAATCCTATATCAATATCAGGTTTTGAATTATATATCATTATTCTTGTGTAAAGTCTCTAGTTTATTTTAAAATAAATACAAAAATGCTGTTGAAAGCGAACTTAGTTGGCCGACTTTTTTTCAAAATTATAATAAATAAATTTATAATTAAAATTGTGAAATTCTTATATAAAAGTTTAAAATTTAATTTTTTCGATCCATTTTCTTCTTCTTTATCATTAAGATGGTATTATTAACGGTTTAGGTAAAAGAAACCATAATTAAAATTAATTAAAATTTTTATAAAGTTGGAAATTTTGCAATAAAAGTTAATACAAGTGATCCTGACCGTCAGCAATTTTCTCATTAAATAGGAAACCCCGTGGCGACATCCTTGAAGGATGCCTCGAACTTTTATATCTGGAATAATAAGCTCTTTTTACTCGTCTTCTTGTTCCTCCTGTTAAAAGACTAATTGCCCTCTTTGTGGCTATGGCCAAATAACCTATCCTTATATTTTTCGCCCTGGATTCCTGATAATTGGGTTTCATCGGACCGGACGTTTGTGATGATTCGCCGAAAAGCAGTTGCCCCCCCTTCAACAACTTTGGCTGGACACGAAGTCGTTCTTTGCGGCAGCAAATCTCCCGTAATTACTTAATTATAAGTTTAATTGGTTATTTTGAATCCTCTTCATAATTTCGCCAACTTAAGAAATCCTTTGCCGTTTAATTCTTTCGCTGGCAGAGTAAAATCGACTTATCTTCCTCCTTGCCTTGGACGTCCTGCTCCAAGCCGGGCCAATCCTTCGAGGGCAGTGTTGTTTTGTGGCCTGGAGACTCTGTCGAGGAAAACACGGAGCGAATAGATGCAGGGATGAGTATAATTCTCCGTCCAAGATTAATTTCAAACTAACTTAATTACTCGCCTTATGACGTACAACATTTTCTCAGGGAGTAGACGGGGATTAATTGCAGCCGCTTACTTTGGCCGTGAAGGGCCGGCGTGATTCTCCAAGACGGGGCAGGGGTTGCTTTTATTTATTGTCTTTCATTCTCATCGCCTCTGCTGAATGATGATTAGGGATTGCAGGATAATTTAATTAGCATGCTTCGAGAGTACTCGCAAAACGAAATCTTGCAAAACTTCAATCTCCCAAGGGTAGGGGTGGGAAAAATTCCAAGAAGTTACTCCTGAAGGAAGACTGAATCTGTGTCGTGCATGTCCATGATTGCGTGCGGGGATTTGTTGATAAAGTCCGGTGGGTAGGAGGATGGCATTTCGTAAGAGAAATTACTTGAGATGATGACGCTTTCTTCACTTCTTTTTTTTCGGATCTCTCTAAGATTAATTGTAATGAACGCATATCGTGCGTGAAATTACTTCAGAGCATACAATTTCGTAGAAAATTTAATGAAATTCATTTTTCTCACATGGAATTGAACTACTTACTAGCTAGGCAAAATACGTACATACAGAGCCTGTAATTTCTTTATCTTGATGAATCTTATGAATTCTAAACGAAAATCGACGTTTGCAAACTACCAAGGTACTTGTAATTTCTTTCAAAATATGCTTATAACTAATTCCCTCTAGGTTTTCTTATATTAAGATACAAACGTACGGTTTTCTTATATTAAGATACAAAGAATAGAACGTACACAAAGCCAATGTTTTTTAATTTGTCAGATTTTTTATGTCCTTCATTTATTAATTAATTAAGTAATCAATTATCACGTTTTTATAATAAAAAATCATCGCAAAACTAGCGATACTAGACATAAAAATATTAACATTTGGACATATAAATCATGGGTCTGTTTTCTTTAGCTCGTATACTCGATTTTCAGCAATAAAACATTTCGTCTATTATTTGATTTTATTAGTTTACTAAAAATGTTGCCTTGTGATGAAATATTATAAAATTAAGACTAGTCTGAATTTTTTTTGGAATAAGGTTCAATATTTAATCCTTCCAATACGCAGGGGGTTTATTGTTTAATATTTGTGCTATCATTTAGGATAAGTAGGCACTTATAATCAATTAAGATTGGCCTATTATTATTTTTAGTAGTAGTAGTATTGATTATACTGATATATAACTACGTCTTATCTGAGACTCTTTTCACTCTAAAAGCAAGAGGGAATTTATAAGCAATCATGAATATCTCGAAAGCCCATCATTTTTTCTAAAATCAAAAAACTATATCAGTAGATTTTAGAATATCGAGTATGAAATTCCGTTGGGTTGGGTAATTCGACCGCATAACCACTGTGTTTCCTACACCATATTAGAGGTACATTATTAACGTTTGCTACAGCTCGTTTTAGGCAAAGCTGTTTAAAAAGTAAATTTAATTTTTTCTGGGTTACAATGAGTATTCACTCAACCATGAACATTAAATTTTCATCGAAAAAACCAGATAATGTAGAAAAGGGTGTGGCGCCCATATTCACTTAACGAGGGTTTCATATAAAATGTATGTAATTTGATGGTAGGGACATTTTTCAGCATGAGATCGTACCTTCTAGTCACGAAAACAAAAACTTTTCCTCCTCATTTTCCTTAACCACGATTTAAGCTTCGTGGAACACATTAGTCCTGTAGAACGACATAATCGGAATTTACACTTCTGAGTTTTCTCGAAAGTCGAGTGAATTTTCTGTGTAAAATTTTCACACAGCTCCTGCCATCGACTTTAATGTTCACAGTACATTTGTACGGTAATCACCCTGTGCTCCAGCCCTTGCCAGTACCGTGTCGTGTGGGTGCGGCATGTGTCGAAACTTTTGTTTCTGCCTTATATTTTCGTTTTTAGCACACAAGGAACACACCACTTTACATCACGATTTGTTGCAAATGGACTTAAACTAAAACAAATTGCCGCAATCCATTAGTTTCTGCCGGGTAGCTTTTGGATCGGGCATTGTGGAAAGTTATGAGATGTCCCGAACGAGGACGAACATCCTCTGGAAGATATCTACTCTACGGGAAACTGGCATCCGTTCCGATAAATACGGACAGGAGGCGAGTGTGGCTATAAGAGCTCAACGCTATCAGTTTTATTCTATGTGCATCTCCTGCGGTCTCCTCGAATCCTGTTTAACATTAAAAGTACCCGAGTCGATCGGGAAAACTTTTCAAATTATTAATGCACTGCTGGACACCGGGGTGTAAGGCTCTTTTCTTGTAATGGCTGACAACTAAGGAAATGGTCAACACGTCGAATTCTTACCCCCATGGGAACTGATGTCCCAGAAAGCATTGGTTTTGATAAAGGTAATGTAGAACTTACTTTAGGAGTGGAGAAAGGCTTTTAAGACTTGTCTCTTTTACTTTGTTTTGTTGAGAGCTTCAGAGGGTATTTTACGATAAAAATAGAACATTTTTTTTATAGCTAAAAGTTTCATTTGGCTTTTAGGGTGGATATAAATTAGCAAAGACCAGATATACTTTCTTACCCTATTTTGGTATATTTTGTAAATTTGATTTTGTTTCCTTTTCTATCCTTTCTTATTTTGCGGTTTAAATTTAAAAAAAAAGGAAAACTTTTGGGAAATAGACCCTTAAAACTTAAAATAGTATTCCAGAAAGTTTACATTGATTTTATAAAACTATAATTCAAAATTTTTAAAAATATGTTTATCGGTCTGTTTTATTTAGAAAGTAGATGAAATTTAATTCTTGTGTTCACTTTTGAATAATTTTTTAGTACTGAACGTTTTATTTATTGAGAGTCAATTCGATGCCTTGTGTAATGAATTAATCGTGATAATGATAATATTAATAAATTTACTTTCTTACGTAAAGAAAGAATTGCCTTAATAACCGCAAAATTAAAAAAAAGCTAATTAAAAATAAGTTAAGGCAGCTATCATACACCTTTTTACTAATGAGAGCTAGTATTTAAAATGAAATTCGTTATTATATACAGCAGATATTTTATGAATTTTCCGGAATAATTTCGATTTTATGTCAAAATCATATTCTAGCTGTCCTGCTGCCCCGCACAGAAACAATCTACAACATAATTCCAGCACGCTAAAGTTGAACCCTGGAAAATATCCCACCATAGCCCCTTACGAGAAATAATGAATCACATAAGACTTATTCGACGTGATGGGAAAACTCGACAATATTCCAAAAATCGATTATTTCATGACACAAGATAAAATGGGTTGACGTAATAAAGATGGATTTTTCATAAAAAAAAGAAGTGGGCAATACCTTTGCTTTCGTAGCACGAGTGGCAGAGCACCTGTGAATTGGAACCGACAGGTCGTGTCTCCATATACTCACGAGATCTTGAAGTTCTTCTAATATGCAAAATATCCTGAACAAATTTCAATTCAAACTCTCGACAGATTCAAGACATCCGCCAGGAGAAAAATCTGAAATGGAAAACCGAAGAAAGGGTCCATGTCCGCAGTTTACCAAGAAAAAAACAAGTAATGTCGAAAGGTGTAGATATCAAATTTACAACTTTACCTGGTGTTTTCCAACTGTGTGTGTTTACTTCTTATTTCTTATCCTTTTTATGTGCAGGAAATATTGTGATACCCGGTTTAGACGTCGAACGTCTTAGAGGAACTAGCACAGGGATGGGACCAATGAACGACTGAAAATAAAATCTTAAGTCCCTGTAAGACACAAAAGGGCGTCTTATATCAGGTCCTTGAACGAGAAGATCCATGGCTACATGTGGGACAGACTTCTACAACTTTTTGGCATTCTTCAAGATATTAACATTATTCAGTGACATGTGTTCCCCGGGAATTTCGCTGGAAGGAGAAAAGTGGATATCTTCTATATATAATATATTTTTATTTGTGTACATCTTCAAGGATATGCAAATCCCTATTTATATCAGGAACCAAAGTATTTAACCTTTCCGCAAAAATATTGTTTTTCCCGAGGTGATGAAGTAATATTCCTTTTTAAAAATTCTTTTGTCTGACTTAGCAGGGTCCTATGTGTTCACGTGTGGTCCTGAAGCTTGCGTAAATAAAGTGTAATATGCACGTTTCAAAAAAATTTCTCAGAAAAAAGGCATACTCTTAAAATTCTTCTAAAATTCAAATCGATCTTGATCTATTGTTGAATTTTATGTTTGCTAGGGAAGCATTATCCGCCAATTTTAAGATTCCTTTTTTCACCTTTCCAAGGATTCAAGAAATTTGTCTGTAAGATGTTTTATTTATTTATTTTTATTTTTATTTTTAACAATTCCTGGTACATAGCACAAGAACCATCATTTGCTTGTTTCCAAGAAGAAAAGCGAAAACAATATGGAAAAATATTCATTTAAACAAGAGCTAGGTCCAAATTGTTGAAATTGCTTCATCACCAACAGTCTAACGATTAAAGTCCTGACGAAGGACGTTCTTTACAAACAGGCACACAGGCTGCTAAGGCCCCGGCCTCAATGACTCTAGGGGCACGAACAAAGTTCACAGCTTGTTTGCATATTAAAAATCATCATTGAAATTTAGCCGATGTCTAGTAGAGTGAATCCGTTGAGTTGGGGTTATTTGTTTAGGCGAAACTTGGTATATTTAGGAACTCTCTGTCACAAATGTAAGGGAGGACGGACAGGCACGAGGAGGACTGGGTCCTAGGACACAACAGAAATACCAACTACTGAATACGGTAAATATGTGAAAACACGAGGAGGACAGCACAAAGGTCAATATTTGCCGGGAACTGTTTTAATTTTGCTTTAGTTACCAATGGAGATTTTCGCCCCAGAAACGAAATCGTTCTGCAAACATTCTATGAGCTCCTCGGGAATTCGTCCCTTCTTCCCGTATCCCCGCGACTCCTGTAGCTGTAGAGGGTCATACGGGGTAGGAAATGATTTGGGCTTTTGTGAATGTTACTAGACTGCAGAGTGTGTCCTTTAATTGAGGTCGGGTGTTATATTGATAGGTCTTCGGAGGTTGGTAAATAACTTGGGCAAAATATTGCCTCGCATTATATATGGGATCAAAGCATCATAATTACCCTATTTTCTCACAGCAATTAAGTCGTGATGGTTATTAAGCACTATGATGTGCCTTTCTTAGTTATTTTTGGTGTATCCGAACTTGTTTGTAGTTTCAAGGAAAGGGAAATCATTTTTGATTTTTACTTTTATTATGCGACATTTTGGAATGATAACTTTACGATATATGGATTTTTTTTTTACATTTGAAAACATTTTTGAAATTAAATTTATTATAATCACATCATCAGGTCAGGTCATCCTCGACCTTTTCTCATAGGGATGTTTTCAAGTTTGATACTAGGAGTATACTTGCAAAACGACTGTTTTAAACGACTTTGAAAAGGAAGGATCGTTTAATATGTAGGAATATTTGTTCTTGGGTATATCTGGGAATTCGGGAATTAGAATTAGAATTATATACTCCCTTTGGGACCTACATTTCTCGTATTATGGGTTTAAAGTTTTGAGTTCAAACCTACATTTTCATTCTCTTTCATCCTTTGGATTTTCATATTATAAGATAACCACAGCATTAAGCGAAAGTCTTAGCAAGTTAGTTCAAGTTTGAACAAATATTTCTTTTTAAAGGAAAATGATTTTGTTTACAGTTTTTAACATTGCATAAACTTAATATTTTTATTGTTTTTATGTAGAGTTTAAAATAATTTAAAATCTTTAAAATATGAAAGATAAATTGAATAATTTTCTTAAGGTATAGTTTTGAATTTACATACTTAAAACAGATAAACGAAATCCATACAAAATCCTAAATGTTTCTAAAATAACTTTAAAGTATTTTCCTTGTCTGTTAAATAACATACCTTAAGTCTAAATAAATGGTAAAATGTCCTAATTCTACTACGAAAACTGATGGACCTTAATTGCTTTCACTACAAGGGTTCAATTGAATTATTGATTTTCCTTTAATCGACGGCACAGCCCACATTTCAGGTCTGTTAAATTATATAGACTAAATTCGCGTACAATCAAACATCCAGGTGGGATTTCAAAAACGAATACCTCTTAATTGATAGTACTGATAATTATTTCCTGACAAGTGAAACATGTTTAGCATGTGTAACCTTTTAACCCTTTAAACTCGTTACTTAAGGTTAGCTGTTATTTTTGAAGAGATTCGTTGTTCTTCTTATAAGAACTTTTGATCAATAAATAAGGATTGTTAACTAGATTATAATCGAAAGAAGGGGTGTCTAATGAATCTGGTGTATGAGGTACTTTTTACTATTCAAATTCCTTCAGTTTTTGTGATTTCGTCGTACGTGGATAAAATTTGTTCTGACTGAACCTAGACCAGATATAGCTGATATCTTTCAGCCCTGATAAGTTACCCAGAGTCAAAGTTGACCTTCTCTGTTATTGTTTGATATACTTTTAAAAGTCCATAGTTGACTAAACATTCTCTTTTGAAAATAACAACACTACATGTGAATGAAAGTGTTCCTTAGCTTGATTGGTTGTATATAAACGTTTCAAGATTGACTTATTATTAGTGCTATTATTTTTTGTTCCATCACGTTCCATATCTAGAAAACATATATAATATAATATTTGCATTTTGCATTTTCATTAGACAATTAATATTAATTTTAAGTCTAGTTTCTGCAGGTATTTTGATAGTGATGCGCTTTTATTACTACATTGAACCGAAAAAAAGCACTATCATTTATTACGGTACAGTTGCCAACATTTAATTTATTGTACGAAGTATGCATTTTGGCAAGGCTAATTTTTATTTTAATTGGGATGAGTGAAATATATTCCCTCTTGCAAGTGTAGAAACCACAAAAATATGGAAAATATTGCCAAAGGCAGCAATAATCAAGCGCGTATTATTTTATTGCGTTTCCCAATAAACTGTATGTAGTAATAATCGTATTTTTGTATGATATTCATAAAACAGGCCTATAACTTTACTATAGTACTTGGTTTACCCTGTACCTAACAAAGGAATCTTCCCATACTTTCAAGTTTCGTCGAAACAAGACCAGAGCGCAAGAAGGAGGAAAAAAGTGTAAAAAACTTTTGTGATACTTTCGCTCAGTCATAAGAAGAACAAAAACAACATAAAAAAAATAGGCAGAACTTGATAAGAGGATACAACGAATTTCAGAACCCCAAAGGAATTGGTCATAAGAGCGAAATGAAGTGAACGCTCTACGTATGAAAGTTTTACTGGTGATCCAAAGTAGAAAAAAGGAGGGAAGTGTATCCCTTTTTCTGGGATATTTTCTGAAACTAGGGCAGTCAAAACGTGCAGAGGAAGAAGTCATTATAAACGGATGTGACGAGTGTAACTGATCCCACCAGATTAGGAACGACGGCCTAGTGGGATCTGGTGCGGTGTAGTGTAAATTGTGGCATATTGAAGATGGCCTCGAAACTCCTCTGCGGGGAATATGTGAAAATATTCACACAGCTCCTTGCTAAGAAATGGGCGAGGGATGAGTAAAAATAACGCCAGGATAGAAGTTTTTCACTTCACTCGACCATTATCCACCGATGTTCATTTTTGGTGCGTATCGACAGAGATGAACATGGTTAGAGCTCTACTATAACCAAACTCCCATGCAAACTTTTAATGAGCAATCTTTATCGGCCACAAAAGTTCCGACTTTGTCGGCGATTTGATTTATTTGTGCGGGTGCTCAGGTGCGGGACGTGCGATAGGTACTTTATTTTGATTGTGAGTGTTCTTCTGTTATTTTATTCATCCGGAACGATAGTGCCCCAATTTATTCATGGGACTCACCCGTCTGGAAGATAACGCCACCATGATATTCGGGGAATCTCCCCCACTCCCGTGCCATTCAATTGCGTACTTCGCAGAGTTTTTCGTTTTGATCGAAGTTTCAAGTTTCACTTTCCTTCTTAGATTGGATTCACTTGGTTGGTATGTTAAAGGAAATTATCATCGGTACGCACACGTAGCTGCTTCTCGCTCCTCTTAAGATGCTGGAGCCACCCTCATCCGTCGTTTTTGTATGTAACAAGAGATTTCGCAGCATTGAATGGCTAATGGTTTTTCAGCGCAGGACGGCACGTAGTCCTTTTAGAAGACACGTTTACATTTGCTGCTAGATCTTCGTCTCAGTTTCTATTTTCTGCTTGATTAAAGATTCTCGAACTCGCATCTAGGCCCACAGACAAGGTCTATGGAGAGGTATAAATATTCTTGATATAAGTTGAAACTGGCGGGCGTGGGGCGGGGTGGGCTCGTTATCGCCACCAGCTCAGCATATAAAGAACATTTACGAGAATTTATGGCATTAAATTCACAAGGGTCTCTTCTTTTTGCAGTGTCTATATTAAGGAGGCTTTTAATGTTCGTCGTATTTGGTTTTCTGAGCTGAACTTTATCTAATTTGGGACGACATTGATGGAAAAGGGGTTTAATTTTCTGTTGACATTGATGAGGACACATTGCTTAAATTTCGCTAGATGTTGTGGACGATGCTTAAAAACAACTTGGACGTGAAACGTACTTTTAAAATGCAAGGGTATAAAAGTATCATCAACAATTAGGAATTTTTTGTAGATAATTCTATAGTTTAAAATTATAAATATCTAAGTAAAAAAGGAAATAAATTGACCCACAAATAAATAACATTGATTAAGAGTGGGTCAGTTTTTCGTATTTTACAATTTGAAACCAACTTTTCACTTGATTTATTCTTTTGTTTCCTTAAACAATTTTAAGAAAAGGCACGAAAAGGTGGAGAACGCATGAAACTGTTAAATTACATATAATTATGATCAGAAATGCATCGCATTTCATTGCTTTACAAATAATTCTACGTACGTATGTTCTCTTATTGTCGATGGTTATAAAATATTTATTTTTGCTTCTGTATTCCCGACTGGAGGAAAGATTATAATATTTTACTCAATAAGTTCATATGATGACATTTTTTAGTACTACAAGATCGATAATTTGAAAACCAAATGTAGCCTTTTATGATTTTTAGAAGTTCTCGAAGATCGTGATTTAATAAATGATTAAAATATTTCTAATATTTGGAATATTTGAAGTTAGTGAAAAGTATTTTCATCATCATTTTATAAAACTAAATTTCTAATCTTCTGAGTTTTGATCTATATTTTTTTTACATAACTTGAAATCCGTAACCTAACTTAGCGAGATATTATTGTTCAATGAAAATATTAACACAATTATAAATTACATATCCGTTTGTGAATTAATTAAATATGTCATTTTTATTTTACTCAAAATTTGTAACAGAAATTTTCTAAATTTACGGCAAAAATGTGTTACTTTTATTCAATATAAAACATTAAGAAAAGTGTATTTTGTTGGTTAATCGAATGAGGCTAAATTAAAAATAAAGAAAAATGAGTTATTAAATATACGTTTAGTTAAATTATTATTGGATTAGAATTAACCAAGTTGCAGTGATAAGAATTCTTAAGTATGGTTATAAGTTGATTGACTTTCCATGTCTTGTTTTTCATCTGATTTTAACTTAAATTTCCAATCTCCAAAATCTATCTAACATACTTAAAAGTTTTGATTTTCGGCGTTACCAAATAAAATAAAACCTTTCACAAACACTGTTCGTCGTAGAATGAGGAAAGGCTCTTTCGGTACTGTTCTGGTGCCCGAGTAGTACGTACTTGTATGCTTTTCACAGACGTGATTGCCAGCATTTGAATAGTCCCACGTATTTGAATTACACCACAGATCTGATGATTGAATCTCGTGTATTCTGCAGGCCGAGAGGTCGGGTGATTTTTCCTGTGACAACAGAAACATGAAATCTGTGGATAATTAACCCAGTACGGCCAATCAGCTAAAACCGCCAGTCATAAATCGAAATACTTCGATAAATCACAGCCGTTAATTTTCCGACGAAGAGAATGAGCAGGGTTTTGCCTCCGTTTCATATCATAAAAGTGCTTGGAATTGAGGGTCTTCTATTTATCCTTTAATTAATGGCCACAATAAACTGCTTTACAACTTTTTGAGAAAGGATATTAAAGAGCTATGAAACTGTTATATACATTGTATTGAGGTAACAGCTCTTTTACGCCTCTCCATTGTTTGGGAGTACGAAAAGCCGCCGTTGAAGATACAGAAGCTCAAAAAGGTGCCGAGTGACGTCTTCCACTTCCAAAGGCCTGGATACTTATGACTTCCTCAAGTTTTTCCGGAAAATGATTTTCTTGTTTATTTAAGCGTCTTGAAAGCATCCGTTCTCCCCCTCCTGTCATCTTAATTCAAACTACTGCAGGCTCTCGGACCATGTTTAGTTCCTTATTCTTTGTTCATTGGTCAAATGGAAAAGCGAGCCTGGCAATGGACACTTCTTCTGCACCTGCTGATGCTAATTCATGACTAAAAGATGCTAACTTTCTACTAAATTGAGGGTCGACATCTGTTATCCTTAGACTTCCGCTAAGCCGGAAATAACAAGAAAAGGTGGGAAATTCAATTTGTGCCAGACTTAACATGAATTCACTGTAGAAAACGGAAAGGAATTCAACAAAATTAACAAGTCAGTTGGCAATAACATAAATTTCCTTAATAAGATTAATTTGCCCAACTCGTCGAGACTGCCTAAAGTGCCTATGAAAAATTCTGGACTGCCCTCACCCGTAGAGAGTTCCTGTTGTTCAAAGCTGGTCGTTGAGTGATGGCCAGATGGTCCTAGACACGTCCAGGACATTGGGATGGAATTAATTTGACTGATGCCATCTGTTTATGGGTGATTAGATAGGTAATCCAATGGCAAACATATTGGCTGTAAGTGTCGGAACCAAACTGTTTATGTAGTATTCAAGTATACATTTTATTCAGATCAGATTTTAAACACAAATATAGTATAGATTTCCTTCAAGGAAGGAAACTTTAGGTAGTTCAAACTTCAGGAAAAACATCCGTTCCTACATCTTTTTGCTTATATTAAACTGTGGAGCTCTAAGTTTTGTAAAAATAAAAAAGAGAAAAATCTATGGAATTTTGGCCAGTCTGCTATCAAAATGAATGGGTTCACGTGGTTTCTACAAATGTTGGCTGTATAAAAGTAGATTAAATTAAATGAGTTCTCTTTAATCCTTAAATATGAATTGAGTAGCGAACTAAACAGATCTATAAATGTATGTATCAAAATACAACGAATTGCTGCTTACCAAGCGTTTCGTGCTCACACGCCTTCCTTTCTGCTTCTTTACTGAACAAGCTTATCTTCCTCATATTTCTGGATCTCTTACTCAACAATAATTCTATTGTGGAATTTTGAAAATTGTATTGTTGACAGACTGCCATAAAACATTTTTACTATACCTGCTTCTTGCTTTTCGTAACCAGCTTAAATCAAGGTATAATTTAAATTTTTAAGGGAAAATTTACTTGCATTAAATCACGTACAACAGAATAATTCTCGTCGAATCTGAAAAGCAGTGAAGATCTTTTAAAAGCGAAAAGAATGTCGCTATGTCCATTCTTCGAAACGTCTTTTAAGAAGGCAGACAATTTTTAGCGAGAGAGGAAATATTAAAAGCAACTCTTCGTTTCGTATTTATCCGTCCTCACGTACACCTATTTTTGGTTTTTTGCTTATTTTCCTTTTGAAACAAAAAAAAAACACAAAAAAAAACAATTTTCTTTGTTGTATCCTGTCCTAGCTGTGGCGGCAATTTTCCTTCTTGAGAAAGGTCGTCTCTAAAGGTAAAAGTCTTTCTTCAGGGTATAAATCAGCAGCCAGTTGGTATTTTACCGTTTTTGTCCCTTTTCTCCGTCTAAAAAAAATCCTTTTTCTTTTTCCAAAAAGCAAATTGTAATTATATCATAACGCTGGGAAAGATTCAATGTTTGTTACTTTTGAACAACTTAAAGGAGGTTACACCACAAAGACGTCTTCTTTGATCACAAGCAAGATGAGCCCCCATTTTTGGGGTCGTATAATCGAATTCATGAAAGGTTTTGCTAAATTTTATTTACGGTTCGACGGCTGATACAGAAAATTGAATTATGAGATTAAAAGATATAACGTCATGGACCAGTTCACAATTACGGCCATTGAAGAGAGTTTCAAGACATGGAGAACATAAATTTTGCTGCCAGTGGTTTGGCGTGTACTATGAACTCTTGTAGCATGATGGCACGCTACTTCGTAGTTCTTATAATAAATCTATAAAAAAGTGTAAAATTTCTAAAACAAATAAGCACTTTAATGTACCATTCTTATAGACATGTTAAATGTTCGTTATACAGAACACTGATTATTTAAATGCCAGGAATATACATTTAATTTTATTTCTGTTTCAGTATACTACAAAAGTCCAAAAAACTCTGTTGAAATTGCGTTATTTTGTTTCATGTAGTAATTTTTTGTTATCTGCCGAATATTGACACATGGTCTTTATATAATTAATAAAAATCTGCATTAATATGACTCAGAATGTTAGTTAATACATTTATTCCATTTTTGGGAGTTTCTAAATTTTTCCAATATTCAAAATATTTCTGTGGCTATTAAATGCTATATAACTTTTTAAAGCTAGAGACTCTGATCCTAAGTTTTTGTACGTTATGGAAGTAATACACGTAGATTAAATTTTGTTGTGAAAAACATGCAAACCTAAGCCAGTTGCTGAATTTACAAAAACAAAAAGTTATTCAGTTTTGTTTATATTATTTTGCTAAACAAAGACAAACATTAAGAAAATGGATTTTAAATTTTCGTATTACTTAATGGGCTTTTTATATGAACAAATTTATAGGCCTGTTGATGAAACAACAAATATCGTTATTAAAACTGCAATTTTTTAAAGAAATACTAAATGTAAAATTTGTAAATTTAATTAACGTCCGATTTATTGTTTAACTTAGTTCAAGAGCTTTTATACTTATTTTTATTTAAATTTTTATTGAATAAGTTTTTTTTTAGTAGTTTAAATTGTTTAGACTTTTGTATGTAGAAGTATCGTCATTCTTATAATTTTTACAAAATACGTAGATAAATTCTATTAAAGTTATTTATGCATTTTTGAAAATAAAGGCCTTCCTTTTATTTTGGTTTTATGCGTTTTTCACAGAATAACGAATTTCATTATTTCTGCATCAGAGCACTGAATATCTTTAACTTTCAGAAGTTGTTGCCAAATTTTTGACAGAACTCATTAATTCCAATGTCAACAGCAATAAATCAAAAAATATAAAGCAGCAGGCCATTTAATGGTATAATAAAAGCTTAATTGGAACCATCAAGATAATTGAAAAGGTCACCTATCGTGTTAATATTCCAGCACTATTATTGCTACTGTACAAGTAAAAGCTACACATAAAAATTCGTTAACGAACTCTACCAATTTTTTGTGGCGCCATTAATTCGTTATTCTTGCTAGAACCGTGCCCATCAAGTAGTTGTTAATGTGCTAGCCATCTGCCAACATAATGGGTCCAAATCATGAAACCTTTTGTTAAAATCGCCCATAAGCATTCTCCCTTTGTCGCCCCAGCAAATCACATATGAAATGAGAAAAAGGAATTTTATTTTGTTAGTATATTTTGTGATGTGTGCGATCCAATTTTCCCATCAGAAAGAAGTCCTTTAACATTCACCACGTATGCTTTGAAAACTTTGCGCTTATGGCGGTGGCTTCAGAAAAGGGTCACCTTCTGGCATCCAATCTTCCCACTATAATCACTATCCATTGTTTTTGGCCATTTCAGATTGCCCCTAATAGCTGATTCCCACCACATCCTAGCGTGTAGTTGACGAGGTCCTGTCTATTATTCGATATGAGGCAAATGGAACAGGCAGAATCTTGAATTGGTTTGAGAAACACACATATATTATGTTCATGATCTGAGACGGGGACAGAGAGGGTAAAAGGGTTCCTTCCATGTATTTTCCGTTTTTTTTCTGGACCGGGGGATACGATCCATTCCGGTTCCCTTTTTATCATTTTGTGTACGCGACAGGCCATCTTTTTCTTAGCAAGCATCTCGATATGTGGGTGCCAAAGTGATAAGAATTTCATATCCTATAGATGGATAATTTATGGCATAAATCTCATCCTAGATGTGAGAAATTTATCTCGCTGTGGGAAGGATAAGCCCCTCGTTTTGTAATGTACTTTTGAGTATGAAGAACGAGTGTTGAAGAACGTCGTTAAGCGATGGATTCCTGGGATAGTCATTCTTTTAAATATTTTTGGTGTATTCACTTCACGATTTTTTCTTTTTTCAATAAGAGGTTACCAAGAACCCATTTTGAATTCATGTAATTTTACAGAAAATTTGACGATGTCGTACGGATGTTGTGAAAATCGTCTAGAAATTTGAATTTTCAAAAGATATTTGGTAATGTGTTGAATTGCGCTCAACAGCATAGTGATAAAATGCGTAACAGCTCAGCAAAAAAGAGCTTAAAAGAGATTTGTGTGACATTCTGAAATTAGGAGTAAGTATCATCATGTTCGCGACCCTTATAAATCTCAAAAAGCCCAAGAATAAAGAAATCAAGCGTGAAAAGAAATGAGTTCATTCGAGTTAAGAGTTGCTCACGCCTCCGGCGATTTTCTTATAATTAGAATCGATAATTTAACTGCTGCAAAACTTCAGCTGCAAAGGCGCCATTGTAATTCGCTGCATAGCTGCCACTGATTGCTTTCTACAAAGGGGGGTGGTCGCAGGGGGAGTTTATTAAAAAAGTAATTTAGTCGCTATCAAGGCTGAGAAAATGAGTTCTTTGGTTGTAATTGAATGAATTATTCCGGTCTCTTTACCACAGTCCTACTTTTTACTTCTTAAGTTTTCGAGCAGCCTGTACTGTTTCGCTTGAATCCCTCCGCCGTTTCCTAAATTTGCCCGCCAACTACTAGTGTCCCGGCACTTAGACCCCAAGAAAATATGAGGTGTTCGCTTAATTAACATTTTTAAATTAAAGACAATTTTTGTTCTGCATTCCATTACAGGGCGACTAAGTGGACGGCATAATTCAAAGGATAAAGGGAGTTCGCGTCAGCCCCATGAAAAATTTTCCAAGATTTGTGCAAACTCTCCGTGCTTACAAGGACACCATAGTGTTGCCACCGTTGTCGTTTTTGCCTATTATCATCCTACAACATCCTTTTTGCCTTCTTGATGGGCGTTGGTGATAAAAAGTGCGCTTAAAAGCACGTAAAAAAACAGAGCAGAAAAGGGAAAAAATCGGTTGCAGAAAAATACAAGAATACAGAATACGAGCCTTATATGCTGCTGAGAATATTTATGTGGCGTATATCTCGACGGGACTAGTCCAGGATGAAAATGTCTCCGACAACCGGTGAAACTATACGAGCCTGGCTACTATCGGCCCTTGTCGTTCATGGGGCTGTTGCTGGGAATCCTGACGCCAAGCGACTCTACGACGATTTATTGAGCAATTACAATAAATTGGTGCGGCCGGTGGTGAACACATCCGACGTCCTCAAGGTGTGCATCAAACTGAAGCTATCTCAGCTTATCGATGTGGTGAGTACCTACTGTTTACCTTCATCATTCATGCTCTATACTTTGTTGCCGGGTGCGAAACCGTTCCGTACTTTATATGCACTTTCTTCCACGGCAAGGATCGAGTCACAGCCGGGAAACTTTTGTAAGTAACCCGGCACCGGTAGAATTGCAATTTCCTCGGGTATACTAAGCAACAGTTCCACGTCTTGTGGACCTCGGAACCGATTTTGTTTACGACGGAGATCGGAAAACTGATGTCGCTCTGTTTAGCTTTCCTCGAAGGAAAATCGCTTCTGGTCGTAATTTTATTTCAGACTCTGTTATTCTAGTCGTGCTAAAATCTATCCTCCAAGGTTTTTATTTGTATTAGAGTAGTGGTCATAAAAATGTACTTGCAATGGAGAAATTCAACAATTTTTATCCTTGCTATAGAACTTATATTTCAAAGAGTTTCAACCTTAATAAGGATCAGATAAAATTTTCACTAAGTAGTTATCTGTGTTTAATTATTATCAAAGTTGGGATTTTAATTAACCTCGCTCTTATAATGCTAATAATTTTTCAAAGACATTTATTGCCAGTACTTCTTACTTTTGTAAACATGCACCTTATTATAGAGATAGAAGGGTAAATATTTATAAAATAAAAGAATATAAACAACTTTCAAACAATAAACACAAACAACAAACGAAGTGTCAATATTTTTCTCGTAGAAAATGTGAGAATAACTTAAACGAAAAAGGTATAATAACGAAAAATACCTAACTCTATAGAGAATAAACTATTAAATGAGTCATATAAAAGTATTAGAAAATATAGGGGGAGCGATTTATATTTACCATGAAGAAAGTTTGGCTGGAATTTGCAATCAAATTGAAACGTAAAAAAAAATTACCTTTTCTATGAAAGCTTGAGAAAAACCGCTTTAAATTCCAAACAATTCATTTAAGTCTGTTTTAATTAATTTAAATTATTTAAATTAATTCGATTTCCCAAAACTCAAATTCCAAAATAAAGACTAATAATAAAAGTTTAGAAGATAAAAGCGTTTTCTTGAGGCTTAGCTGAGAAAATGTTTTAAAGAATTTGAGCATTTACCTCTTTGTGATTAGGAATGTAAATTTCCACTTGAACAATATTTTTTGAATTTTCCTTAAAGGTAAGATTAAAAATGAAGATAAGTATTTAATCTTAAGTAGTGTTTGCAGTCGTAAGAATATTTTTAATTAGTAGTCATGAATATCACAATCACTATTGATGGTTTTTAGTTATATAGATAAAAAAATTACTCCCAATTGTTACTCCCCTTGTTTTAAAATCGCACATCTCCGAATCGATTTCAGAATGTACATTTTCACATGTTCCAATTGGATAACTAACATTGGGCCCAAACCGGACTCCTGCGGTGCACCGCAGTATCGGTTTCAGGAGCTAAAAATACACAAAAGCCGCAATTGCTTTAAATTACAAATGAAATGAAGTTATCCATGGATACATTGCAGTTTTGACTTCTGAGCATAAAAGTTGCCACAATCCCAGGTAGCCAACAGGTGTAAACCATAAAAAATAAAATAAATCGAATAAACTCTACAAATGGCTCAGCGAACAGTGGCAGTCCTTTTGTTGCAAAATTCACGTGAAAAACCGGTATTCATTTGTGGGATTCCCCAAAAGTTACAAAAATCCCACAGAACTTCCTCGGAAGCGCTACCGTATCAATTTTTGTAGACTATGAAGAGTACTTTACACTGCATATTTACCTGGGAAACAGGTAAAATCGCGCATCAACCCTGTTGTTGTTTTCCTTCTTTCTTTTACGGTGCGATGTATTCATGAACTTTTTGCCAGGTTTTGGGATGAGGAACATTGGCGGTGGTTGGTAAGCCAAATGAGGGCCTTGGAAATATTCAAAGCCGATGAAAAGTTATGTAGTGAAATTTATAGAAACCGCAGCTAAAGCCTTTAATGTCGGTGGGAGCGGGGATGTTCCGCAAAGCTTTAGACCGACGTGCGCGTTATAATCATGTGAATTTAAGCGCTCTCTGCGGTCAGACGAGCGAAAAGTGCGGCTGCTAGAGCTGTAAAAATTTGCTTCTGCGGCCAATTCCATCCGACACATTTCAGCCCGAACATGCGACAAAAGTGGGTAAAGTGAGTATAGTCTGTCGGAGTCGCGGAAGTGAATTGGTATTTCCTTGATGGTGGCCATTACTCACGAAAAAAAAAGGTCGAAAAAGGAAAAAATTCAGCCGCAGAAATAATGAATAATGGTAGTAGTATGGCGCATTTTCTTGCTGAAAAACGGAAGTATTAAATTCTTTGAATAAAATGATAAATTGCCCTGGATTTAAAGCAAAAATTATGGAAATTTTGTAGTTATGAGCAAATTTTTCTTATCAGCGAAGCAATTACCTTAGGAACCACTTACCTTTTGTAAATTATCATCGGAAGGCGCTTGAATAACACCCCCAAAGGAGGATTTACCCTAGATTTATGTTGGCTATAAACCTTCGTAATCCACAAAATGAGGATGAAAATCTTGAAAAAAGTGGAAATGTTTGCACATTGGAGTGAAGCGATGTATTGTCATGTCACATTTTTACGGACATCAAATATCTCTAAGCATTCGTTGCCACTATGCAGACGTGTTATGATAGAAACCCCAAAGAACTTTTCACATTTTCCCCAGCAAACGAAAAAAGTTTTTCCGAACAATAAGAGAATTATAAGTACCCTTAGAGGGATCGCCTGGTTCCAGGGAACAAGCGGGTTACTTGGTAGACCGCGTTGAGGTTGTGTCTTGAGTGCCACTGCTGCTACATTTGATAATTCTGCAGTTATCCGGGAAAAGTTGGAAAGAATTGTTCGTGATACCCGAAACAGTTCTGGTGTTGATTTGTGAAATTTTTCGGAACATTCTGCTGTGAATAAATTTGCCAACTTTTTGTTTCTTCCTTTTTTTTGGGGACCAGGCCTTCAAAGGACAAATTTTTAGTTGAGCCATTTTAGATATTAATTGCGTAACAAAGTGCGTTGATATTCTGGAAATAGTCTTTTAATGGGAGGATCAATAATCGATTACATTAATGAGACACGAAAATCTCTCGTGTTTTATTAGCTCCACCAGAATTTGCCAGCCGTGGATTTTACAGTGATTGATGTTCCTCTGTTCAGAGAAACAAAACCGCGCTATTGTATCGCGGCATTGGTGGCACGTGACGAGAATGAAAAAGTTGTTTTTTAGTACAAAAGACGAATTTAATTGTGTTGAAGTTGAATAGATTTTAAGAAAAGACAAATTACTAAAACGGTCATTATTTGGTATTTCCCCTGTACCACCAAATAAAATGGGGTCAAAACAGACTGAGTTCTTGTAAAAGCTTTGCTTCGAAGAATGATGACGAGATCTGAAAGTAAAAAATAAAGGCCTTAGAGCATAAGTTCCCAACCAATTTTTAATACATTTAATTTTATTGCATTAAATTTACATTTCAAAATTAAGTACGTTTAGAGAGGTTTTGATGAAAGCCAAATATTATTCAGACTTCTATACTATTACATACAATTGTGGTGTTGTATAGGAAAGGTAGATATGTGGAAGATTAACCATAATTAATTCATTCATTTGTGGTTAGACTGAAATTTCGAATGTGCCCAAACATATTTAACAAGTATAGGCTGCTTTGAAACTCTAGATCCTAGACCATCTAGTGAAGATATGTTAGTGGAAGTGAGTTCATATTAAAGGTACAAATGACAAGCATTTCGGAATTAGACTTAATATAGCGATAATATAATACACTTAGGCAAGCAACATTGAACACTGAGACAAGACTTTTGATTATGTGTTCAATTCGCTTAGATTGTAAAGCTTCACGTTCATTTGGCTATTTAACTTATATATTTACTTATTATATTTATTTGCTGATAAATGCCATCATCTGTTAATTAAATATAATTTGGACAATTTTCTTATACGATATTTGTTTAAAATATATTACAAGGTCTTTTGAACAAATATGAGAGCTCTGCCTGTTAATAATTTATACCTGTCTTTGAAGTTGATGACAGCAGAATCAAATAAAAATCCTTATTATTGCCACTTCATGGTTTTCTATCCCACTTAGCATTTAAAATTTTCTGTTCAAATCGAAAAGATCATAAATAAATTGCTTCACTAAACGCACATTAATAATGCTTCCCGGAATGTTTTCAGAACCCTTATTTTCAACGTTTACCAGCCCAATACTTAATTTCTCCCTAGAGTAGAGCTGTAGAAAATGCCAACCTCTAAACCTTCTTAGCTTCCCATTTTTCACTGAAATAGGCACACTTGCGAGGGGTACTTTTGAGATTTAAAGGGTCGAAACCCTCGACTTAAAAGAGGTTAATCTAGCAACCAACCACTAATTCCCTTTTAGCACTATATCCTAAAATCTGTACAAAAACATTCAATGGGATTAATTTCGCAGATAGGCATTTAAAAACTATTCTTTTGATATATAAAAACTTTTCTCATATCGCTGAGGTTCCTCACACATTTTAACCGGCTTAACCGTCCTTTTCAACTTCTTCAGCTTTGTCATCACCGTTTTCTACGTCGTCACTAGTCGATGTCGCCCAAATCTTAAGTCTAAATATAAAGCTAAATACAGCACACATCTGTTCGCCCAGCTTAGCTGAAGAAGGTATTCCAATTCTTGGAAAATCTCTTCCATTCAGAACATGTCAGCAGCAAGATTTGTGTTGGATTTTCTGTTTTGAAGGATGCTATTCCTTAAAAGCACCAAGGCCTTCAGACACAGTCTTCGCCTCCATTTTTTTATTTCTTTATTCTCGCCCTTAAGATGTTCTTGTACAAACTGTGAGAATTAAAAGTTGCACCGGTCTATTTATTGTTTAAGTGTCCTTACGGAAACCCTCGTATCTCACCTTTTTTAAATAAATAAATTGTTTCATTTTAAAGTTATTCAATTCTGACTCTTAGTTTTAATTTTCTTTTACAGAACTTGAAAAACCAAATAATGACAACGAATTTATGGGTGGAACAGGTAAGTACTATTTGGGATACTTTGAAAAGTACTATAATATAGTTAAAAGAGAACTTTAGCATCCTGGTCGAAAATCTAGTTAAAATTACTTATAGAAGTTAGCAGAGTTACTTCGCCTTTTTAATGTGGAAATTTGTTGAGCAAAAGCTAAAATTTTCTACTTGACCGGAACACGTTGAGAAAGTTTTGAGAGTGTTGAGAAAGATTTTTATTTTTCAAGGAATAGGTCAGTTGTGCTTCAAGTTGGGCTACAAAAGTTGCTTGAAGTGCAGTAGACCAAGACCTAAATAAAAACTTCAAAAGAAAAAGCTGGAATTTAAAAGTTGAACTAAAGTGTGAATTACGACATACAAAGATATTTCATTAAGGTATTCCTTTATTCATATTAGAGGTTACCTACTTTTGGACGACAATCAATAGTTCTATTCTTGATTAAATTAATTTAAATATCCTTCAACCAAGTTTAAACTGAGTGTTTTCACCTTTGAAATCCGTTTTCAATAAAGGCATCTTCAATTCCCCTATTCTTCCCGTTTTGCTTCTAATCTCAATGAAAAGGTTACACTTGAGAATTCTACTGAATAGTCCTTCTCATAGCTCTGAATGTTTGTGTTTGCCTTCTAGATTACAAGTTTATTGAAAGATTCATCTATGATTGAGTCGATGACGAGAAAGGACCCGCAATGGTCCAAAATCTTTGCAAAGCCCCTATAAAGAGAAACCTCATACAAAGAAGCCCAATAGGCTTCCGGTCTTCTGGTCTTCCGGTCTAACTAATTTCCCTCCCGCATGCCATAGCATATGTGGTATATGTGCATTAGGTGTAAATTGCCAATCATTCCGAATAATTCAAAGAGCCTCTCGCCGCAATTGGGAGGCACCTTTCATTTTATGCCCGCAGCCTCAGAAAACTGTTCCTTTAAGAAGGTAAAGGTCTGAAACGATAGAAAGAGCGCGTGGCATGGCTGAGGAACATATCAAAAAGCAATCAAATATTGATTTACTTATTTAGCACATATGCAAATATATGTACGAACAAACAACCATTATCACATAATATTAAAAGCTCTTCATTCGGTGGCTGTCCCCTTGGGCTCAGTTTTCCTAGGGCTTATGAGGGTGCTCCAGCAGGCTGAAATTTCTTCAAGTTTGTGTCAAAAGAGTAATCATTTGCTTCTACTCCGTGCTACAGGGGAGTCAAAGCAATTCTATTATTCTGTTCTTGCCCAAGCTCCTTTTCACATATAGTGCTTATATAGTTGCAAAAAGGGCCGTCGGTGGGCGAAAAATCAATGAGTGTTTTCAGTTTCATTATCCTAAACATAGAAAATGCATGAGGTCTAACTCACGTTCAATTCCCCAGCAATTTTTGGCCAAAATTGGCTGAGTGGCTGGTGAATGGCTGCACAGAGACGAGGTGACATTAAACATTTAACGCCAATGACTAGGAGTACACCGGTAGGTGCTTTTTGGGAAATTTCGGCAGGGACACAAAATCAATATAATAAAGTGAATGAAATTGGCGTAAAAAATTATGTCGTCCGGTAGGTGAGTGGATCGGGTCAAATACGTCATCGGACTGCGGCATGTTTACGACATTTGGGCCGTTTCAGTCCATTAGGCGGCTATAAGGTTCGTACAACGACCCTACGGGAAGCTGGTAGCCACATACGGTCTATACGCCTACTATTTAATATGGGCATAGAAGTTTCGGTCTGAGCCTGACCGGTTGGATGTTAATGCTATATTAAAATACGTGACTAAGCAACATCTTCCGTACATTCCACAAACTCTTTCTTCAATATCCGCAGTTCTGTTCTGGGGCGTTAGTTGAGGAGCAAAAATACATTCCTCTCTGGCTATAAATTATGAGTGGCCGACTATTACTTAATTGTCGACAACATTATTTCTCACTTCTAAACATTTTCATGTAATTTATATTTTCTTAATTGAAAAATCAACCACCAAATGGAACTCACTTCTGATCCCAGCAAACCTTCTCCAATAGAAATCTTAAAATAAGTGGTGAAAGTGCCAAGGACGTGGGTAGAAAAGAACTCAATTTCACACGCCGCGGGTGGGTGCTTTTTTATCGGCTAGCGCGTCAGTCTTGAGTTTTGACGACGGAAGTAATTAGAACTCGGGTAATTTTACAAGTAATCAACTTTTAATATCGCTTTTTGGAAAGGGGAGATCTCCCTCTAAAAAATTATACAATTTTTTAAATTTTAAAAATATATATTATGATCTAAATTTGCCTTTGAAAAATGACGTACGTCTCCGTCCGCTAGTCTTTACATATAAGGACACACCACAGGTCGCAAGTCTTGACCGATTTTAGTGATTCTAATTTCTATCGATTGGTTAAGAGGCCTATTGATTTTCATAATAATTTCTCAAATAGCTTAATTTTTAAAAACAATTTTCTACAAGAACTGCCTTTTTCGTGCTCCGCCACCGTTTTCTTCGGATCTTCTTGCCCCTCTGCTAAAAGAAAGAAAAGCTTAGGGTGTGCATTTTTGGTTTTACCAAGGATTTCACTTTATTGAAAACTCATCCGTATCCACCACATACGGCTTTCTTAAAATGTTTTTTGCGGCAGTTCGTAAGTCGCAAGTCATAGGAGGGAAAATAGCTGAAGAAAAACAAGAAAAATGCCTAAAATACAATTTTTCACAAAAAGCACCGTGATATCTTCTGTGAACTATGACTCTGCATAAATACGAAAATATAAAAACAAGTGCCTTTTGGAAGATTGCGTAGAAAGGTGGTTTCGGTGAATTCGATTAAAATGAATTTTTAAGATGCCTTGTTTTTCGAGAACGGATCGATTTTCCAGCTGAAGAGAGAAAATGTAAGAAAATTCTATAAGGAAAAATGAACTCGTGAAATTTACGTCGAAGCTCATTAGAAACGCTAAAGGAGGAAGTTGTGCTTACAAAGTGTAAGTACTGGAAATTGCAGAGCAAATATTTATTTTATTTTTTCCTTTCAAAATACATTTCTCTTGTATTTAACTTCTATTTGTTTAGATCTGATTTTGTTTTTCTTTAAAATGCGAATTAAATCAGTTAGCGAAATGGAAAATTTCATTATTTCAGAAAAGAAGTTATGACTTAAATAAGGAGTTATAAAATAGCATATTTTTATGAATTCCTGTCATAGGATGACGAGTTATTTTGTATTTAGTCTCGTAGTATAAAAAGATGGATAGTAACGAGTAGAGTAAGTAGTTTAGTAAGGAACGAAAGATGAAAAAAGGAACTTAGAAGTTGAAGTAGCGCTTCAGCATATTTCACAAAGTCTAACTGCTCAATTTTCGAATATGATTTATATAAAGATTTACTAGTTTTTGGTTGATAGTTAATTGCTTAGGTCAAGTTAGAAGTTTGATGATATTTAACATGCCTTTTCGTTAAATGTTCATATGATTTTTAAGATTTGACAAACAAGGTAAACGCTGTTCTTCCTTTGAGTATTCCCTCTATATCAAGCCTTATTGAAATTCTATGATGAAAATGGGCCAGATTCTAGAAAGTATATTTATAAAGCCATTATACCCCCATTTTCCAGCTCAGATATTTTTAATACAACTTAAATGACAAAGGTTGATACATTATTTGATTTTACATACTTTCAGTCATGGTACGATTACAAATTGCGATGGGAGCCAAAAGAATACGGAGGTGTTCACATGCTGCACGTACCATCAGACCACATATGGCGACCTGACATTGTCCTGTATAACAAGTAAGAATCACCGAATATTTTTTCGTTTATTTTAAAAACAAATTTTCAAAAAAAAAGTGAGATATTAAAAAAGTAATAACACATAATTTTTTAAGCAAAAGAATACCAATCTGATTTAAATTTTTTTAAAAGCCAGGCTATTAAAAACAGTGAAAAATATAACTAAGATTTTTGATTAAATAGTCATTCAATAATTGCACAAATCTTAAACAGAAATTATCCTTTTTTATAATTTTTTTTAAATGAAAAATTAGAAGGAAGTTCAGGCATATCCAAATATTTTGGTTAGATTAATAATTTTGTCTAGAAATCGATTGACACCGGACAAATAATATTGAATGTAAATAATCAGGCAATAGTTTTGATTTTAATTTTAATTATTATTTGTTAAAAAGAAAAAAAAAACAAGTAAAAGTGTTGTTTTGATTTTCGTATCAGGATTACAAGGAAAGCAGCCAACGAGCAATTTCTGTTATTTATTTCTCGATTTTATCGGAATAATATAAACATAATTTATTTTTAAATCACAACATTTAATGAATGTAGAGAATTCTTGGAATAATTACCGTTTTTATTTGATTAAAAATAATGAATTTGTCACGATTATCAATCTCACGTGCTGCCATTGCTCAGCTGCTCCTGTTTTTATCAGGGTCGTCCTGGGAAGCGCTTAATTAAAAGGTTAATTTATTTTACAATGCAATTATAATTGTGATTACCTTCGCGCCTACTATATGTTAAATTTATTAATTATTTGTACTCTATCAAAACGATTATGTGCCAATTTTACTCTCCAAATTCTCCTCATGTGATGTTGTTGGCCAATTGGAAATATTCTGTATTTACTCTGAATGTGTATTTATGCATATCTCGTAAATTTTTATTTGTTTATTTTTTCTTTTTTTTTACATTCATTACCAAATTGTTCTCACGCAGGTCTTTTGTTTGATTTCAACCGAATGAAAATGTATATTCATATAACTGGAAGGTCTTTGGGGATGGACCTTGTGCTCCGACGCAACAAGGATATGGAAATTAAATTTTTGGTAAATTCCACTCCCGTCGGATGATAAAAATTTTAAAAGGGAAATAAGTTAATTACAGACAAAGTGTGATATTTTGCATGCAATTAATGGTCTCACCAACAAGGGAGAGAGCCGAATTTGACGATATTCGTTACGACAAATATCATCGATTTCTCCCTGGAGAACCCCACTGCAGCCATTTTTGATGGTAGCTTCAATTAAAAGATTTGTTGGCATTTTTAATTGGACGATACGAATGCAAAAGATACAGTTTTATGTATTACAACTATAAGAATACTAAAATAGTGAACAAAGGATCATGAATAAATTGAAATAATAATGTGATAGTAGCGATAGTTTTAAGTTGTTAAGTATAACATGCATAAATTTTCTTATACCAAAGGGACAGCCTGCACTTAACAATCGATTCCCTTCTAACAGCGAAATGCAAAATAAGCGCATCATCTTCTCGTTATATTACGGTCGAAAGACTGAAAAGTCTTGAGTCCTCGTCGTCGTCGTAAGGTTTCATTATTCATCTCCTTCCACAGGCCCATTATGCATATAATTCAGTGGGAACAGGATAATGTTGCTGATGCTGCAACATTCAAATTGAATCGATTCGGTAAGATGACATCGATTTGATCTGAGCCTCTATACCCCCCCATCTGTGCGGATGCATTGCATGCTCCAGTTGCATTTAATTTCATTGTCGTCTACTTCACCAATCTAGTTCAAGTGGGTCTCTTTTGTAAAACCATGGTTTTGATGCCGGGTCGATTGATACCACTTTTAGAACTGTATTCTTATAGTCTAAATCACAGAATTGTTTGTATTGCTTGTTTAAAAATGTTCAAAAAACAAGTTGTGTATTCTGAACAATATTTTTTTCTGCGATAAAAGGTAATATTAACGTGATATGTACGTTTTAAACAATAGCTTTAGTGTAAAAACACCATTAATTACTCTTTGGCTACTTTCCTTGCAACGATAATAAATTGTTCTTATCAAGAAAAGCAGCCCTTAGGAAACCCTACACATTCTAGGTCAACTCATTCTACATTAACAATGCAATCCACCCATGCACACATCACCATATCGAAACATTCTAGGTATTAAGCAACAGAAAAAAATTTTTTATAACAAACAAATTCTACACAAAAAAAAATTTTTTCTTACAAAATAAAATAATATTATATATATAATTTGAAATAATCGAAAAAAAAAATATATATCAAAATTTGAAAAGTATGAAAACTGAAAGAAAGCAAAAAATTTTGTATAAACAAAACAAAAACACAATATTAGTGCTGATGGTAACTTCGAAGTGACACTAGCCACCAAAGCGACTATTTACTCAGAAGGATTAGTTGAATGGAAACCACCGGCCATATACAAGTCATCGTGCGAAATAGATGTAGAATATTTCCCATTTGATGAACAGACCTGTGTTTTGAAGTTTGGCAGTTGGACCTATGATGGGTTTAAGGTAGGTCTGTTATTGCTGATTGATTGATTGATTGCATTGAAGAAAAAAAAAACAGAAAAAAAAACAAATATATTTTTTATATGAAAACAAAAATAAATGTAATATGAGTAAAACAAAGGACACAAGATTGTGTATATCACACGAGAAGAGGATATTTTTTCGTTCATATATGACATGATATTAACATCAAGAAAACCATCATTGTTTGTCAAGACTTTCGTTTCCTTTCCTGTGGAATTTCTTATACTTTTCTGAGATACTATTCTCTCTTTATCTATGGTTTTTATTTAATATTTTTACTTTTGGGACTTCTTCTAGAAATGACAAAAGCTTTTGATTTCCAGTTGTTGCATGTCATCCTCCTTTAATTGTATTTACTGTCATATATTAACTTTCCTGTTTTGTATTTTTGGGTGCTAAATCAAGAGCTTTCGTCTGAAGTGACATTTTCAACTATTACCTACTTTATTTTACTCTTTCTGTTTTATAAACTTAAATTTACTTCATAACTTACAGTTTTATCGTCTGTGAGTAAAGTTTATCCAATGAATTATTAACAAAAAAAAAAAAAACAAAAAAACAAAAAAAATAAAGATAGTAAAATACACATGATACAAATAATGTAAATTCATTTATTTTCATCCAATTTAAGATAATTGTAGATAAACATTGTTTTCAACAAATCAACAATATTTAAAATATTTCTTTTTCGCTCATTTATTAATTTTATTATTTTTATAAAAACGAAAATTATGTAAAAAGTGATTTAATATTTTATTTCTGTAGTCAAAGATTTTTCATTGTTATACACGTCTTGTATAAAGCATCCACCTTTTCGGAGAAATATATATATTATATATATTACATATATATCAAATCGTAGGAATAAATTTCGTAGGTTTATACTTATATAATCACTTTAATCACGAAAGAAACTTGTATATATTCACAGAAATTCTCATAATAGATATGTTGTTGCTGAATTATTATTATTTTAATTCATTTTATTTTAGATTTTATTTAATAAAATTTATTATCATTTCAATAACAGCTAAAACAACTCATCGATATTGACCATAGTTTTTTTAGTTCTACATAAAAATTTTCATGAATATAAATTGTAAAATGATTTAGGAATTAGATCTGCGCTCACAAGAGTGAATATGTATAAAGTAAGAAAATGTTGTTTAAGGAGAAATTTTGTAAAATAGTAAGAAATATTATTATCTGTTATTTGTAAGACTATAAAAGAATACCTAAACTGAAAGGATTCTAATTGAGACGAATTTAAATTTGATTTAAAAGTCACATATTTTAATTAAGTGAAATTCAACCTAATTTATTTAGGTTTTAAAATAATTATTTGATGATTGTAAGAATGAGGTATAAAAATTGTTTAAATATGACTTTATAATTCCTCACTTTTGTTACTTAGAATAATTAAAATGAAATTTAAAAAAATAAATATCAGTAGCACCTTATCCTTTGAAAATATTTTTATTTATTCTTTTGTAATAAGTTTTTTTTTTCTTTTCAAGTAAATTTATTATGCTTTAATTTATAAATATCAGTTGTAATTTCTAGTTAATTCCATATTTCTTCTACATTTTTATTTACGTTCTTCATACAAAAATTAAATAATTAAAATCCAGCAAATATAAAATAAAGTATTAGTATTGAAAAATTCTGATCTTCGATAAATGTCCGTATAAAATTAGTCTGAAAATTTATACTAATAGTTTTATATACCTACTACCATATTTTTTTATACTTACAAAATTGTGAAAGGTATACCTCCTTCTTATCTATTCAAAAAATGTTTAAACAAAATTTACTTAAAATGTTCGAAAAGACATAAAAATAAAAACAAAAAATTAAAAATAAGAAAAAAAAAACAATTAGAACAAAAAAATGTTACAAAAAGAAAAGAATTAGTTTAAAAAAGCCATGTATTTTCAGCGCTGATGGGCATTACGAAGTAACACTTATGACAAAAGCAACCGTCTATAACAATGGTCTGGTTATATGGCAGCCGCCAGCTGTATATAAATCATCCTGTTCAATTGATGTTGAATATTTTCCCTATGACGTACAGACATGCGTATTAAAATTAGGAAGTTGGACATATGACGGCTTTAAGGTGCCCATATATAAATATACTTATATATCTATCTATCTATCTATTTACATATATCGAGTCCGAGAGAAAATGGAATGTTCAGTTCTAGAAATTAGTTGAATAATTAATCTTTCAAGTTATGCGTATAAAATGTCAGGAAGGTTTAATTCGTATTGGCTACAAGTTATACGTTCTTATACAAGGAAAGTTCTTTAAAAATTTTTATTAAATTTTTATGTTTGCTTTTAGATTTTAAGTAGACATTTTTAATATTTCGACATTTTATACGCGCTTTTTATGAATGGGGATGTCATGTTCTTAGTTGACTTGAATATTCAATGAAATAAAATTTTTTAAAATAATACTACTCTTATCATTATATTTATTTCGAAATTTAAATTACACTGGTATATACAAATAAACTTTGAAATATTGAGATTTGCAATCGGAGCAGATCTTTATACTTTCTAATCTACATTGCGACTTTGTATATTTTATAGATTTTTTATCGTTAATTGCAAATTGAAAAGGTCTTCTAAACAAATCCTTGAATAGCAAAAGAAGAACAAGGAAACCTTTTTCAGTTTAATTTAAGTTTTAATTTTATTTTAATGGAATTAAAATATTACTTTACTACATTTAAAGGAGTGAAAATTAAAACCATACATAAAAAAAATTTGAGTCAGTTAATTAAAGTTTCTCATGATGATCTCAGTTTATTTTTATCAACGAATTTTACACTTGTGAAGTTTTTTGGATCCTATTACAGGCTAGATAACATTAAAATTAATGTAAATATTTATTTCTGCTCTATATGCATTTCATTGAGTATCCAAATCTTAAGGTTTTGTGAGAGTTTTACGAGAATTGGAGCAAATAAATGTTTAACTATTGATTGTTGTCGTACTGAAGGAAATTTTTTCTTGTTGGGAACTTTTTCTTACAAATTAAAATAGACAAAAAAATTGTTTAATTCTTATTCTACATTTTTACGATATAATACAAATTAATTTTATTGCAAGTAAGGAAAAGTACTTAAACTAACCAAAATTTGCACACAAAAGAACCTATATATAATTTTTTTTTTTATAATTTGGTTGAAAAATAAAATCCCAGCGGTAGAAATAAATAATTAAGAAAAAGCGCCTATGTATTCTTTTCAATGATCATTGAAGAAACGGCCTATTTTTAAATAGCTGAAAGTCTTAGTCGCCCGATAATTAAATAATCATATAAATAAAGTAATGTTGAACGATTAAATAAAACCTTTAACTATAAAGTAACCAGCACAATGGACAGTGATGGGATTGTGATGGGAAAGGTATAAAATAAAAATTTTGTTTCCGTTGTCGTTTCTCTTTTTTGATCCCTCATTGTATTTGAGAGTAATGTATTTTCGCAAGACAAACGTATATATGATTTTTGTATATAACTTTCCAATAAGTAATGTGCACAGTGAACGTAATTTTCAGATTGTATCGAGCTATTTATCGATTGATGGAGCTAGGCTTTTTGCAGCATTTTTTTCGCAATGATCTAGGTCGAGTTTACATGCAACACAGCATTTTGATTTGAATTTAAATTTAATTGTATACGAAATAAGCAGATTTTATTTTAACTTAACTAATGTATAATTGTTTTAGTTCGATCACTTACACTGATCACTGGCACCCTCTACATGCATTAAACCAGTTTCCATTTAATTTTTTCGTTTTATGTTTCGATTGTTCTTTTAAGGAATGCTTCGAGTAGAGAATTTGGCATGAATTGCTATGGCCTGGCCTCGGCTATGATGAGTTTTCTAAGGAATGCAATTCTGACTATAGATAATATCACTCTTAGAAAAGTTTCCCTTATCATTCAAAAAACGAATAGACTCTACGTTTAACGTTTTTTTTTTTGCTTAATATCCTTTTTTACCTGTAAATATTTAAAGAACCATAAAAATTAACGATAAAAAAATATTAAGATGTATAACATTTAATGCACTCATGCTTTATTCTTTCATATTTCGTGCCTACTTTTCCCCGCTATCATTACTATCATTAATTTATTTAAATAAATACAATGCAGCAATTTCCATTACCAATTTTCTGTTAAAACTAAACTTAAAAGATACATACGGAAGTAGACTTGTCATGTAAATTTTTGATAAGCTTATCGGTCTTAAAATATGAGTATATGTAAAAATTCTACTTTTATTGCCGCTAAAAATAGTATATATAATAAAATTCACCTACAATACAACAGCTGCATTGAAACCACTCATATCTGTACTTAATGAAGAATTCTAGAAGGCTCCAAACATTTCTTAAGATATTCGTATTTAATGGGCGCTGAATCCCACCTTAAATCTTTTCAAACAGGCTAAAAATGAGATTCAGGGAGTGCACAAAAATTTGCTTCAATGATTTTATCAGGACTCAAATAAAAGTATTCCTTTTGAAGAAACATTTAATTTTCCTGTTATTGATTTTTGAGATTCACGGCTTCAAATAAGCTGAAAGATGTATTTACGCGTATTTTATTTTTTAAGAGGAAGTTTTATTGCTTCTAATTGCTTTAGCGTCAGTAGATTTAACGAAATTGACTAAGACCCCATCCGTCGGCTAATTGAAAGGTTCCTTGAGAACTTGTGATGCAGGGAAAATTTAATCCGGTTTCGTCAAATGAAATTATTCCAAAATCGTATGTGAAAGTCTGCTGAATGAATAAAAAAAAGAAAAATCAAAATAACTTCTTATAATGTACAGCATTATCTTATCTACCCTACTTCTTTTATTTTATTTGTTCTTTTAAAACGACGAAGAAAGTTAAGGTATTTTATGCCTTACTTTATGAAAACCACTGGAGCCATTAAGTAAGAAAAACTAAATTAAATAACACAACAAAATTCATTTAATTTGATTAATTCTAATTTTCTTTTACATTATAAACTTCACTAAAACTTCCAAACATTTCATAAATCTGCTTAAAAACATATCGCATTTTCATAAAAGCCTGCTTAATTAAAATTGATTGGTTAAAAAGATCAAAATTCTAATTATAAAAATATCGATGCATACAAATACGAATTGAAACAAAATTTTCAATAATAAATTGAAAGAGAAAAAAAATTTAACATAAAACATAAAAGATTCTGCTGACTACTTGGCATTTAATCAAGGACAGTATTTTATACCTTTTCCAGAATGCATTTTTGAAATATATATATATTTTTTTTTTAAAGAATCTTTTGAGTTTTTGGATTTTGATTTTTGAATTGAATATTTTGTTTTTCTTAGTGTTAATGGAATTGACTAGAGCGCATCAGATTGTTGCAAATTTTAGGATACATAAATACCTTAATTTTGTTTCTGGTCAGTACTGAGCAACTATTAGAAGAGAAGAGAACGTTTTAATTTTGCGTTTGGTTTGTCCAACTTAGCTATAGGCAGAACAATTATTGTGCATACTTATAAATATACATATATCCTCAAAAATACAATAAAATAAAATAAATAAATAATTAATAATATGAAAATATTTACTAGAAATATTAAACCAGAAAATGTTTTATAAAAAAATGTTAAAGCATCAAATGAACTCGCTTAGTTTTCATTCATTTCAAAATATTAAAAAAAAAAATTATTTTAAAACAACGTAAGAGTAAATTAATTGAAGAATTAAGATCAACTGCTTATACATTTAAACTTTAGGTGCATTCCAGCTTAGAAAGTGTGACAAAGAAACATGACACTAGACTAAATTAGTTTAATGAAGGGATAAACATACTCTAATTTAAAGTGCTTTTTCCTGTGTTGTCACGCAAGGGATGCTCCCGACAGGGGCCCTTGCACTTAAAACCAAATTTTTAAACTGAACACAAATCTAAAATGCTTTTGACGAAATTTTGCATGACCCCCATTTCAGTTTCTTCATTTCATGGTTGCTTTCATGTTCCAATGGCTTACTATTTCACTACTGGCGCCAATCTTCATCTCAATGAAGAAAATTATAGTTATTGCTCGTAAATATATGAATATTGTGCATTTTTAATACCTTTATACACAAATCCAAAACGAACACCTCTCTTGAATGGTTCAATGAGTCGATTATCTAAGGCGTTTCAGAACTTCCCTGGATAAATATTTGAGATACTGTCTAAATTTAATCACTTACTTATTAAGTCACTCATTAGGAATTTATTTTGTAAATCTTGACCCATAAGAGCTGGAGGGCTGGGGATTTATTAGGTTATATATTTACTGGCAAGCCCATTAAAACGCAGGGCCTAATTCAATCTTATTAGAAGAGATAAACTTTGCTTTTGGTACGGCGTTCATTATCTAAATTATTTAAAATTGGCAAGATTATGGTAATTTTGTTGACTACCATATTTCGATTATTACTTTGAAGGGAAAGTTATACGTAAATAATTCTAGTACTTTAACGAAGATATTTTTAGTTTGCTAACTGCTGTCACAATGGATCGAAAAAATCAGCATAAGAATATTAAACTTATTTCGCTTTTTTTTCGTTTTCTTCTAAGAAATAAAAAATTTTCTAATTAATAACTTTGAAAGCAAAAATACCTTTAAGAAATAAAAACCTTTAAAAGCTAATACATAAATAAATGTGCTGAAATTACGGATATTGAATGGATTTTAAAGGGCCTACTTCATAATTCCTATAGGACACGGTGGACATTTAGAGGATGGACCAATTCGAGAAAGCGTTAAGTAAAAATAACCGCAAAAAAGTCTGAAGTAACTCGTGCGAAGAACAGGATTGGGTCATGAAACCAAAACCACCTTCTGCAATTTTTTACTACTTATAAAAATGGATTATAAAGAGCCCTTTTACACTTACTTGGTCTAAAAGCTTTTCAATTTTGTAACTTTTTAGTATTATTTATATTTAATGTAGGCAATTTCCTTTAAAACTTTAATAGGCTTTTTAAAGAAAGATATTGATGCAGAGGGAAAATGCCTAATTCTTTATGAAATCGTTGCTTTTTCGGATTTAAAGTGCTGCGAGATAATTTGATTTTCTTCTGCCCCTGAAATGAAATTCATTTTTTGTTTTGGTTTCAAAAACTTTTGATTTGCAGAATGATTACAAAAACGTTAAGTCGAGTTTGTTATGAGTACGATATTTTTTCTCATGACTTTCTCAAACTGGAAAATTACTTCCTCAGAGTAGATTAAAAATATGTGGTTAAGGAACACTTTTAAATAAAAGTTTTTTATTTGTAGTTTCAATTAAGGGACCGAAAGGATAAAATTCGTTAAACAAAAGTTTTTTTAAGAAAATTTACAAAATCTGAGAGGGAGAAAATCAAATACAATAGCCTTCCTTCGAGAAAAAAAAGAAAAGGTATAAAGGGCACATCCGAGCACGAACTTGGGGCTAGTTTTCGGAAGCTCAGCAAAAATTTCTCTAAATAATTCCATCCTGTTATAATTCGCCTCGGTTTTGTATTTTTCCCACTGTGAAACGACTTTTGACACAATGAGTTCATGTTTGAATAAAGTTTTGCGGTGCACCCAGCTGGACAATGAAACTTAAAGCAGCTGCGGTTGCCTTTGGGAACTTTTAATAGAGCAATGGTTATGTTTTCCAAGCCGGAAAGAGGGAAAATCTTTTAATGAGCATAGGGCGGTTTTAAGTCATTAAAAAACCATATTTTATACATATTTTCTAGTCCAACGCAACCTTATCAAAATTCTTTTGTACCTTTAACAATTCCAGTGCTACCAATGTGGTTGCTTGCTTTTGAATATAATTAAAATTAAAATTTATAGTAAACACGAGCTAACTTCTATGAATGATTCGGATGGCGACGATAGCACGTATTAAACATTTATATTTTAAGGGCGAACTCGGTATGCAGCATTTACACTATGCTAAGTTGCACCAGTAATTACAGAATTGTGTTGACGGGCGGTATAAATTAACACGAAATTATTTAAACCCCAGTATCCTTTTGACTGGAAAATTGGCTTCGCAGATCAACACAGAATGAAGTGCGATCTCGGGACGCCAAAATTACTAATACTTAATTGCTTGGATTGATTTAAATGCTTTAATGTTTTCAGGTTTGTGAGGTGTTGAAGTACATTTTATTCATTTTTACTACCACTTAATTTGAGTTTTAATTACTTAAACTGCAACTGATTCAGGACGACACCAATTTATTATAAAAATTACCCATATTTTAGTAGAAGTATTATTTTAAAAACTCTGTTTCGATATATTTACTTCTTTTGTAAAATTATAATTCGATCACGTGAATATGAATATGAATATTTCCGCCGAAAACGCTGATATTTACAAAATTATCATGCGTTGAAGCAGTTAGGTTCAATTTGATTTCGATGTAAACATACTTTACTTCTTCTATGTAAGTTAATACTAAAGAAAATTCCATAAGATACAAAGTTAAGCATTATGCAATGGTCAGAGAGTTTAATTACAACCTGTAACTTTTCACAGCCCTTTTCGGAACAAAAAATAATTTAATAATGATTTAATATCGTTTTTCCTTTTTACATTCAAGGAATTGTATATGGAAATTTAGTTAGATAGCAAAAATACGAATAATCAAAATAATCGTGGCGTATGATAAAATTAAAAACACTTCTTGGTTCGAAATATTTAACGATAGTTTGCAGAAGAAAAAATGTTCTCGTTACCTTAAATATTTTTTAGGTAAATAAGATAGACTTCATCCTTAGAAAGAAGTTTTTAAAGGACTGGGCTCGATAAGCTAATTAAAGAGGCCCCAGCGAGATTCAGGTTAAATTGACGAATAATAAGCAAGCATTATTTGTTTAAAAACAAGCCATGTTATAGGTATCAGAAATTGTATTGATCATTTGAAAGAATGAACAAATCCCAAAAACAAAAGCAGTTTGCACATTTGCAGATTCACCCCTATTTGTCGAGACCTCAATTGTTGAAATCTATCAAGAAATCTGGAAGGAGTTCTGCTTATACAAAACTAAACTCTCTTAGCGTCATTGTTTTACAAACTAAAAATTTTTTTTGGGTATAAGCGACATAAAGTACCACTTTTATTGTTATTTTATATGAATTATGTACTCTCATAAAAAACAAACTGATAAATTGTGAAAAACGCTAAAAAAACATCAGAAAACTGGCCCTAGTCCCTTGCCTGTGCCCAGGATTGCCGATAAGACGATAAAGAAGAGCTAAAGACAAAAATTCAATAATATATCATTTTAAAGTTTTCCAGTGACCACTTTTATGTAGATTTTAACTTAAGTTAAGGCAGAAACAAAAAGATCTTTGTATATAAGATTTTTTGGTGCTCTTAAATATTCAAAGTTACAAATCGATCTCATATTAAAAATCCTTCTACTAGTACACTTTTCTTTTAATGAGAGTAATAAATGGGCCGAAATTTTGAAAAATAATAAACATAGCAATTGAATAATGATTTATGCAGTTCTTTAAAATTCATCGAGCTTGTGATTACTCCTGGATATGGTGCATAATTTTTCATGAAGCATTTAAATTTCAGAAAAACTCTAAAAGGGCAGGTGTATTTATTTGGTATGAATGGTATGATAAAGAAACGACGGAATAGCACTTCTCCTTTACGTAATTGAGGCATCATGGCGTCTAGTTTATAAACAAGGTTGTATTCGACAGGTCAATCAACGAAATTTACCAAAAATTATAATAAAAATAAAACCTTTTAAAAATTGCCCAAAGTTACCCACATTAAAAGGAATTGCTTGAAAAAGGAGGCCATAAAACCAAAGGTGCTTGAACATCCCATCACCATTCTCATTTCTTCATCAACTCTAACAAATGAGACGTTAAAGCGACGGAGATGATTCATCCGCCTGTCTCTTCCAGATTCTTTAATAAAACTTTTCCAAGTTGCCTAAATTAGGTGTCTTGCGGCTCATTACGCTGCCATCCAACACCTCATAAAGTTGAAATTAAAATTGAAAACTTCGCCCGCCCCGTAATTTTTCGTTGCTCCCTGTGAAATTCTACAGTAAACAAAAATATTTCCACGTCTCTAGGGCAAATAGCGTCCTTAGAGAAATCCTGACTAGTAAAAAGTTTCAACAATAGTTCGTTGAGATGCATAGTCTCTTTGTATTACCTTTTTTCAGACTCAATCTCGTTATAGCGTACGGTAAATATCTCATCAGACAACTTATCACGTCGCGTGACACTTTTTGTTCTACCCTATGAATCTTCAATGTAAAGTAACAAGGGACGGGCTTTCGACTGGGATTAAACAAGCACAGGAAGTAAAAGAATCTCCACGTAGGTATTGCATTCACTCATATGCACGTATGCAGCCATAAGTCGGAAGCCATTTATCCATCCTAGATTAGTTATCTAGTCGTGACGTGGCAAACTGTGACTAATGAAAAATTCACGAAATCGGCGAGTGGGTTACATGGGCATTCGAAAAAATCGAGTGAGTATTTTCATGTGTGGCAAAAAACAAATAATTCCGACTCCGATTGTTCTATAAACGAACCATGCAGACGTGGATCTTCACACCACCGACTAATAAAAATCCCTGAAAAGGGAAAATCCAGCATATATAGCTTTTTATATTGCATTCATATCAGGGCAAGTGGTTTTTACAGCCTCAATGGGCATATTTAGCCGGGCTGCGTTTTTATGAATGGTGGGAAGAATTAAAAGGGGTTTTTATCAAAAAAAAAAAAAAAAGGAATTATGTATTAAAATAAATTGTTAAGCTTTGGCTCTGCATTTGAAATGTGCTTTGATATATTCTTTTTTACGTTAGCAAACTGCGGGATATTGGATGCTATAATATTTATGAAAATGAAGCTGTGACAAAAGCGCATCAAATTTTAATCTTGCTGAAAATGTCCGATATTTTTCGGGACTCTCATAGAATTTTCAATTGATTTTTAAAATTAAAAGTGTATTGCAAGTGATAATTTCAGGGAAATTACATTTTTTCAAAGGTTTTCAAATTCTATAATACATTCTTCGAATAGAAGAATTCCAATTCATTTGTAATTAAGAGCTCGAAGTCCAGAAAAGTCCAAAAAAGTGTAAGAATAAATTTAATAATAATCGAACTGAATTTTTCGGCAATATAAAAAAATAAATTTGGGGGTCGGTTTTATTTTGTGGCATTTAAATTGAGTGTATAATCTGCGCATTGTTTTGTTAAAGTAATACTGTACACTGATGGATTTTTAATCACTTAATGACTCGACATCAAACTAATGAGCTGTCGAAAATCGTTGTCATTACTCGAAATAATAAAAATATTAACCAATTTTATTTTTTAATTATCCTCATTGACTCACTGTGTTTTTAAAAACACTTTTAAAAAAGTAGTAGTTGTGATCGCTGAGTTTGCAATATTTTAATTATTTTTAAGATTTTAAGTAAATTTATCATTTGTTTATGTGTGATTCGGGAGTGTGTGTAATATAAAAAAATTAACAAAATGCCAAGGTTTGAAAAAAGGTACTTATTTTGGCTCCAAAAACCAAAATAGTTTATAACTGTATATGTTTTATATTATTAACAACATAAATTCAAAGAAGCTTTTTTAAGCAAGGTATATTCAATTATTTCATGTTCCAAAGAAATGTTTGTATGCAAAAATTATATTTTTAAAAAATGAGTGTTTTATTACCGCTCAAAGATGAATATCTCTTTATAGAGACCCTTATCTTGAAATATTTTCTAAAATTGAATAATGCTATAGCAAAACTAACGAAAATAAGAAAGTTACAATGTACAGGAACATAAAGACTAAAAGTTAAAAGTGATTATTCTCTAAAATCACTTGCGGAAGAACCAAAAATGCTTTTAATTGACTGTCGACATAATCTTTTCTCATTTTACTCTACATACCCAAATTAAACTCCCTAAGTTTAAACTTTCTTAAGTTCTTAAAATTTATTGCTTTGTCACAAAAGTCAATTTTTATTAGAGAGTTTTAAACCACACAATTACGAAAATCGCTTGTAATTTTCATTTTCCCTTAACCTCACAAAGAAAATGCCGACATTGGAACCGTACTCCGTTTAGAGGTCCTTTAAAATCTCGACGAGCGTATCTATTAAAAATGCATATGTTTTTCCACAACAGCATGGCTAAAATAATATGACTTTTAGGAAGTTTGGAAGATACATAAAACTTATACATTTTATATCATTCAATTATTGTTTGATTGCGCTTTCAGCAAGTTCGCCATTTTAAACAAAAACGCGTAACGTTTTCTTTCTTTAAACCCTTAAAGCACCGTGGTTATGTGTTTGTACTTAAAAAAAAAAAATTAAAAATCAAAAGCAAGCGCGACATCTCGACAACGGGTTTTTTTATTTTTCATTCAATTAAAATAAACTCACGGTCGACACTTTTCACTGCAACGGCGGGTGCAGCGTGGGGTGATAAACCACATCAAAAGGTCATAACATACGTCAGGCGAGCATTTCATAAGTCCAACGAAATTAGTATAATATAAAACTGTGAGTGAAATGTGACGCATTTCCCGGGTTAATCTTCTTGAGTGACATGCGACCTCCCCGGCTGTGTTTTTTTTTTATTTTTGCTTTATTATTTTTTTGCTAGTTTTTTTTTTCCAGCCCCGAGGATGGATGCATCTCATTTATCATGACTGGCTTGTCGCTCTTTACACTTGTTTCTGCATTTTTCCGCAACGAACAAGATGAGGAAGATGAAGTGGAACCGGCACTGTACCGCGCTCCATCCATTAAGACGATTAATGTTGACCCAGCAAGGTCCTTGGTCTTAGTTGTTTGTGAATTGCTCAAAAAGAAACGAAAATAAAGTAGAAAATAATGTTTCCATATAGCCTCTTTCGCAGCGGAGATCTGCCCACTTGAATTGAAACCCCTGAAACCAGGATTGTTGTGGCCTGACCAGAACATCCGTCCAATCCCAATGTTCTTTCATTTCAGTAGCGAAATAATTCGATTATGGAATTTAATTGCACACGAGTGCCAAAATAAATCAAATCAATTGGTTTTGTACTGTAGTCGCACTTTTAGCGATTGGGTCAAATTCGGTTGTCCAAAATGCTTCACTACATAGAGCCTGAGGTCCGTTGGCTATAACTGGGTAAATCACGTAGAACCCGAACACTTTGCTGAATGCTCATTAAAAGTATTAATTGAAAACGAGCAAATAATAACAAATAGTGCGAAAATATTTAAAGCTCGGGAAATAAATTTTCAACTGGAATTAAAATTGATGGAATTCTATCAGCTAGTTCAAAGGACTGGTCTCTGGTCTGCGAAAGTACCATTAATCGCTTTTCTCAGCATACCGACAGTGTGCAGAAAATGGCGAGGGCGGGAGGGAGTCTACATTTAATGAATTTCCCTCCGGATACCACCACCGTCCCGCACCCCATAAACTTTCTTACGATAAAACCAAGAAACATTCAAGGAATCGAACTTTGTGTCAATAGAATCTAATGATCGCAACGACGGCAGGACGCCCCAGAAATTTATTGCCCCACATCAAAGATTCGAACTCGTCAAGATGACTGATTACCGCCAGAAGCAGGGCGACGCAACTCAATCCACTGTAGACTCTTGTTCCGAGGAACTTCGATTGAACCTGCAATTGTTTTGTTGCTCCCATAGAGGCCCTCATACGTACTCTGACTTAAGTGACGAAGTGTTTATCGAAGTCGTTAAAGGAGAAGTTTGCTTAGGAGGAGCCCGCTTAATGTAAATTACTTTAAGTGGCTGCAGCCCCGGGTTCTTCTCGACCTGTTCTAGTTCTACTTCTTTTTCATTACTATCCCCACATTTGAATTTCTCTCCTTAATAATCTGACAGATCCCGAATGTCGATTCTGTCTGGGACCACCCTTTTCTCCCTTAAGAAGAAGCGAATGAAAAGTTTCCAGGGAAAAGGATATGTTCCCGGTAATGCCGCAATTAAATCAGCAAAATACGATAATGGTCCGAGCGTTTTTATCTGCACTTAAGCGGATCTCGTGCAATCCACTCAGATTGGTGAGTGAAAAGCACATGCTGCAAAGATGTCGAAATTATGCAAATGGACAATATTTCCCCGGGATTCCATGGGCTTTTGGCCGTCTGCTCCCGGATTCCTGTGGGGGTAATCATAAGTTTTCCATAATTGAAAAATCCTGTGTGGTATGAGATCTTTGCATATTTTTTGCAATTATTGATGTTTTTGAAACTATTTTTCGTGCTCTAGAATTGATTAAATTGCTTTTTGCTTTTTCATTTCGTCATTATAATATTTCATGAATATCAACAATAATGGTAATTTTTTATGTAATTGAAAAAAGCTCATATAAATGAAAATGCAAGGGAAGGTCTCGAAGTGTGTAGCACACACAAATGACATCGAAGGCCTTTTCAGAGCATGTCTTTGTTTATAAGACCACAGTCGACGACCATTTCTTGTTCAGATTTTATCTTAAAACCGTAATTAAATCTAAACACAAAGACCGATAAAAGTGCTTCTTTCAGTTAGTGCGATTTGTTGAAGTCATCCGCAAAGTTTAATAAAAGGAAAACATCTAGGTCATAGGAAAATCACAGGTTCCTTAAAGCGTGTTAAATTGTTTCAGGTCAGTCGCTGTGGTTTAAAATATTATGCAATTTAAAAAAAAAAAAATAGTTTTGAATTTAACCGTGTTTAGAGCTTTTGATTCGATTATACACGGTATTACCTGATTTTGCTCTAATTTCTATACCTTTCTATCAATTTTTGGGGGTTTTCTTACAGCGTTTAGAAAATTAGTGACAAAACCTATTTTTTTCTTTAAATATTCGCTTTAGTATTTTTTTCTTCAAATAACAAAACAAAAGAGTTTCTTAAAAATCAAGATTATTATTGATTAAAAGATCGATTTAATGACAATCTACAAAAGAATACAAGTGATATTTTTATACTTTTTGATACGAATGTTGTGTCCACACAAGGCGTAAACGTTTATATCTACAAATGGCTGTGAAAAAGGTTTCACAAAAAGAAGTTATTTTTCAATGAGAAGAAAAGCTTAACGCCTTGGATCTCTACTTTTACAGACTTATGATTATCAAATATATTGAAGTATTTTCATGAAAAATTCTCTGCTAGCATTTAAACCCTTATAAAGAAATTCTCTTGCAGTTCTTGTGACCAGCTTGAGGATTTTAGTGGTACCGAACAGAAAATTAGTAAGATTAAGTTTCCAGAATTTCCGAAATACATCCGGTAAGAAAAGGACTACAAGGAATCTTTCAACAAATCAAAATGCTCAGAAGATTGAGGCGTTTATATAATACCTCATCCGGAAGTTGTATGAAGCCTTAGACAAAGGTTTTAAGCTCGAAATACACAGCTCTAGAACTTTTGTGCTGGGAAATAAGGAACCACCCTTTTGCAGCATTGATTGCTCTAAATTTCATCCACATTATGTGCATTGTGCAATATATCACCACAGCCGACAGTCACCACCCCGGGCCGAGGAGAGCTCAGGCAGGGATGCCAGAGATACTTTAGGATGACAGCGGCTTTGCATAATAAAGCCGCCTGGCTTCCACAGCTTCTACAGCATCTACTCCACTGTCGAAGCTTAGGAGCCAGCATCGAACACACGCACGCGAGCTTTTCGGAACAATGAATCTTAAGGGAATCTTATCCTAGACCTTATTTCTTTCTGCTCTCCTATTGACAGAGTGCTTGAAATGGCTTCCTCTTGTAACGTAATTTTCTAAATAAGCATCACTACTGTATAAAACGATTTCGTTATGCAGTTGGCTGCAGGGGACGCGCAGTACAAAGATGGCCTCAGCCTTATCTGTTTAGATTGCGGCACGGAACGGAATTAAATGTAAATGATAAGTGCTGTTGTACTGGCGCTTGTCCGAGTTTCTTTTCTATAACAAACTCCCATCAATAGAACTGGGATTTCGAGTTGTTTGCATTAGTCTTATCGAGATGGACAAAAAAGTCGTATGAATCTTTAAGGAGATTTAATTTTGGTGCAAGAATATATTGACCGAATGCCCATGACTGCAATCTGTGGTAGGGGTCTAGAAAAGGTCTACCATTAATTACTTAGTTAATTTAGTAAATGACCTGATGGAATTTACGAAGGAATTCTAGGATAAAAGTTTGAATGGGGTATTCTCATTGTCTTATTATGCAGGCACCTCAGGATGTTCGCTATGCTTTGCTCCTAATTTTGCCTGCCTTAAGAACACAACCATTTTTAGGGTTTTGCACCCGAAAAAGCATACCTCCCGCTTCATAATTGACCATTTACCTTCTACGTGATGTGTCCACAAGCAATCCAAATATACCATAATCTCTCTAGATAAACCTTGGGGCATTTTTTCTCAGAACCTTCATCCCTGAGTGGAATATTAATCGCCAGGAAAAGGTAGAAAAGCAGTCTTTGATGTGCAGAATTTGTGTTAATAATAAATGCCACCATTGGGACTAGCGGTTATTCATGGCGAGAAAGAATATCTTTTCGCCGGTTTCAGTTGACACGCCGGGAAGGGGAATTAATTTCGAGTTAAATATATTGCATTTGGGAAAATCAGGCGTTGGTATCCTCCCTAAGGTGTGATTTGGAACTTGCGACTACAAATCTGATTTTTCAAATTAGTTAACGTACATATGTGAGAAAACAACCTCATTAGTATGCCAGAAGGAAATTTCTATCCCTAAAAGTTATAAATTGATAGATATTTTTAAAAAGTCATTAACTTTTATAGAGTTGAAAGTATGGAAAACTATTGATAGCCATATTTACTCTTCTTTTTGGACAAAACACTTTCATCTCCATGATATTTTGTCTTTGCAGTTCTATCGATGATGGCTTATCATGCGGGTCCAGCTCGCTCTTAGGGTTTACTTAGGGGTTTAGAAAGATAGAAATACTATTACTATTTATACAATACCTATCCATAACCCATTTCGTAAAATATAAGTTACAGACAATGTTTTGAAGGCTTTAAACCAAATTGAAAAAATTAGTAAAATTTAATTTCGATCAATACAAAGTTCGCCAAGACTTGTAAATATAAACATGAAAGAATAAATTTAATATCTAATCTAATGCTAACCAAGTCCTATTCTAAATAAATTAAGGATACTAACATTTGAAATAACTTGCGAGTTGTGATAGTTATGAACAAAATTTTTTGCTATTGCTTTAAAAAAGTTTTAATATACGTGAATTTATCAATTCTTCTAAGAATAAAGATTAATAATGAAAATATATAACAAAACCAAAAGAAATAAAATTCCTACTGAACATAGTGAAGCGAAAGGATAAATATAAATTATGCAATATTACTTTTCAACTAACAATAAACTTATTAGTTAAGGTAGTGTTATAAATAGTGGAAATGATATAACAATTGTTAAAATTCATATTTTATATTGTACTTTTACATGTGTTTTTACACATTTTTCTATTACCTTATATTTACCAAACTTAGAACTGACAACAAATATGCATCTTTTTAGAGTTAATATTCCTACAGGTTAGTTTAAATGTGCATGTAAACAAAGAGAAACTCTTCAAGTTAACCAAGGTTCATTCTTTAACCTTAACGCAATCTTAATATACGATTTGCAGTGCTTAGAAATACTTACGAAACGCTAAATTTAGTCCTCTGTAAACTGTTTTATATTTAATGGTATTAATACAATTGCAGCGACGAGCAACTAGAATAGAATAGAGCAGGTCTAAAACTAGAACAGAGCAAGTTTTGTATTTTACAATTGATATGAAATTAAAAATTGAATCAGAACGGGGAAATAACTTGAACCCATTTTAAAATGCATCTCTTCTGTGTACTGCACCTCCCTTTACAAACGCTTATTTCTTAATATTAAAGTATTTCCCATTAAAAGCCCCTTTGTTTGTAAAATAACAATGGCTCATTTTACATTCAAGAGAACTAAGATCGGAAAATGTAACGCTTTCCTCTGCTATTGTGTACACATGCATACATAAAATATCATTTCACGTTTACAACCGTAGCAACTGTGTTTAAATTAAATTAAATGCACTTAAATCTGTTTTTAAATGAAACAAATAAATTGCATGCACATAATTTACATCCCTTCATACTTCTAACATGTTTAACAACTCATAATTTTCCCCCTATTTGATATCACACAAAAAAAAAAATAATAAATATAAAAATAAAATTGCATACACACACCAACGCTCAACAGTCTGCTCGCATCCATCACATTTTTGAACGATTCAAGTTATTTAATAATTACTAACGATTTTGCTAGTACGAGTGCTAACATGCTAAAAATTTGAATATTTTGAAATATTTTAATGCAAATTTTGCTTTCTGGCCGGAACGAAATATATTAAATTTGGATGCATGAATTAGGTAAACTTTTGGATGTCTGCTGCATCGTGGTTATCGCAGATGGAACTTTGATGGATAGCTGCATACGTGAAAGCACAGTGCATGCCGCATGTCATAGTTTGGGTCCATAACTAAAATTTAGATTTATTTGTTTGTTGAATGTGGTGAAGGCATGTGGGAGCATGATAGTTTTACTTAGCTCGTCGAATGCCCTTTTGTAGTACCTCAGCCACCGAAGTGTGAATGCATATCACAAAGGAATGAATTTTTCAAAACCCTCATTTTTTTCTGTATCGGTTTATGTTGAATCTTTTACATACGTGCACTCTCAGAGCATGATCATTTTTCACATATGATTTAGAATTTGAGTAGATGTCATTACATATTCCTTCATTTTTATTTCTCTACATATTTTACTATCAATTTTAGTATACCTTTTATCTTCACAGCAATTCTTTCTATAATTTACTTCACTAATGAGTTATTAAATATTAAAGACTCTTTTTAAAATTATTTTTTTACTTCTCTTTCCCCTTCAGTCACTCCCTTTCCATGAGTCAAAAGACTTATCAATCTTAATGTGAATGTCTAATAATTTTCATCATTTAAGTGTTTTTTTTTTTCTTTTCTCACCGTGATTCATCTATTATAATTAATTATTCTCTAAACATTAGAAAAGAAACATGTAACGTTATGAGGCAAATTTAGTTGAACCGAAGAAAGAACGTAAAATTTTACTTATTTCGATAATTATAAACAAATTGCATGCCTTATATCGCTTTCATTCATTTTCTTATTTTATTTTCATTTTATTTACCAAAATAATAACCTAATAATTTGAAATTTCTTAAAAATACATGAAAAAAAAAAATCAGTAAAAAAAAAATATATTTTTGAATATTTTAAAATTTTTAATTTTTATACTTCTCGGTTCTTTAGTTTTTTTGTTGGTAGCATTATTAAAAAGAATTAAAAAAAAAATAAAGACTAAATAACGATTTTTTGGAACTGATTTATTACAATGCTTCTTATTCTCCACCCCCGTTTCCGCCCACTTTGGTGTACGCAACAGGTGGACTTGCGACATATGGACGAAAAGCAAGGGAGCAATATCGTTGATGTTGGGGTAGACCTATCAGAATTTTATATGTCCGTCGAATGGGACATTCTGGAAGTACCTGCAGTTAGGTGAGTTTTATTGCCTTGATTGAGATTCGTTTATCTTTCTCCTTCCCTTTTCATTTATTTATTTATTTATTTATTTCCAGGAACAATTGAGCAAATGGTCTTGTGTTCCATTTTTCTGATATTGAAGTAAAACTTATGGGGATAAAAATAAAATTTATGTCAATTGTTGACTTTTATTGATTTTATCATGAACCGGTTTTCCGTATTACCTAATTTGGTAGAATTTTTTATTATAGGATAAATTTTATCCAAAAGTTTGTTTTATTCATATCTTTTTTTATTACGGTTCTTCATCTATCGGTCCATTTATGCAAAACAAATATTTATTTTTTTTTTATATCTGCGCCAGATGGTAAAATTGATAGGGTCATATGAAACTGACCATAGTTTCAGTACACACTTCTCTATCCCGAAAACCTGATATAAAAAGTTTTTCATTATACGCTTCGTTATACTGAAGTTGATCGGAACACAAATTAAATTTTAGATTTCAGTTTAAATTAGTAACCATTTGAATAATTTTTCGAGTAACACACTTTTCGCTTTCTATTTTAACCATCAACCATAATAAACTTCAAATGGAGAAAAGCTCAAATTTATTGTCACTCTATCATAAATAAATGTTTGTCATCAAAGTGCCTCGTTTGACGGACCTAATTCAGATCGATTGAACATATTTATTTATTTCGAAAATCTTTACAAAAGTACTCAAACTTTTATGAATAATAAAAATATTTTTACTCACTAGAATAATCTTTTCTGTTTTTGTTTTAAAAAACTTCTGGTAGATTTTGAAGAAAAAAAGGCTTATTCTTCTATTACGAGAAAAGCTTTGGGTAATTGAAAATATTTTTCACAAAGCGAACGAAACTTATTAGAGACTTTTTTTTTCAAAATGTGTTACAGTCTAAAAGAAATAACATTTAAATTAAATCTTTACTTCAAAAATCCAATTTTATAAATTAGTCCAGAAACAAAAGCTTGCTGATGTCGGTTAGATTTGTGGTAAATCTATTTATGAAGACTTTCACATTAAGAACAGATTCACAGCACCGACCTCGTGTCTCAGTAAGTCGAAAATGTAATTCCATTAAAATGTCACCTTAATTACAATCCCCGAGCATGCTATTTCTGAAAATGAGAAAAGTTTTTATGTCACCATATATGTAATTATATAAATCCTGAAATTCAAATGTTTGAAACTTTTCTAATTATTCAATCTCGGCTTTTCCCAATTAATTTAATTAGTTCGATTGGTTTTTATACTTCAAATGGCATTTGTAGCAGTGTGTCTCAACTCTTTCTTATTTTATTTATACGTGTTAATCTTAACACTAATTTCGACTTTAAACTGCTATTTAAAATCATCCCTATGATTGTTCTTTAATCGCACTCAAACTGCTGAGCCGGTTGGTCTAAAATTGATGGATAGAGGTTTTAAGCTTTCCTTGTCTGTTTGTATGGCTGTTCTTTTACCTGTTCTTTAAAAATTAAGGAAATGTTATTGGACAGAAATCTTAGGATATTCCATCCCAGTGGTTCATAAAGCAACTTAAAATACACACTGTAACTTCCTTTACCTGCCCGTCTATTCATTTTCTTGTTTGCTATTTCAATGTACCAACATTGCGATATGGATTTTTGTAAAACTTTTAAATAGCTGCCAGGCTAACTTAAAACATTAGACACTCCTCCTCCTCATCTACTTATCAGACTATACGGAGTTTGTATACGGAGTTCTTAACAAAAGTTTGTATTTCTATAAAGCCGCAATAAGACCGATATTGCGTTTTTTTCGGTTCATTTGTAAATACCTGTAATATGCCATTTATATTTCCATTAAAAGATCGTAAAAGTTTCACCACAAAGCGCCAAAACCGCAAAAGTTTTATTTCTGATAATCCCCTGCGAAGTTGTTAAATGGCGCTTGGGATTGGACAGCAACCACATCATTGGCACCCAACAACTTTTAAAACGTGTCTGGAGTCGGCAACTTTACTCATCGGCAATTTTATGTTTTTTCATCATTTGGGGGAAAAAGGGGAGGACCTTTTCCTGCAATGATTTTACAGGCAATTGTTACTTAGCTAGACTGGCTTAAAGTCGGTCCAACTTGATGTGGACGGATTTCCTTGAGGCATTCATACGCAGGGAATATTGTCGGAACTTTCTTTAGGCGCTTCTCATTTTGCAATTTCGCACGATTAAGTTTTTGTGGCCCATTTTTGTATCTCGACACTTGAAGAAAGTGGGTACTTTGTCGCAAAAGTATCACAGAATTGTCATTGTCCTTTCTATAGTCCTGCCAGTCGCTCATAGTTAAAATGAATGCCAGCTACCGAGTTATGGAAATTCAAGCCATTTACTCGGAATTGTTCCATAGGAGTTCATTGGTCTTTAGAATCCCTCTGTGGTGGGTGCTTCGTATCATCCCAGTATTCTACCGCTTTATTCCCGCTCGATTCCCATAGTGTCTCCCGTCACAGTATTAATCGACCTGTTTTGAACTTCTCTTTGCAGAAATGAAAAGTTCTATACGTGCTGTGATGAACCATATTTGGATATTACGTTCAACATTACAATGCGAAGGAAAACCCTGTTTTATACGGTTAACATTATCATCCCCTGCATGGGTATATCATTCTTGACGGTGCTCACATTCTACTTGCCATCGGATAGCGGAGAAAAGGTGAGTCGTTCCATTTTATATTCTTTATTAGTTTCTTCCCATTTCGAAGATTGTTGGGGTTATTTGATTTCACCGATTATTTTAAACCTGTTTACGGTATATTCGGTTTATTGCAATTGAATTTGGGATGCAAAAATCTACAATCGTTAGATATCACATACAATACAAAATTCCAGTTGCAAATGTTAGAATAACTTTGGAGACCTGTAATAAAAACTTTTACTTAGCTTGATACCCCAAATCTGGAATGAGAGATAAAAATCAATTGTTATGAAGGACTTCAAAAATAAATTACATTGTTTTTGTCCTTATAAAAATTATATAATTAACAGAATCTATTTGATAATAGTAGATATTATTTCCTTCTGGGAAAGGTATTGAGAGAAGTTCTAGTCGAATAAGTTTGCAACATAGGGAAAATAATTAGTTTAAAATTACGAAAATTTTGTAAATATTTGCCTTCCAATTACTTAAAATAAAACAAGTGAAATTTATTTCCTTATTCTTATGAAAATATTTGTTTTTAACTAAAATTTGCTTTTAATTTTACGCGTATTTGCTCGAAGAAATTTTTGAAAGAAGATTGACAATCTAAAAATTAAATGTAAATAAATACTATAAGTAAATAGATATGAGAATTGTATTTTTAGGAGTTTAAGATTAGTAATTTTAATTTTAAATAATTTAATTGTTTCTAGATATAAATGGGTTTTTGCTGTGTTGCACTTTGCCTTTCGATTATACATAAAGAATTTTAAAATGCTTTTATAATTGTGTCGTATTCATTTATTATAAAAATAAACACATAATAAATGAGTTAACAAACAATAAAGAGGTCTGAAATAAAAAGATTCCATTTTTGCAAAATGCTGGAATATTAAATATTAAATATTATTCTCTAAAAGTTAAAGTAGATAAGAATTCAAAGTATGGTATTAATTGTAATAAAACTTTTAATTGTTTTCCCTCAACTGTGTACAACCTTTTATTAGTTTCGATTTTTTGTACCTGCCTTAGCATACCTTTAATCTAAATTTTCCTCAATTTAGAATAAGAGACATCTTTATCCCTTAATCTTAATTAAGCTACACTATAAAAAAATGTAATAAATTCTCTTAATGGACAATTTGATTATACTTTGTCCTTTGCAGGTAACACTGTCAATATCAATTCTTATTAGTCTCCATGTGTTCTTCCTGCTGGTCGTCGAGATCATCCCACCAACATCGCTAGTAGTGCCTTTATTAGGCAAATACTTAATATTCGCCATGATATTAGTTTCCATTAGGTAAGTATACGTTGCGAAGCAATTTCTCTGTTGTTTAACAAGACAGTCATGGACATTCTCCGCATGATCCCTATTGTTCTTTTTTTTTTTGGGGATAAAATCCCTCCGAGATTCCTTTTTATGTTGCAGTAGCAGTACCAGACGACCATAGAGATTCTGAAGATTATACGAGGAACCCTTCGAGCCGGGTTTTGGTGCTTATCCAGCTGGGGCCATGGAGCAGAGACACTTTCTAATTACACCTCATCATAATAAAAAAAAATAAAATAAAATAAATAAAACATAAAATAAAAGAGGCAAGGAATTTGCCGCCTCGGGGAAAATGATAAAAAATTCACCGCCATTTATCTTTCTTGCTGAGCATAACTTGGAGTGTTCGTTCTACTTAGCACTAGAAAAACTCCGGGAAAGGCGCAAGATGTGCGGCAACGGTGGTTTTAATGTGAAATCAATAAAACTGGAATGTAAAGTGTCATGATGTTGGCGTCTATTTATTAGGGGATTTTTTATTGTGCTAAACGGCTTCTATGTATGGATGTATTGCTTGCATCCCTTAGATTTGCCTCTCAACGTCTTCTATGGAACGTACGGAGAATTAGATTGGAGGATGCGGGATGCTGAAATGTAGAATTCGTCTTTTTTGGCGCTCCTTTCTTCTCCAACCGTACTCCATAGCTGCTTGACAAATGACTACGAAAAAATTTGATAAGGAAGTATGCTAGAAGATAGCAGGAAACATAAATGATATTTTTGAGAGCTTATCTTATCGTATCTTTTACGATAATTTACATATCGGATGACCTAGTACTCTCGCGTTTAAATGATTCGTGATTTCTTTTATAATATCAGTTTTTACCCACGAAATAATAGGAATTTGGGAGTTTTTATTGTAGCCAAGAAAATATAAAGGATAAATCTGCTACACAATTAAACTGATATTTTTGGTACATTTTGGTTTAGCCCTTAATTGGAAAGTAAGTGATACTTTCAGCGTATCCCTTAGATTGCACATATGAATTCCTTGATTTGATACTATTTTAGAATTTCTCATATTTGTAATTAGAATCACTTTTCGTAACATATAAATAAAAGTAAAGGAGGACTTATTTTTAATAATTTTATGCAAATTTTTTCTTAAAGTCTGCTGTACTCTCTTGTTTATTAAAAATACAAAATAAAATTTATTTGATATAGCAGAAAGTAGTGATATAGTTCTACCAAGATAAATGTACATTTGTACTTTCTAAATCGAAAATTAAATTTGTATAATTATTTCCCATAATGACCCTGCATATTACTAAAAACTTCTTTATTTAAAATTTTTATTATAGCTTATCTTTAGATTATGATTTCGTCCACGCTATGCTGACACAAAAACAATGAAAAAGTTTTATAGTTCACATATTCGTACACAATAATGAAAGTGCCATGACTCATTTAGTAATTTTCTTTTTATCCATTTAAATTAAATTTTTAAAAAATGACAAAGGGACAGATTTTTAATATGTAGAGTTAGAGATTATATTTTAAATTGAATTGAAAATGAAAGTTCTAAAGGATTCCTCAAGGAAAGATGGGTTCAAATATCTTTTAAGATCCTATAAATTAACGACGAGAATGAACAAGACATCATATAAATGTTATCAATTTATTTTCAGGTGCTTGAAAAGTAGATACTTCTTATATAATAATTACACTTTCGCAGCTTTTGTCTGCACTCAATTCAAATTTGTGAAGAATTCTTTATGGAAATGAAATTGAAGCGCGAAATTTCGAATAAAACTTACTAAAGAAATCAATTCCGTCGCTTCAATATCTTTTAAACTCTACCGCGAACGTTTAGCTGTGATTACTTTCCCTGTGCCGAGCCATCAGGCTCATTCCTGTATAGGGTCGTCTTATGGACGTCTTCCGTTCCGGTTTACCGATTTCTTGCTAGCCTGGCAGCCTGCTCAATCCCAAAGTCCCTTTTACCTATATTTTTCAGTGCTTAGAATAGGTAGGTGGAATATGGAAGGTAGAAGGTACTTGGAGCTCTCTGAGGAGACAATAAGCAGTTGAACCGGAATGAAAGCTTTGGAGGATCCCTGGAAGTGGTTGGTTGGTTGAGTTCTTGAGCAAACAGTTCCTTCGGAATTTCCATTGGAATTGCAATGCAGAGAAGCAACGGGGGCACAAAAAAGCAAAAGAAGCAAAAAAAGCATAAAAATAAAATAAAAATAAAAACGAGAGGCCCAACCCTATCATCCAGCTGAGGATCGATTTTCGCCCATTTCCCAGTTGAAAACTCCACTTGGTTCCATCTCTGTTTCTATTTCCATTCCCATTTTCATCGTCGTTGGGGACTATGTTTCTTTTTATACTTTTTCAGCCGGATTACTCCATCCCGCCCCCGTTCCGTGTATCGTTTGAGCAGTTTGAAGAAACTCCTCTGGGCAAAGCAATTATGCGAGGCTGCATGATGACTTATAGGACTTGTAGGATACGAGAAGGATTAGCCGTGCCCGACCTATTCCTCCTCCGCGAACGCCAGAAACTCGGAAAAGTCTTCCTGTGCCTGGGGGCTAGATTTTTCTAAAGACATTCATTAACTGAGACTTTATGGGTTATTTAGTGACATGTCATCAAGTGGATCAAGTGGACCTTAATTATGCATTAAGAGCTTGCAAATGCGATGACTACTAGTCACCTCGGAGCCTTAAAACTCCGGGAAATCAACTGAGGCCGAAGCCTGAAGCCTGAAGTGGAGTTGACACTTCAAATTAGGTTTTGGGGCCAAAAGGCGGTACGGGGGAGTATTTACCAGAAGAAACTTTTACTTAATGCACTTCTTGCGCAAACAGGCAAGTTACCCTCTCTACTCCCACCATCCTCATAGTCATCAAGATCTTCAAGCTAGTTGGCTTTAGCTGCTTTCAACTTTCAGCTGAAGCAACTGCCTGGTGGGAATTTATTCCCGTACCGGAACCCTCTGAAGAGTCTTGCGAGGGAAGCGCATTACCAGAAGAAGACGACCAATGAAAAAGTAAATAAACAGGGGATTGCGGCGAAATGCTAAATGCGAAGAATGCTGCTCTCAGCAACACGTCAAGGACAAACAAGTCTTTCATTCCGCAAGGAGGACACTTCAGATGGAACCAGGGAGTACAAATAGTTGACTTGTCGTAAAGTTAGGTTGACTCCAAATCAAAGACCATTTCGGTTGACTGACACACTGTCAAGTGGGTGTTAAGTAGGCCGCCGCCAAATTGGAAAGTATGTCAGACAATGGATTTCTATGATACAGAACAATCAAATTGAAGTCTTCCTTGTATATTTTTCTTATTACCAGAAATATATGTGATATACTTTATTTTGCAAATAGTTCCAGTTTTAAGTAGGCATAGATAGAAAATAGTATTAAATATGAATTTCCAGAAAAGCTTTGTTTCGTTTCCAAGAATGGTACATACGCAAAGGTACAGCTGGCAACAGTTGAGACACCAACATTTTAGAGTTAGGACAGGTTTTATTCCTCATTTTATTGTCGATTGTTTAGTAAGAGAGACCAGCCTAACAATACGCCTAAATTAGAGGTAGCTAATAAAGGTCTGTAAAATATTATATATTACTTAAGCCTTCGATGATTTGAATTTCGGTTCCAATTTAGGACCAACTGAAAACAGATCTTTCGTTCTGTGAATTCAAAGATTTTAATTAACAGTCCGTGTAATAAAAGTGTCTTTTGTTTGTTCCAAATCCCTTTTTCCTTTAATTAAATACTTGTACTTAAAATTAATATTTTTGGAGTTAGTACAATTATGAACTGAAGTACAGGTGGGTAAGTGTGAAATCACTTCCTAGAAATTGCTAAAGACTTTCTAATTAAAGATACAAAACGGGCTAAACCAAAACGCTTCCAGTTGTTGTCTAGAAGGTTCAAGTCAACAGCGTTATAAATATAAATTGATTTAACCAACAGTATAATATTTATCGAATTAGAAATCCATATATATAACAATTATTGTCTTTTACTTAAAGAATTTAATTTTTTCTATGTATTCTTTTGCTGATTTCCATTCAAGATTCAATGAATTACTCATTTAGAGTTTCAGCATTGACCATCTGTCTCCTCCGCTTCTGGATCATCGTCATTCAATCAATATTGGGACTTTTATTGCGAAAAGCATCCATCACTTCAGTAAGTGGTGCTGCTAGTAGCTGACTATCGACTGTCAGTAAAATCAAATTTCGTAACTCATACCAGAGATAGTGATATCCGAGATCGGTGCAATATATCTTCCTGTTAGAAAGATAAATTCCTTGAAATGTGGGTAGGCTAAAAGATGGATTTAATGGACCAATTGTCTTTAACAAAGTTACGGATTCCCTTGACGAGTCAATCTTCTTAATTACAAGCCCTTTACGAGAGACATTAGTCCTTTAAATCAATCATCAAATGATCCGGAACAAGCATCATGCCACAGCATTCACAGTATCCTTTTACGAATCGTAACCTACATACCACAAATTCGGGTGACCGAAAGGTTTTGCTAACATGATCTGAAGTCAATGTCGACTACTTAAGCTACTTCCGGGTCGTTCGTTGCTAGATTTATGATCAAGTAATAACAAGTTCGAAATTCGTAATTAATTATGCATAAACTTATGGCCCTGCTGGTGGCACTATTATTATTAAAACGCCATCCAGCAGGCGTGGATTATAATTTATACGCCGGGGGTTCCCCGTTATTTGCACCGTCAACAATATTCTCTAAGGCTGCAGTCACAGTTCCGCCGGTGTGACGCTGCGGAATGTTTCGCTGGGGCCCCATTAAGGCTTGTGTAGTATATCGAAAAGACCATCACTACAAGGGAAGAATGGAAGGAAGGAAGGAAAAGGCCCTGGTTTTGTTGTTGGTATTGCATGGTCGGTCTGAGTTAAAGTTTCAGGTTAAGTTTCAGTCCGAATTTAGAATTCCGAATCGATTAAATAAACCCATATCCGTCATCAACATTCTGCCTGTGTTCCGCTTCATTACTACTGCACCTTGTGGGTATGCACTAATAAAATCAATAATTCCATTTCAAATTCCAGCATATGCGTTACTGTTGTTGTGCTCAATGTGCACTTTCGTTCGCCACAGACCCACAGGATGGCGCCTTGGGTCAAAAGGGTCTTCATCCAGATTTTGCCAAAGCTGCTGTTCATCAGAAGGCCGCAGTACAACTTCGAAACTAGGTGAGTACCTTGTCCCGTGTTAATTTTCATACTTCACCTCCTCTCCTCCGTATTTTGATAAAGGTGTTTTCAAGTAATCTATCAACAAGAACTGTAAGTGCCTTGAAATTGAGGATATCATCAATAAGCTTCACCAGAATGTAGGATTTCGAATCTCTGAGGGGCAGAATATAGTGGCTACGACGACTCTAGTATTGGGTAACCTTTGTCGCCACACCCCCCGATGATATTATAATTCAGTTGAAGAATTAATTTCCGGACACAGGGATTTAATTAGATTCTCAATCCAATTAAGTGGCTTTACTAGTGCTTTCTCGCACAAAATACAATTAGGCCTCCGTGATGGTCTGGGGTGTGTATACACTCAGCGAGTGAGTGAACGTTTCAAGGGCTTAACTTGAATTTATTGCCCTTTTGCCGAGCAGACACAACTGCCGAGTTGTTTGAATTTCTGCCCCGGAACAGCTCCAAGTACAGATTTTCATTTTGAATTAGTCTGTGCATTTTAACTACCATTAACTCGTAAATTCCAGATCCCGATCTTGATCTGTTGAAAACCCCTTTTTTCTACTTTCACTCTATTCCGTGCAGCACAGCAATTGCAATTAAAGCGGCAAAGCAATTCTGAATTTGTGTCAGCAAAAACGACTTCCCGACGAGAATTTTTAATGAACGAAAAGGAAGAATCACATTAATTAGTGGAATTGCATTATTTTACTACTATTTCCTTTTTCAGCGGTTTGAAAGATACGTAGAACTTGTTATATCCAAAGAAAAAAATGCCTATGCTCATTGAAACATCGCTGTACTGTTCGTTACATTTCTATTTTCATAACTTCAGTCGTAGACTAGTCTTTTCATTTTTAACCATAGTCCTTCTACCTACACAACAACGCTAGAACATTGCACTTCTAAAACATTTTAAGTATCGGCATTCATCTACATGCTTGCGAGTAGAGTACCCACCTTTATGGCTATGTTTTAACGTTTTAGTAACGCCGAGCAACACCACGTTTGTTTGAGGGTACTATAAGTCACTTTTAATCAATTTTTAAAGGTTGTAATTGGAGATTTAATTTAATTTAATGTGCGTTATCGAAGTGTATGTAATAGTATATATTTATACATGTAAATTAAAGGTACAAGCCATAAAATAGTACAGAATTATGTACGAAGTAATACAAAAATTTTCATATCACACAAATAAATTAAAATTATGCACCATAAACAAACCACACTGGAGTTCTTTTTCCAATTTTTTTTCTTCTAAAATTGTTAGGGAAGTTCTACAAAACCTTAAAATTTCACTTCCTTAAATGTTTTAATTTAAACGTCTATAGCACTGTGACACTATAAAAGGGTATCAAGCTTTAAAGGGTTTTGTTTATAATCAAAAGAGAATCTTTTATCGAGGTAATTTTTAACAAACATTGTTTTTTGGTCTTTTCCCTTTTTGGCTGAAACAAGTGCATTACATTAATACTCTTAATAAGTGCCCTCGAAATGTATAAAAGTGAAAGAGTTCTGCATGAAAAGTAAAGATATAAATTAAAATTCAGAAATAATTATCGCTATGATCCCAACCGAATTTAAACAAATTATAAACAATTTCCATAGAAAGTAGTCTAAAAAAGTACGAGATATGTGGCAACCGAACCCCTGTATTTAGCTCGACAAATTGGAACTATAAGTAAATTAAAAGTAAAACTACTCAAGATCTAATCTCATAGCATTTATATAATAAAATCGTGTAATTGGGTCGGATGCTATAAAAAATCGCATATTATTTTAAAAAACAAATTAATGTAGAGAAATTAGAGGGGTTGATATTATTTTCTTCTAGGTCTACTATAAATACAATAAATTATTTCTGAAAATGCAGATATGCTAGACTGGGTCTAAAAGTGTAACCAATTATACTTTCTGCAATTAGAGTCTCTCGACACAGTTTTTCTTAAATATTCATAAAGCATCTTTCTGCAACGTATAAGCCAGTAACTTGAGTAACACTGTAATAAATTAAAAATTCAGTGGTTTATTAATGCACTTTCTAGTGCAGATGGGCATTGTCTAACTTTGAAAACCTTCTCGTAGGAAGACTACGCAGGTAAGCAGTCGTCTCTTAATAAATCCTCCACAATCTTCCGCATAGATACCAGGTTGAATTTTTCGCTTTTAACAAAACTTTTGCTGATAAAACTTTTGAGACAGTTGCTCTTTCCATGGCGAGCGTCGCGAGAGTGATTTATCTGCGACCGTAAATTCAGTGAAAGATAATTTATCACCTCTCTAGACTCTAGACTCTAGATTAAGGGAACAATTTTTTCTTCTTCATTTTCTTCCAGTAAATTGCTCCTCAAAGATTCGCACGCATGCTTCTATCCATACTACTCGACAACAGATTTGGACCACAGTCCAAGATTTAGTCGGACACCATCAAAGGAGGATTTATCACCGTCGAGGTGGGTACTGTTGCTCGCTGCAATTTAGAACAAAATTAGTCCACCACCAAGAAAGCATCTCACTCTCAGTAGTTTCGCTTCTTCTAATGTAGCTTATTTTATTTTTCGCTGTTTGATTTTTCGCTTCGTTTTGTTTAAATTTTACCTTATAGTTTAACTGGAACTGGTCCTTTTGGCGGAAGTTGTCAAATACATGGCCCCATCCCGCCCATACCCCACTCAGAATCGGATGATATGACAGTAGTGCCAGACCTGGACATGGGTCCTTCGGGTATTAAGAGTCCCATCATCAATAATCCAGCCTTCTCCCACTCTAGATGTCCGCCGAGAGTCCATAAAAGTTGTTTCTGTGTGCGATTCATCGCGGAACACACCAAAATGCAGGAGGACTCAACTAAGGTGAGTGGAAAAACTATCCCGAAAGTGTTCAATTTTCAGTGGAAACGAGAAAAAAATTGAATTTTTACACTTTTGAGATTTATTGAAGTCATGCGAGTGTTAGATTAAACGGAAATCCTAATCCTCAGGCCATATCCTTCTTTCTGTAGCATAAAAAAAAATTTAAGTGGAATAAAAATACTACGACGGATTTCGTCGAAAACGATCGAATTCCCTTGCAAATAAATCAAAGTACGGGAGTGGCTACCTAAAACCGTTTTCCTGTTGTTAATCAAAATTCAATAATTATTCGGCTAAGATCTGGTGGCGTGGTTGGGCCCTGTCTAGCAGCTTCGTCCCATGCTCCCAGGTCTGCGACAGTCAGGGATGCCTGGGTCCAATTGGGTGTGAGACAAAATCGATTAAATTATTGTTGTGGCTGTAAATTTCTGACTGGGATTGAATTAATAAGAAAATTGGTGGGGTAAATTTTGTATAACCTGCTGTTTGGGTGTTTCGCTGCCTTTGGACATTCCAATGGTTTGGGATATTTACCAAGGACAAGAACATCGTTCATGCAGAAGCTTAATAGAATCTTTAACGTTTAACGTTAAAGATCTAACATACTAAAAAGACTAGTTAATAATACAATACAAAGAAGGAAACGACAATTTGATTTCTTGTTTAGAAAAAAGTCTTATTTTATTGAAATTATTTTGATTTGAAAAATTCGAAGATGACGAAAGATTTTCTGATATCCATTTTCACTCGATTGATAATTACTTTGATTTTTTTATTTCAAATTGTATTTGAATATTATAATTTTAATACAAATACTTTAAACCATTTGAAAATTAATAATTTTGTTTTATATCACAACAATATCAACAATAGGCTGATTTTGAAACAAATAAAAATGTTTTTTTTTCTAAATTATTAAAACATGCCTATTAAACGTGCCATGCATTTTAAGGGGTTTGTGCATTGCTACAATGGAAATAAAGTTCGAATTTTCTGTAAAAATGATAAAGGCTTCTTTGCCAATGAATTAAAAAAAGCTCAAATCAATGCCATTTGGTCGATTCAATGGGCTACTACTTGTTATTAATTTTACTAAAGTAGGTTACAATTTTTTCGATGTTCTTAATAATTTTATATACTAAGTCGTTAAATTCCACCTTTTTATCATAAGATATTAAAAATAGTTTTAAATCTTATATAAACAGCATAAATTTGTAAAACAAACGGCCTAAAATTGTCAATCGTCAAATCGAAATACTTTCATTAATTTTCGGTTTTCAGAAAACCATAAATAGAAATTTCCACTAAGTAGATGACAAATCAGATTATTTTAAGACATTTTCCTTTCAAATATCCAATGGACCAATTAGTTATATTTTGTAATTCTCCTGAAACATAAATATAAATGGCATTACAAAGAAATTAAGGAAATTAGCTTCAGTAAATAGTCTAATAAATACCCGCCGCTTTTATGGAAAATTAATTTTCCGTTGCGGGGTAATCAATTCCTGTTGATTATGTCAGCTAAGGACTTAAACTCAGAGTTCACGCACAATATTCTAAATCCTCAGAAAAGAAATCAAAGGAAAAACCCGACAACACTAGTGAAAATTTTTGAAAAGCGTGTAGAACATGCACACGAACGGGGGACGTGCGATTAGCGATTGCTTTGGCAAGCCGAATCAGGGATTTCGAAGCAGACTGCCACACCTAGTGCCAACGAAGGTAAACACACGTTCTTCATGCTGAAAATGGGGTCTTTACTCCATCCCAGCAACCCGCCGAACTTACCAATTTTAAAGGGTCTCATGCTCAAAGGCGATTTTGTCCCTATTTAACTAATGATCGGAACATGCCAGGAAGGGTTAATGATTCCCGAACAGGAACGAGAGCCCATTGATTCTAGTTACACGGTGGTAATGAGGTACATGTTAATTTACTTGCAAATTTTCTTACCGTCGCCAGTCAGGATCTCAGGTGTTATCCCTGAGTAATCCCCCTTAAAATTGAAGAGCTCCTCGGAATTTTAAACCCGATACAAAACAACAAAGTTCCACTCAAATGTTTACGATGCCCCCCTTGGTTGTTTTCTTTTCCAGGTCAAAGAAGATTGGAAGTACGTGGCAATGGTGCTCGACAGACTATTCCTATGGATTTTTACATTAGCAGTGCTGGCCGGAACAGCTGGCATTATCCTGCAAGCACCAACACTATACGACGATCGAATTCCTATTATCGATAAGAAATTTCCTGAATTTGCAACGAAAGCGGGTAAATGTCGTCCGCCTCAATAGCAGTTTAATTGCAGGATGCTCTTTTTATTTCTTTTATGTGCAATGGGAATGAGTGCCTGTGTCATAGTGTCTGAGAAATACTTCTTGTACCATATAGGGCGATTATTTTAAAAGAAAAAATAAGTTATAATAAAAGAGAAAAACAAAAATAAGCAAAAATAATTATAACAAAAAAAAAATTTTTTTTTGGGAGAAAAATCGTTTCTTCGATTTTTACCTACGCACGTAAGTATTGAAATAAATTCCAAATGCCAATTGAATAAGTTTTTAGAATTATAAAGCGTACATACTGAGCGTAGAGTACGTTCGAATAAGTAAATCGAAATAATGATTAGATACAAGAATAAATGAATTTTTTTAATGAAACTTAACTATATGAACGAGAATAGGTTTAATGTTTCACCCTTGTGTGACTACTTGAAACATACCTAGACGACAGCATTATCATAACTGACTGTTTAGATTTTTATACGAAACACTTAGTTCACTTCATTTGAACTAGTTTTATATCATAAATAAAGTCAATTACTATGGTTCTTTGTTTGATTGGAATTAAGAATTTTAGAGATGCCTTAGCTGAGCCAAAAAAAAAAAATTAATCTGAGACTCAGGTGTGCTTTAAAATTGTTACCATGAACTAAATAATTCTCGAGCCGTACCATATTGTGTTCAATTTATCGACTTTTACCACTTTTCCGCACTGGTGTTCACTAGAATTTACTCTTTGTAAACAGGCTCTGTTTTTCCAATGGTATACTGGTCAAGAGTCCTTCGTATGTGAAAAGTTTCTAAATTTTAATTTAAAAAAATTCTTCTCATAAGTCGAAAACTCGAGAATTGGTATCTAATTACTAAAAATTTCTGAAAAAAAATATATTTTGAAGGGTTTGAAAGATCAAGCCAAAAATACGACATTAATATCGATAATATTTTGAAATTTTTAAATTGCCACGAATTATGTTTTATTTCTTATTTATTTCTATCTCTTCTTTCTCTGAAAAAAAAAAATTAAAGCTAATAAGTTAAAAAGGACACTGTAGTTGAACGAATTTTAAAACCAATCTACCCTCATTATTATTGTTTTCTTGATTTATTAACTTATTTTCTTTAAAAATCATGAAGGGTCGACGATGGTATCGCTATTTATGTTATTTTTTCGAATACAAAATTATTGGCCAGTTCATTCCATACAGATTTTTTCTTTTTGGATCTACAATTTACGATATTCAAAATTTCTAAACTAAAAATTGTTTTTTTTTTTAAATATCTACTAATAGTGAATTGAAATAAGGTCTTATATCTCGTCAAAATTTTAATTCAATTTGCTGCAATAGGCAAGTTAACCTTTAAGTTATTTGTTCTTTAACGTTAGTAATTGGCTATATTTGACTAAACGACAGTAAATAGATATTTGTATTATTAACCTACATAAATTGAGGGGTAAAAATTATTTTCAAATAAACACTCGTCCCTATAATTGTAATCTAAACCGTGCAGAAAAATTTAATAGAAGATAAATAATTGATTCATAAGAATTGCAACATTTGTATAGAGAGGTTTAATGCTCTGAGTCAGAGCTTAGAAGTTGTATTTATTGGTCATGACTGTGTTTTACTTCCTCGAATATGAGGGATATATTACACAAAATTCTAATAAAAAATTTATACAAAACAAATAGAAAAAGCTGGACAATTCAGAAATACTCAGCTAAACAAAATTTAAAAGCTTTAAAACCCTTAAGACAATTTAAAATACTACCGTCGTTTGTAACTGTCGTCATATTGGCGATTTAATTTTTAAAACATAATTTGTCCTTCTTCAGAATAATTAAAGTAATAATATTTCTTTGGAGAACATAACGTTTTTATTGTGATTTTAACAAAAATGAAATTTTTAGTAGGTTACGTAGGTTAGAATACGTCCTCGTCGTTAGCTCTAAATTGAGTGTTCTTTAAAAATAATAAAACTTTCACCTCATTTATCTCCATGAATAACACTTTTACTGCAGTAAAATATCATAACAACTTTTACTAATTACTTGTAATAATTACATGCCAACAAATTAATTGTCTACATCTCTTTAAGTGTAAATTTATTGAAGTACATAAAAGCATTTAAAAAGTACTGTTTTTAAATTTACAAAAAGGTTAATTTATTAATTGTGAATTATTTAACTTGTTAATAAACTTGTTAACATTTAAAATTTTGGCACCAATAAATTGGAAATCTATTTAATAAATCATTCCGGTGTGAATTTTAAAGCGATTAATAATTGAGCTTAAAATAATTCCATTGAGAAAACCCATGCACCGGCTTGTTTTAATAATCGATTCAAAAGGGGATAGCCCCTATCAAATCGCTCATTGTTGAGCGGAAGTAATGCATTTTCATGGCCCAAACTTTTCCCCAAATAATAAGTAATTCAAAGCAATCCAAAATGCCTCTCACATTTTCTAGCATCCGTAAAACTCATCAAAAAAATTAAAGATTGTATAAAAAGCACACAAAAAACTTATGATGCGATATGTAATATGTATACAAAATTAAAATAGATGTAAAAAATGGAAAAAATAAAATAAAATAATTAAACTGAATAGAAAAACGTGAGAAATAGTTTCGTTGGTTCTTTTCCATTTTAACGTGAACATTTATTGAAGACGTTAATAAAATGGAAAGGGAAAAGATTTCTTGTTGATTTCAACAATTTTAAAACCCAAAATCAATAATTGGAGCGTCACAATTCTAAATCATTAAAAAACGAAAGCAAGGTTTTCATAATGAAAATAATGATTAAAAACACGCGTTTTTGATGCCATCGGCAAACAGAGAATTCGTAAAAATTTTAATCAGCAAAATTATCCTAAAAACAAGCACTCCGCCACCTCTCTTCTCATTGCTGGACGCGGGACCTCTAACCTACTTTTCAGTCCCGAAATTGATGCAGCAAAGCACTAAACTCATCTCATCACAAGCGCTGGTGTTTTCTGGCTTTAAATTGTTTGATCAGCTTCTATGAACACAGAACAACCAAAAATCCCCGGGAATTTAATTAATTTAATCAATAGTCATCCTGCTGGATAAAAGTGCCGCCCCATATTGTTTGAGCTCCTTCTCCCTGGTGTTAATTACTTTTATTTCAATTTTAAGAGTATTTTTACGAGCGGACGCTTTATTAATGTTAAGTGCCCATAATACCATTAGGGCCGGCCATCCTGCACGAACACGCTTGTAACTGCACTGAGGGTTCCCCTCGGCTAAATGGCTTACAGGAGTCCCGTTCGTCGTCGTATCCCAGAATCCAGGCACAGCTTGTTGGGAATGTCCCGAGGAACGCTTCAGTTAGCAGAGATTAACGAATTAAGCTGAATGCAACTTAAACCGAAACAAAGTCCTTGTGATTGCGACTGTGATCCAAATCCAAATGAAAGGGCACAGCGCAATGCTATGAATGTGGACACTGAACCAGAAATTGCATATAAGCAGCGCATTAAGCTTCGCGTTCCAACTCATTTCTGAATATTTCTGGGATTTACACTGGACTGCACCATATCCAGGTTTTAACCGCATTAGAATCCCGGCTAACTAAACCCGATAACACGGTTTCCTTTTTTTGTACAGTGTTGCTATGACTTCGTTGGTTTCAATTATTATTTGAATGACGAAATTTTAAATAAAGTCATGCGGATGCAATGCCATTAATAAAAATTGTGTAAATAAAATAGAGCGGACTGTGGATTTTATTAACACTTTAAAAATATCCAACGACTGTCGAGATTATTATACCGCTTAATATTTATAGCCTGTCGTTTGAATACTAAATTTGCGGCATGTATGGATAAAATCATCGTGTTTGTTTATTTTATTATAAAAATTGCTGCAACACAACGTACTATAAAATGTTTACTGCTGAAAGTTCACAAATCCAAGTGTCTTTGAGAGTGCAAAGTGTAGAAATAAATCGCTGGAGACGAATTTTATTTTACAAATACTTTAAAAAATACTCTATTAAATTTTCATAATAAAACAAAAGTAATCATAGCAATTTTCTGAATCAGATTTCTTTATAAGCAAAGACATTTTCATATAAATTCATTTATAGAAATTAAGAGAAATATTTCTTAAGAAAGCTTAAATTAAATTAAAAAGCGTTCTGGGAAATACTTCCTTAATTTAAAGAATTTTATTTGGGAATTTGTCATGCTTATATCAAAATAAAAAGAAAATCGTTGATGACGAGTTTTTCAAAATATTCGAAATGTTAAAAATACGAGTACAATTTTTCCTCTAATCTACTGAATTTAAAAATTTCTGCAAATAAAATTTTTTATTTACTCATAATAAAATGCGTTAAAGCAATTTTTGTAGAGACTATCAGATTTTTCTGTTTATCTCCTATTAGTTCTGTTGGCTTTTAAATATCCGTTACTGACGCGATCTTGCAATATTTGAGATCAAAGAAGGGGAATTCAAAAAATGTCAGACACAAAGGTCCAAATTTATCAAATCCTGACAATGCTTAGCCCACCTGTGTGCATGCACTCTAAAACTTTCCTTGCTTCGTGCATAAAGAAGCAAATTTTCATTTTAATCTTGAAATCCATCCGTTCTGGATATCTTAACAATTTAGGTAATCTTGTCCACATCATCAAACTAGAAGCACCTTTCCGTACGGATCATTATCCACCCCAAGCATCCCCTTTTTTATCCGACTCGATGATAGCAAAACATCAAACCTACGCAGATACATCTTTGCCCCTCTCATCCTGTAGATGCAGTCGAAGTAGACGATTCAATTACCTCCCCGTACCCATTGCGCCCTTGTCGTAGATTATACAAAAATCCTGATAAGAGCTTTTTTGCACCCTAAGATAAATTGAGAGAGTAAAAGTAGTTCCACCTCGCATTCTAACCCCTTTTATCCCTCGCCGGCTTCATCGTTATTTCAATTGCTCCTAGTGTGGTATAAGATTCTCGTTACTTTCATATTTATGCTCGAGGTAATAGCACATTATCCTAACTGGAATTGATGGTTTTTACGCCATGCGTTCCTTCTTGAGAGACCTGCAGCATCGGCTTTGCATAGCCATTTTAAAAGGAACGAGGTCTCCTAATGTCGCCCTCCAAGATGATGAAGATTATAACTATATGAAGGTTGTCACGTGTCTTGGAGGCATAATCCATTATAGCACAATTTAAAGCCAGAAAAAGCAGCGGTTACCTCTAAAACTTACACAACCAATTTAGACAATTTGGATTTTCTGTCTTTTTAACGAATACCAAAATGGGTAACTTCCAGTTCAGTACCTTGAGGTCAAATAAATAAACTCTTTTAGGAATCTATGAAAATTCGATGTATTGTAACATAGTGAAGGTGTGAGAACGGAGGCGACGATGTCGATGAAAAACCAACTGCATATTGTAATTATGTAATTAGATTTTAAACTGCCATTCAAAACAATATTAAACTTGAAATTTGAGAGCAACAATTATATATTTATATGAAAAATGTAAAAGGAAAACATCGTTTTTGCAACAACCAGAAACAAATGAAAAATAATGAATAAAGTATTAAGTGAACGAAATAAAATTCGCAAAAACTTGATAATTAATTAAAGTTTACTTTAAGCAAATTGACGATGAAATAGAAAGTTAACATTTATAATAATAAAAAAATTAAAGAATTTATATAATGAGAAAAAAAAAGAAATTAGAAAGGATTATAGCCAAGGAAAAAAAAAATTAAATAGAATTTTATGGACTTAGAGAGATATTTTATCAAATGGAAAAATAAAAAATAAAAATCTTGTGTAAATAGCATTTGTGGTGAAGCTGAAAAAAAGCCAATTAAACTTAGTGAGTTATTGAAATAGAGACAAAAGGAAAAATATGAGTACTGCGCTACTCATGCGTATGAACAAATAAAATAAGTTCTTTTGTAAAGTTGACTACGAATCCTGATTTCCTGTTTTTATTAGAAGTTCAATTGTTTTTCGATTGAGAACGAGTTGGTGAATGAGTAGAAATTTAAAGAAAAATGAGACAAAAATGATGTTAAACGTATTATTTTGCATTAAATAGAAACAATAAAATTGTTATTGTTACGATGTTTTCATTTGTTACCCCTTGAAATGTTCATCCCCTTTTCAGCGGACCCTCAGTATTTATTTTGCGGTATTAAATAGAATATTTAGTAAAACACTTCGCTGGGCTAACTTAGTACGTGAGTGTGAAGTACACCGCTTCTAATTTTATAAATTTAAAGGTGTAAAAAATTGCATTAAAAAAGGTTTACTTACCTTGAAAAATTAGGAATACGATCCGAAACAACGAGTCAAAGTTAACCTAAAACCGCATAAAAAAGTTTGCAGTAATTAAAAAGAAAAAATAGGTTTCTTAATTCGCTTAACTTAATTCATTTTATTTTATTGAAAATTAATATAGTTTTACATGTTTTAAACATTATCGGTATCTGATAATGGTCTGCAATGTTTGAGAAATTTGCGAATAAACTGTCTATAGGCGAGTTTCCTAAAAAAGCCTGAAATACAAACCGCACAATTTCAAAATCGCATAAAAATGATCCGCATAAAAAGAGACCCTACAGTACTTTAAAGGTAAGTATTTTAAAGTCGTAATATTTATTTTACACGTACAGGGTATACCTTTTTAATTACATTCTCTCACTTTAAGGTTCTTATCCCAAACTTTTTGCTCTCTAAAATACTTCACTTCAGTTTTAATATTTGTACATTGCTTTCAAAAATTTCCACATTGTTAATAATTTTTACTAATACTGAAAAATACTCAATTAGAAATTATATTTTCTTAAATTTAATAAATTATAAAATTCAATAAATTCAGAAGGTATTGAAATACTTTAAAGAAACAAAATAAATAAATAAATAAACTGATAAAAACGAAATGGTCATAGATTTTATTATTGGAACTTCTTTGTTGAAAAAAAAACCCCTTTTTTAGAAGAGTCTCCAATACAAAGAGGAAAGTATTAAGTATTAAAAAGAAAAGCTAGTAAGAAAATTGGCAAGACACATGTCTTCAAAGCAGGTAAGTAGTTCCACTTAGATAAATCAAATTTTGGAAACTTGAAATTAGAGAAAAGAAAACTCTTCTTCACAGTAGTTCTACAATTAGTCAAAATAGTTTTCATTTCATATAACACACAATTGAAAACTTAGATATTTTGGATGTATATGCAATTAGATATTTTTAATCCAAAAAATTTATATTTATATTAATTAACTGGTCCAATTTTGACATGAACAATTTGTTAGTGTTCACGTTTAAGAAAACCTTCTAAATTAAGAGCGACAATTACGGACAAGAAAAAATAGAATAGATTTTAAAAAATGAAAGTCTAATTAAATTTGAATTGTGATCGCTTATAATAAAACTGGAATTAAAACTACAATAGAAGAAAGTGTTTTTAATTAAAATAAAAATTTTGTTTGTTTTATTTCACTGTGTTTTAGTATAAGGTAAGGACTACTAGACGGATTTAAATTATCTGGAAATAACACGAAATTCTCATCAAACAGAATAAGTTAATGAATAACGTTAAATAGATCTTAGATTCTTCTTTCCCTTGTACCTTGAAGAAAAGTTTTTATGCTAATTCGATTAAATTCTTCAAGACCGACTGAGACTAGATGTGGTCATTGTCAAAGATTTAAGTATTTGAAAAGGTCGTAGGGAATATTTATGGAAAAATTCATTTGGAATGGAATGCTACCTAAGGAATTGCGAAGATTTTCGAATTTTTGCCAAAAAGTTAAAGTTATTTCACCACAAAAAATTAGTGACAATCGAATCGAAGCTTTGAATACATTCAGAAGTGTTAATATCGCACACTTAAATAATTTGAGTCGGTTATTTCTAAACTGGCCTAAATCCATTTTTAAAAATCATTTCATATCTTTAATAAATGGAAACTAAAAATATCTCTAAGCAATAATTTTTTTAATTGGACTTAAGCCACTTTAAATGTACGATTACTTGAACAAAAATAGTGTTTGATGTTTTATTTATTTTTATTCAGTTTACCTTCACAGTTTTAAATTTTATTTTTAGATTTAAAGAAAAAAGATTAAATTAAATTAAATTCAGGAATCGATACGACACGAAAGAAAGAAATAACTCAATAAAAACCTTAGTGGTCACACAATACGAGCTTAATTTGAACCTTTCCCGCAATAACCCGCCTCTCTTAGTGCCGTCCGTAATAAACAGGTTAATTGATCTGCCAAAAATTGCAAATTAATGCTTTAACCATAAACTGGGGGTGTTTATTTATGACCGGGTGAAGGCTCAAATGCTCCCTCCATTATCGCGTTCTAGCATATTGATGAAGTTCACCGGGAACGGGGTGGGTGGCGTGGGAATGGGTTAGTATACCGCATCAGGATTCCACCCCCCGATCAATAAATTAACACTTTCGCGAATTTTGAAGCACTTAAGCTTCAACATTTATCCAGTCGAAAGTTTGGATATTTATGGACAACTTAGACTTTCAGGGCTGCAGGAGAACGCCCAAGCCACCGGGCTCAGCTGAGCTGAGTTCCTGCGGGCTCGTGCTATGTGTCTAATTCCCAGTTTCCTGTTCCCGCATATTGACGGCTGGCGTCAGTTCCAAGAATTAACAGCCCACGCCGCCTCCGCGCTTCAAATTCGAGATTTATTGAAAGCGTAACTCGAGGTGAATTATGATCGCATATTTGTTGGTGTCAAACACCCGCCGGGTGCAGTTATCTTGGCAGGACACGTGTATAGAATGAAAACGATTAGCTCCCCCGGGATAAGGCATTTTTCTTGCTGCCGTGGATGCGATTGCCGCACGACCGAACTGAATCCCATACGTACGAATACATGCGCCAGCAGAGAAGAAATGTTTATAAAGCCAATTTTTCCTTAAGGAACACGGGACGTCAAAGGAAGCGGGGCAATAATGGGAAAATGTAAAATATCCGGGAGTTTATAAGGAGTCTAGAGTCATAAGCCGAACGCACACCTCGTGTCAACAGGAATAATTTCGGTTATTTGTTTCGACGGCGGGTGTGTGCTGACGAGGCGAAGTCGTAAATGTAAATTATGTGAGGGAAATTGAATTTCATGTTATGCGAAACATTGCGAAAAATGAATTATGGCATCCAGACCATTTGATTGGGGAAGGAATGCCGAAATGAATTTATCTACTGTGTCAGAGGCTGTTTCCCAAGACAGCAGTGAAAACACTTTTTTTTCCATATTAGTTTTTCTCTCGCTATAATTTCATAAGTCAAATAAAGGAATAAACGACAATTTTTAACTTGAATTGATGTGTGTACGCAAACCTTTTCCAGGTAACAAAATAGGAGAAAAGTCGAAATTTTACATTTAAAATTGGTTTGAGGATGGCCTTCTGTTTCATTCACAACTTCCCAATTGTTTTCATGTAGTGCAGACACTACAGAACTAATCAAGGACTTCGAATACTCACAAACTACTACTACTTTAATTATACCCTCATTTTTCAACTCTAGTATTTATAATTTTCTGAAATTGTTTATAACAAAACAATATTGAGCATAAGTTTCTACTTTTATAGAGTTTAAAATATTTTTATATTAAAGCTACACACGATTATGGAGCTCCATACTTTTAGTATAACACTTTATCGAATTAGTTCTACATCGGCGAGATTAATTAAAATCTTCCACTTTAAAAGAGTCACTGTTGAAATATAGTGTTAAATTTTAGACGAAGCATGAAATCTGAAATTAAATAGTATACTGATATTTTTAAATTGATCAAAACTAGTAGTACGGTTTAGAGTTCCTGAATAAAGTTCCTAAAATTTTAAATTCAACAAGTTGGAAATTTGTTGAGAAAGTTTCGGAATTGTTTTCGATAAATATTCACTTTTTAAGTCATTGTATCCTTTTCTGAAATAGTGTTAAAATAAGGGAAAATCAAATCTGATTAACTCTTCTTCAGAAAATAGTAAACCGCTTTCGTCTCAAAGTTTATAATTTAATTTTGTAGAACTTGAGCGTTGCATACTAAGCGAATGCGATAAACCCTTAAAAGTACCTTTGTAACCCCTAGATCTGGACGGACAATTTATGTGGTAATATTTTTAGAAATATCATCTCAAAATTGTATATGGACTTAAAACAACTACAATATGATTGTCATTGCCTTCTAGACCTTGCAACTAATTGCATAAACCTGAATTGATACGAATGCTTCAAAATCAATGAGAAAAACTGAAAAAAATTTGTTTGTAGTCAAAATTCTGAAAATTTGTTTGGTTAAAGAACATTAAAGTCATATAGACTTATAAATAATAAAGACATATAATTATCTTTGGAAAACCTAATTATGTACATACATATTTTATGGCCAAAGAAACGTGCCATTAAGGATCATCTCACACCTTCATCTGGACGCGGCACGAGCTCTGTTTGCACCTTGAATGAAAAGGAAAAGGTCTTCAATAGTACGAAAGGATCAACTTTCAGAAAGTTATCCGATTTAGCTTCTGCCGAGAATATCCGCAGAAAGGATTAATAATTTATGCGCCAACATACTTAAGTCGAAAGTGTTATGTTTGGGAGACCTCCAAGAGTTAACTCCCACGGAAACAATTGATGCCATTCATTAGAGGAGTGTGTCTGCGGCATTAATTAGAGAAGCAAAGTTGTAATAAAAGCCCACGGAAACACAATTAAGCTAAGTGCTCCCTCCCTCCACCGGGACAGGATTCGTTTGTCGAACAAAAAGACGTAGAAAAAAAGCCTCAAAACAAAATTGAGTTAACAAGAGAGCCCCCTTTCTTGAGGAGGGAGTGAGGTGGACTTTACTCCTTTACGGCTCTATATGGATATGGAAATGGGAATCGGGAATGAGAGGAGGTAGAGAAAATAGCTCGGCCAAGATAAAGGCGACTCATATTATTCCCGGGATGGGTCCATTGTGCTATCCAGCGGCTTGCGCGGGGCTTAATACAATGAGAAATCACACGAAATAAAGCAAACAAAGCGGCACCGTCGTCGTCACCAAAAGCGTCCTGCATTTAAAATTAGAACCATTTAAAATGGAACGCCTCGTTTTAATCGCTCCCAGTTAAATATTCCACCTCCGCGCATCGCTGCGGCACCGGCGCGCGGAGGAGAATTTCCCGCACGACAGTTATTAAGCCCCCATCGCCTTTCTTTCGCGGAGGCTTTTAAGCCTGCCATTAAAATTCGTTTAAAATGAAATTAGAATCGCCCGTGTTGAATTAAAGCTCCTGGGAAACATGACGCCAAGGTAGCACTGTTGGATTTTCCGATTATTTCTCAGCAGGAACAGAAGGTTCGGCTTGAAGAGCTCACCTCAGAGCAGGATCTCAACGGGGGAAATGTCGCCCATCCCCAAGAGTTGGCTGAGTTTCGAATTAACAAGACCAGTGTATCAGGACTGCAAGCCCCGAAAGATCTGAACCCCGAGCCTGATTTCAAATCCGCGTCTTTATCCTGGCATTAGTATTCCTTTTCGTACTCGTTAATGTTGATCCGATACAAAAGCCAACGACTGTGGCACTCCTGCCGAAGATTTTTCACAAAGTAGTGCTTGTTAAAGCGACACTCGTGGAAATAAGAAAAGTGGCAAAATACGGAGGGCCGGCCGAAAGTCAATATCGCTTTAGCACTTAGTAACTTTGTTCAAAGTACCATCACCCCATGGGACATTTTACGGGACTCGCACATTTGGCACTGGTTCGAATACGGCACGGCACCATCCAAGTGTGCACATACGATTTTGTAGCCGGCGAACTTTTCGAGGAATGTCCAAAACTCTGACACTTTCGAAAGGTCTTGACCCACAAATTTCTGGGAGTTTATTTAACTTGGACGAGTTGTGCTCTGCATATTCGAACAGATCTCGACATGCTTTGGTCCCATGCAGGATGGTATCAAATGCGGGCGACTTCGCTTCCGAAGGACGCCTGCGAAGTCACCCTGCACAGTCAATTGGAGATAAGCAAAGTTTTAAATAACTTGAAATTCCTCCTTAGTTAGATTTTAAAAAAATACTATGAAGGATTCTCAGTCCAAGGACGCCCAGAGAGCGTCCACGACGTCGAATTTCTAGACTGAGTGTGAGCGAACGTATGAAAGTATGAAAATTCATTACATTCGGACAGCTGAGAATAATGCAAATGACTGTTTTTCGGCAGACGGACGAATGATTTTGCTACAATTTTCCAATTCGTTTTGGGTATTTATTACACCCACACACCGCAGAAGTTCTTAGGCGAATACTTGAGGAAAAGGTTGCATTTTGAGCTATGTTGAAAAAATAACACCACCTTTTCGTCCGCATATTCGACTAAAAAGACAAGTAAAATCAAAGTAAAATACAGGACTGGTTTTTTTACATATAAAGCATACTTTTCTTGTTTAATACACAAAACTACGTTATTTTTAACGTGTAATTTCAAGAATATGTAAATAACTTAAAATTTGTTATTTATAAGAACCGTTTCGTACAAATTTACCACTTTCTTAGATAAAAGATACAAACACAATTAAAAATCATAATTACATTATACAATTTGTCCATGATGTTCTTATTCCGGACGTCATCAAAATATGCTATGATTATTTTCTAAACGATGTGCTGATGTTTACAATTCACGTCTTGCACGGAGTCTTGAAATACGTCCGTTTCGGCTAAAAGACTTGACTGAATACTGAGAGTTTTCATAAGTATATTTACGTGGATACTTTTCATAAATAGTAGCGCAAATCTTCATTAATTTGTGCAACAAATGAGGGCCTATTTATTGTAATAAAAATTAGAAATGATAAGTAAAAATTATGAAAAAATAACCATATACTGCCTTTCATTTAATTGATCATAAGCTCTTTAGAATGCGATTTTACCTTTGTAAGTAAATAAAAGTGCATTCAATTTTCAAAAAAATATTTTTATTTCTACGATAAGCTGCTAGATTCCCTAGAAATGTGTTATGAAATCCAGATTTGTGAATTACGAAACTAGTCCAGAATTAATGCCTTTGAAGTACCATCAAACTCTTTAAGTTTGCAAGTTTTCTAATCCTAAGTCTCTAGGTAGAACCGACAAAGGAGCCTTGACCCTTTTAATTCTAGTTCTATCACTTCCTCAAAAGAATCCATCGAGTTTTTTCTTTTTGAAACAAAACCCCGGAAAGGCATTTGGCCCTTTCAAGAATGAAGACGAGATTTTATAGAAAAATAATCACAAACTGAACTCTCTCGTTGAAGCCATGACTTTTCTATCAAGGATAAGCACACCTTTCTCGGTTTCCGCAAAGATACCCACAGGGTTCCCATGAAATTCAATAAAGCCCAGGATTAATCCAAGAACTTTTATGATGCTGACCCGGCGAAAATCCCTTTTTAAATGATTTTCATCCTCTCTTGGCAAACGTTCTCCCATGGATTCATCCATTTTTACCCTCCCGTGGAAAGAAGAAGGAAGAACGCAATAACACTCGAGAACATCCCTAAATTATTGCGACCGTGCGATAACCCCTACCCATTTCGTGTGTGTTTGCAAACATTTGCGTGTGTTACTTGAGACGCAGGCCGGTGTTGCGACAATCGGTGTTTTGTTTCTACCCCTATGTCCCCAGTGGTTATTTATAACATCGGTTGAGCTCTTAAGATAACACTTATCCAAAAAAAGGGTTGAAATGAAAGCCATGTTCCCTCCTTTCTTCCACCTTTTATTCTGGTCGCACTTAACCAATTATTCTTGTTCCCGACTGACATTTGCATTGTCCCGAAATCTGAAGGTGGATCCCGAGTGGCCTGACTTTTACGGACTCTCTTCGGATCGGATGGCGGGGATGTAATTTATGGAAATAAAAATTTATGGGACACGTTTTTCGAATTTTCTCAATATTGCCTTTTCAGGTCAATGATTTATTGGCAGCTCACGTAAGAGCCTACACAATTCTATTTACGCGAAATTATTTTACTCAAATAGAACAGTCGCTTAGGAGTCTTCATTTTACTGGAAGTGATTGTAAAAAGATAATATTACACTTTTACGAGATTACCCGAGTAAAAAAATTTTAAAAATTGAAGTAAAGTTTTGCTTAGGGATACAACGGTCAAATACCGTCCCTTTGACGGAAAATCTCGGCCTTTCAGATAGAATTTCATTCTGGCTGCATGATGGCCGTACAACAGTCGTACACTAGACGATAGCAAATAAGCTCTCTTCATGCAGCGCCGTAGCAGCAAATCACTGCTCCCTCGGCCGTACAGCAATCGTACGACGGTCGCTTTTCGGCCGTACAACGATCGAGCCGCGGTTGAACGGCGGTCGTTTCGCAGCTACTTTGACCGTACAACGGCGGTGCTGCGGCCATACGCTAGAATATCGCGAAAATATAATTGAACAATATTGATTCATGGCATGTTATAATTTTATTAGATATATAAGATAATGTAAACTTATATATAAAAAAATATAATAATAACAATAATAATAAAATAGAAAAATTCATAAAATATATCATATGATTATACTTCCATAAATTAATTAATTCCTTAAGATGTAGTTGCAAGGCAAATTTTTCACTTATAAATATGATTGTGCTGAATGTATCTTAAATTCACTTGTACGCCAAGTGTACGGCTGTTTTCATGCGTACGATCGGTAAAGTTCTTCAAGAGTGATCTTGACTCTGTAAGACTCTGTAGTTATATTAACTACACAAAATTACCTATTTTCAATTTCCGGCTGTAATACAGAATTTATTCAAATATATTGAAAAGAGCATAAGTGTACATCTCTCTCGCATTTTAGGCTTTTCTAAAACTAATTAAGAACACATAAATTGAATAGGCCATTTTGAGAACCTGAAATTTCAAATACGTATATAACTTTAGTTTTCTCATTGAAGTCAAAAGAGGCAACAATTTTCCAGCAGTTATGAATGGTTGTCTCTCTGTTTTTTGAAGAGTAAGCAAAGTCATTATTTTAAAAGACTTGGATTGATTATACCAATCACACTGATGAATATTATAACGCAGCATTTGGACCTAAATTAGCAACATTTTGTTCTTATAAATAAAAATGCTTCGCCAAAAAACCATAAATTCCTAACTGGAAAATTTGAAAGGATAGGATGAATGAAAGAAACCAATAGTCAGTCCCATTAAGTTTACAATTATATAAATTCATAATTTCCAAATTTTATAAATTCATAAAGGAAAAACCTGGAGGAAACCTGTGCAAATTCCCACTAAAGGCTTTAGTTAAACAATTATCGAAGGACCATTTTAGTGAGGAAGTCAAAACTTGAAATTATGAAAATTTTATAACTCTCACGATTAATGGTTTTCTGATGCAAGATATTCTCTGCTTTCTGCGCCACAGGACATCAATAAAACATAGACCATGGACATATGAAGTCCATGAAGTGTTTCATAGTTGTCTGATAGTTTTGTTGCCGTGCAATTTGAAGTAATAGAAATTATAGTAGGACTATTTAGAAATTATATTTATTTTGGCAGTCAAGAATTATGCAAAAATGAGAAATATTACTTTTACACATGTTTTGATGCTTTCAAGTTTTTCTGCTTTAGTGTAAATTGAGCCTCCAAAATTGTATAACATATTATAACATGTTAAATTCTAACACAATGGACTAGTGAATGCTCCTTCTTTTGGAGAGTACTTTAGATAGAAAATTGAACTTGTGATTAAGACCTCTGAGGGTTTGACTTTGCGTATTGTGTAAATTGAGTTTTAATATGCACTACAAAGTTAACTAATAAATTTTGAGTTGTATCAAGTCTTAAAAATTTTCCGAATTTAAAAAGCATTAATAAATTGTTTCCCGTTTCTGTGCTTATCTTGCTTACATCTTCCTACTGGCAATTTTATAGTAAATTAGCCCTTTGTTTCGTTTTGAAGACCTTGATGTAGCTTTAATTAGAAAAATACTCTTGCAAGGATTCAAGTTGCATACTATACGCTCTAATGCACTCAAGATTCATTTAAATTGGACGAACCATTTTCCTGGCGAAATTAATTCCGGAAACTCATCTTGATGAAGTTATTTTGCTAGAGGGTTAAACCAATTTTCAAAATCTTTTTAAAGCTCTTCAAAGTCGCCTATAGTAAGTAAACAGTGGGTAGAGCAGTGAATTATAAAATATATTTTCTTTTACAACCACACCCTTAACCGAGGAGTGTCTACGGAAACGTTTAATTTAAACAAAAATACTGAGGGAATTTCCCTGAATTTTTAAATGTACGAAACTAACGAGCTGGGAAAATGAAAAGAAAAAAGAATGAATAGCGAACGAAAAACAATTCCACTATGGCAAGTAGCAAACATTGAGCTCAGGTCCTACCCCATGATTTTGAGACTGCTCCTCCTCCAAGGGATCCTACTTGTTTTACAATTTCATTTAAATTTTATTGTGTTTATTAAGTGTTCGCCCGTTTTTGGGTCGCCTGGGTGAACAACTTTTCCTAGTCAGGACAAAACTGAATTTTTCGCTAATTGCCGGATTCTGAAAAGGTTTGAATATATTTTTTGTGGAGTTCCTTCAGCGCAAAGATAGTTAATTTAAAGTATGATTGAAGACGATGCAATAGCGTTGAAAGTGATGACAGTTTTTCCATTCGGAAGATAATTTTTGTTGAACAATAAAGTTATTGTTCAGACAGTAATCAAAACAACCCGGAGATGATACTCGTATGCCGTGATAATTCCACTTATTCACGTTACCCGCAGAGCCCCAGAAAGATGTAAAACAGCTCCAAAGAGAACCCTTCAAAACAGCACAAAAGTCAACTCGTTGCTAGCCTCGAGGGCGAGATTTTACTTTCTTCATGTGCTCAGCCAGTCAAGTCTGAAGTCAGCCAGGAGGTCTGAGGAGCTCGCAGGAGGCTTAGTAAATATTTGGAAAATGTTTCAGCCTGGGAATCCTAACCATACGAAGAAGAAAGCATTTTACATTTCCCTTTGCTCTCAAAGTAAAATTTCCGTGTGACTGAATGAGCCCTGTTTTGACGATGACGGACGGCCTCCGGGTGTACAAGGGATAACAAACCATTCTTGGCGCCATCATAATCGCCATCATCGTTATTATTATCATCTTTCGGGTGCTGACATAGTCCCGCACGTGATGAAATTTGCGTGGGAAGTGATTGCAAGAATTAAATCGCCTCAGGTTTCCTTCAGCCCAACATCCTATCATTGTTGACGTTTCATTTTGGGCTATAAATACCACACAAAGTGATGTGTTAAACGACATGTGAAAGTGTAGAAAATTGATCTAATTTTTTGCAACGTTTTCTCATACAAAATCCCAGCTTTCTGCAACATTTCCTTAGATGTCTAAAGCCTTAAGAATAGGGGTCTGTGAAGCCGAATTGGAATTTCAGTGGATGATTCTTCCTGTAATTTTGGGTGAATACCAGAAATCATTGGAGCGCGGACAAGAAATTTTATTAAGAAGTTTTTCAAGAACCCTTTTCAGTACCCTCTGTCATACCCTATCACATGAAGCTCTACTCCCATATTCATAATACATAAAAGCCTCGCCACAAATTCAGATTAGTTTATTGTGTGGTATTCCCGGAACTGGAAGGTATGGTATACCGGCCGGAGAAGCACCTCTGACCTGAAAACTTAGGCTAGAATTAAGGGTCCATAGAAATAGAATTTTACAGCATTCTCAAGCAGGTTAAAATATCCCTTGAACACCTCTACCAGTGTTGTTGTTCGTATTGTTGGAAATCCCAGAAAGATAAAAGGGTCAATTGATACGGACCCCTTTATATTTACATAGATACGTATACATATATCAAAAATCTATGGACCATTTGGTTCTTACCTTACCTCCGGCTAGGGTATTTTCATTCCATTGATGGTCGTCTGCAACTTCACTCTACGGTTCTACGAAAGGGAATCATAAAATTTTACGGAATTATGCGAGGTTTTCCTTCCAGCACAATAGCTCCTGCTAGCTAGGCTGATTCATTGTGGAGCGGAAAAATGGAGAGAAAAATTAAAACCGATATCCTTCCATCCGTTTTCTAGTGAACTACAAAACTACCCAGCAGCAGCGAATATTCTTTCACCTTCAATCTCTATTTACCTTGTGTTCTATTGTGCTACCGCTAGAGCTCGCGAGTCCTTCACCCGCGTCATACCGTCACACATTGGTTCAATAAATACAGGCAATGAAAAGCGCTCATATCACACTTTATCCTCCTAACTTGATGGCAAACATGACATGGCGTACGAGGACCTATAAAGGCAGTGAAGAGCCCCTCTAAACCGCGTTTAAGCGTCCTAAAATTTGTTTTGGGAAAAGTATTATACGAGAGCTATAACTTTACTGTAGTGAAATTGAATCGGGCAAATCGTTCCGAACTCAACTTCACCACACGCTGTTCTAAATTTTACGAGTAGTAGCAAACGTTGGAAAAGTTTATATAAAAGTTTAAAACCTTTCCAATTTGTCCTCCATGTCACGCTCTGATTGCGCCTCTTAATAGCGAATCCACCGCCGGCGTTGACTGGATGCGTCTCCAGTGGCCCGGCCGGCCCCGTCGCCAGACAGTTGGAAATTATTTCAAATTATTTCTGGATTTTTATAGCACCCTCAATTGATAGATGGGAGCGCCGCACAGTGAAATCTGAAAATCCATCCAGTGTGCAGCACCTTTGCCCCCTTTTCGCCGCAGCTAGCGCGACAACGCGTACACCGATTTTTAGATTAAAGTCGAATTTAGGATTATTGACCTTCTCAAAATTGAATAATTTGCGCCTCAACGGCGTGGGATTTGGGATTTGCGAAAAAAATTAACGAACTATTGAAATGCTATTCTGCGTTGCCATTTTTCAGAGGAACCTTTAAATTTTGTCAAGCTATACAAATCTACTCTTCCCTAGACCTATACGGGAATTTTATAACGAACTCAACCTCAACCTTAAGATTTATCTTTTTATGAACCACTTCTTCAATAAAATTTATGAATCTGTGAATCATAAAAATCTAAAGGTACGTCATAACTCAAGTTTTTAAATGTTACTTACACCATAATAAATAATCTTGTGAACGATTTCTGCATCTGCACTTGCAACTGCTGCAGTTTCGAGTATGTTTTAATGTTCATTCAAAAGCCCACTATATAAAAAAAAAGGTGGCAGCATCCAATTTTGAGTAACCACTCACCTTTCATCGGTAAATTCGTATTCCCTTAAATAACCTGAACGACCTCAAGTGCCAAACACTTGAGAGCATCTCTTGGAAAAAATGAGAAAATGGTAAAAAATTGTTAAGAGCGTCCGTATTCATAACCTGCACGTGAATGGTCCATAAAATCCGTCTCTGGTCGGGTAAACCCGAATGGAAATTGTGGAAATTCGCCCTGAGAATGCCGGTTATCTGCATGTACACGCGTACAATATCGCTAATAAGGTGCTGATTTATGTCTGGAAGGCACCTAGCCGATATGTTGGGAGCGCGGTGTACTCGCTCCATATGTAACGCGGTTATAAATCAGTAAGTGTTCACCGAGGAAAAAGAATCTGCTAAAAATAAGTGCGAAAGACTACATTGTGCGAAATTCGAGTGGCAAATTCGAGGACCCAGAAAAGGGGATCGCAACAACTTTTGAATAAATAATCCTAAGAAAATTTTACGAGCTGTTGTCACAGTTGCGTAATGAATTGATGTTTTCGATGCTTCGAGTTTAACAGCGCCATAAATGGGGTAGCTTAAAACAGTGCAATAACAATAAAAAGTAAATAAAAATAAAAAAGTAACCACAGCGGATGAATTGCTCCACGATAATCCAGTCGAATCTCAGTCTCCCGTCCATTTGGATTATTTTAGGGCAATGAAACTTTAAGGACTTCAGGCGGTCTTTCAGGTGGAATGGACAAGCTGAAACTTTGTGTCAACATTGTTAACAATAAAAAGGACTTGCGTTTCAATTTAGCTTGCCGGGCAGGACAAGTATTTCTCATCACCGACCCAGTGCCGATGCTAGAAAAGGGTGGGCGTGTCCTTTACAACTAAGCCAGTCAAAAACCAATTAAGTCAAGTAAATCTCAAAAGAAGGAATTTCTTGCCCGACCAACAAGTTTAAATAAGTTAAAATTTTCTGCAGAACCTTGGAAGTCTGTCGCCGTGGACCGCTTTTAACCCTTTCGGTTTCGTATTTCGGATTTAGAATTTGGGTGCGCGACAATGAATTTGTTCTTGCCACAACAGAAGCTTGACTCTGGAATTGGGATCGTAATTTATGCAGGCCTGTCTTTGTTACCCACTGACTTTTCCTATCTTTGCTTAAAATTTATCAGGCCAAGGATGTGGGGCCGAGCAGTATTTGTTTCCAAAAGAATTACTTCCCACTTCTTCAAGCGAAAAAATCCAGTTAAAATTCCTGTGACTGGAAAGTTTCCATAAAGATTTTATCCTCACTATCCTGAGGGTATACGCCCAACGGGGATGTGACAGGACATTCGGATGAAAGTTAGTCAACCGGAAATTCAAATATGAATGAAAGATGTTCTCCTGAAAAATGCATTCCTAGAAAAAGGATGCGGTCAAGCGATGGGTTAACAGACTGAAATTGATTGAGATAATAATAAAAAGAATTGAATAAAACTCAGAAATCTTGGAATAATATAGAACAGTTTTTGAACATTCATATCAATTTTTATGGCCGGATGCCAAGCTTGAATTTTCGTTTGAAGGGCTCGTTGAAAATGTACTGGGTGGAATAACGTGGGCTAAATGGGAAATGTCTTTTCCATTAAACAATTTAAAACTTGTAAATATGAAGCACTTCTAAAGTGGAAAATTTGCTCCCAGCGAGAAAAATACAGCTGTTTCTACGAGAATGCCAAAAAGAGATTATATTGACACAAACGGAAATTATTTAAAGAGTAAATTAAATAAAAATACAATTTTAAATGAAAAATATGGAAAATAAGTTTCTCACTTTAAGAGTAATGCACAATAATTTTCATAAGGTTAGTCTCCAATTCTAGTTATTACAAAATTCTTTTTGTTCCATAACATTTTCGTATTCAATTGCGCTTCCAATATTTCAATTTTAAACAGTATCACCTGCTCAATTATGCTCGCCCTTTTATTGCATAACCATTGCCAAAGGAAAATTAACAAATAAAGAATAATAAAGGACCCAGAAGCGTTCCTAGAGGAACTTCGAAATTTATACTGTTTTAGCATTTCGAACAAACAATGATAATTGCAGTAGTTAACGAAAGAAGAAATTTACAAAATGATACAGTGCGCTTTCTTAGCAGAAGATATGTTCTTGAAATTAGAACGACTTAATGGAAGCATAGCATTTCCGAAAGACTCCTTTAGTTGATGAATTTAACAAGAACGTCGTCGGTTTACTCCTTTTTGTTGCATATTCGACGAGATTATTTTCTCAATGGTGTCTTTCTATCCATCCCTAAGGACTGTGCTCATTTTAATTGAGTACACTTTTCGCATAAAGGAGTTTACCTACACCCAGCGAGAGAACAAGAGAGCTGCGAAAGGTCGATAATACACCCAGGCGTCTTGTTCACCCCCTGTGTAAATATGTGCGCTCGTATATACGATGGAACTGCACGTCGAAGGAGTTACATTTAGACATCGAATAATGTTTTTATGAGGAATGCAAATAATTTAATTTGCGACAACGTTCTCATCCGTCCTGAGCCTCCCGGGGCTCTCCGAATAGACAGAGTTATTAAATGAGCAAATAGTGGCAGATGCACGAAGCCATTGTCCTGCTTCCTGTCTGTATGTTTTTACGGGTAACGCGTATTATCGCGTATGTTGTCTTTTCAACAAATTGTTTCCTCTATTCACTACAGCTTGATTCGTCACAGTCTCAGCATTCGAGAGTCAAACACATTCTGGATGGATAAATGATTTTATTGTACAGGAGATCGGGAGATTATCGCCGTTCTAGAATATTTTGGTGGCTGAATAGACCGTCCATTGTGATGGATATTGTGCAAATACTTTAAAGTAAACAAAATATTATAGGGCATAAATTGTTTCAACCAACCGAATGAAATGAGAATTGCGTACAACGGGTGTAGAATTCAAATGGTTGTTGGTGTGAATAATGTCCAAGCTTTATGTTGTGGATAAATTGGATAAGTGTACAGTGTAAAATTCGTTTAATGGTTATAGGTGGAACTACTCGTACATTATAGGTTAAATAAGGATTCTGAATAAAAGCACGGTTTGTTTGCTACATTAACACATTATGAACATTTATTTTGACTAAATTACAATTGTTCGTGTTTCCTGGAACCAAAAATATATGCTCTTTATAAATTATATTTTATTAGCAATGGTTAATCGTTAATTGCATCATTATGAACAAAAATATGTAAATTTACATTACGTACTATTAAGCACTTAAAATAAAGAATTACTTAAATTTAAGAGCATAATGAGGCACTTTCCACCAAAAGGAATAGATTTATCAGGAAGAATCTATATTTCGAATCAGGTCGAAAAATTTGAACAGTTTACTTGTGCAATTTCAGGTAGTTTCGGCGTTTATGCGATTAGACTAATTTGGAGTTTGAAAAGGAGTCATAAGCTAATCGAAATTAACAATGAAACTATTGAAAATTTTCAATATGAGTTCAAAAAGGCTGCATTAACCACGATGAGTACAGTATACTACTTACAATATAAAGCGACACGCCCATTTTGTTTCTTGGTGGACATACCTGCAGCTTCTAAAATCTACTCGAATCTGAAAATCTCGCATTTGTAGAAGACCATTTCGTTTGCTATGACAGAAAAAAAAAACCCGAAATGTTACAAATAATAGAGAACGCAATACAACACAACTGAATTCAGTGGGTTCTGGAGAAATCGATATAGAGACGAAGTGCTAGCAGCAAATCCTCGTGATTGATGCCTTTGGAAAGCACCTATCGTATTCGTCTTCTGGTAATTCAAGACGAGTCCACAATTGATGCTGCTGGAACTTAATGTGCTGTTGTCGGATTAGCTTCAATACTAAACCGTCTCAGAGGTTGCCTTAGTTGTGATATAACACCAATGAGTGATTCGCCTTTCAAAAATTGATGCTCCTCCTCTCCCCTCCCCGCACTGGTGCTACCATTCTCACCTTCATCTTTGTGCTGTAACCCTTTTTGCTTCTGTGTCAAGAACATCTGCTTCTTGAAAGTAAGGTGAACTCTTCAAGTTGGTTACTGCTGCGATTTATAAGGAGACCCGAGTACATTATCAAGTGCAGGCGGGGTTGGGCACCAAGTGTCGTATATTGTCTATTGTCTGGTGATAATCTTTTATACGTGGATCCAGTTCCCTACTCCTGTAAGAAACGGGAAACAGATAACCTTGGACTTGTACTAATATTAGCATCATTCAGTGAAAGGAAAGCGTTTAGATCGATTTATAGTGATTTGCTTTACGAAATTAAATGCAGAGAAAAGAACTACAGCAGGGATTTTTAAATAAAATGTAACAATCGTTGATTTTAGAATTTTAACTGCGGTGTATTTGAATACAATTGATTTCTATATAAAGGCGCATTAGAAAACAATTTTTTGATTGGGATATAATATCGACTTTTGAATTTTACTTTGAACTGTTGAACACTCTGTGAGAGTAACAATAGTTAATTTGAAAATTCCTTAATTTAGACCTTTCTTCCTAATTTTTTACATAGTTGTATATATTTTTTTCGCTAATTCTGGTTCAATTGTCTATCGGATGGTAATTTTATTGACAATAATATTTGTTTTTTTAATTATTATTTATTTGATGACTCTGTTATATGAACAATCTCTTACAGTAAAAGCCTATTAATTTTCGTCAAAAACAGATTCAATTCCCCGCACAGATCTCAAGAGCTTTATTCACCACAATTTGCACAGAATTTGCTTAAACATTTCAATAAACCGCCCAACAGGAGCATTAATGTGGAGCAATCTCAAAACATAATGTTTACAAATTGCATGCCATAAAGGAGCTACCCTATCCCCAGAAGCGCTAAAATAATGGTTCAAAGTCTGGCATGGCACAAAGGGACCGAAACCAAGGCGGGTGCCACATAGCGTACTTCGGCAGCAAGATGGTTGACACCAAGAATAGCTCAATCCGTCAATAAATGGATCTTGTCGCATTACGTTAATCCCGGGTGAAAAATGCAAAGTTCCAGCAAACAAAATTGAATTCGATTCCATTTGGAATTTTGTCGGGAGGCGGGAGCCAATAGAAGGGTATTTGGGCACGAGGAAGAGTAGGAGACGAAAAGTACACAGAGGTTCTGTCCTCAAAGAAAATCTGCTGCCAGTCCTTTGTTCGACGACAGAGTGATTTTTTTCTATTCCCTTTCGATCTGATCCTTTCATGAGAATTGTATGAAAATCGTTCCGCCCTTGGATTAACTCAGAGGCTCCTTATTAAGGAAGAGATATAAAGATTTATCGATCCGATTAAACCTTAGCACCAGCATTGGTCCGAAGTGCCCTGTGGTACAAATGAAGCTTGCCTAAACGGCAAAACTGGGAGAATAAAAAAAAGATTGCACAAAAAAGTACAAAAATAGGAAAGAGCGCAAAAACTTTAATCAAAAACTGCCCCGAGAAGAACGGAGATGTGGTCCTCGGATTCCTGGATGAAAATTAAAGGAAGAAATTGATTAGTGGAGGGGATTAGGAGGACACTTTAGACCGATTGGTTTTACTTAGCGCACATATTTCGTAGGATATGCCCGGACGGAAGGCGAGATTTCGCTCTTTGGCTTGTTTTTATTTAGCCGGGCAATATATCAGCAGAAAATGAAGGATCTGGAGGCGGGGTTCGGGGCTGATTTTATTTATAGTCAGCCTCCTACAGATTCATCTCTGCGGTGGCTGAAATCATCCAAAAAATTGTCGAATTGTAGTTAAACGCATGATAAACTCCTTAGTAGATCGCTTAAGGCACCCGTTTGAGAGATAAGGGTCCCGGTAAAGACGAAACCGCTTGGCAATTTCTTCTGAATATCGCCCTTGCTCCGCTCACACCAGCCGGGCATTAGTCAGAATTTTAAATTGAGGCAAGCAGCCCTAAATAATCTCATTATTTCAACATAAAGCATCTCTAGAATTAATCTTGAGAAGCTTTGCTAAGATACAGCCGTTCACGGTACATAAAGCTAAATAGATAAGTTCCTGGGCTTTCGCTCGGCCCCGTGGAAGACAAAGGGACGACAAAACGCCCTAGTACGCCATAGAGTCTCCTTTTCGCCTTGCTCCAGATAAATTTCATGGCGGAAACTCTTTCAAATGCAAATCTGTTTGTACTAAAGAGTCCCGAACGCTCATGGCTATATGGCGAATAAGGAATAAGGTGGGCTATACTTATCTTTGATACGGGTGTGTAGGACGCTGCTCCCATCATCCGCTAAACGGTGATGCTAGGCATTTTCTAGGTAGCTATTAGGCGATGCGATAGATGACTAACGGCTTTTTGCCTTCTCAAGGGTCGTTTACGAAGATTTCTAGGTCTTTTCGGGTAATGTATATATACCTACCTTGAGAACTTTCTCTGGAGGCTGTATAATTTTTTTTTTTACATATCTCACGAGGTCGCGATTTAAGCGTGCTATAAATCTTCATAGGTATTTCGCTACAATTTACTATTTTCCCGAAATAATAAGGCTTTAACCATAGCTACCAGAGAAGATACGAAAATAATGAGCTACATACAGCTGTGTTGATGTTCCAAGGATAAGCCCCAATTTCTGTAAGAAAAGAAGTACTTATTACAGTTTCTATTCGTATATTAGAAGAGTAATATGGATCCGAGAATCTTTGAATAACAGAACGATTTTTTCAACAATAGCCACTCAAATTGGTATTTCAGGCACTGAATAACTTAAATGTAACGAAAAATGTATCCCTAATCTAACCAGTTACAAAAAATTCTTTTCAAATATCAATTTCCAAGTTTAGATTTAAAATATCTTATAGTATAAAAAGAATATTAATGTTTAAATCTGTGTACGGTGACTTCAGTATCTTGAAGCAATCATAAAACGACGCAACGCTTGTGGAAAGTTTTAGTTATAAAATTTGAAATGTATACAAAATGAGTCTCCTTTTGTTTTTAATACAAAGAATCAATCTATGACATCTGCTGAAGTTTTCCTCTATCATTTTTAGTCTTTAATTTCTTTTCAATAGTTAAACGAAACACGTACGTTTCCACTCTATTTACTAGTTCGCGAAATTTTTTAATTTGCTCCATTTCGCCACATTTCAAATTCCGAAAAGCAGTTTTTATAACGAAATCCCAATTATCTACCTCCAAACACCTCATAAATACACCTAAGTGTAGAAGAGAATATAAATGGACGGGTTCTAGTTCAAAAGAATAGACCATAATGGCATCCGCAAAGGTATGTGGTGTTCATCTCAAGAATGTGTCATCAAATACAGAAAACATTTCATCACATTAAGTCGACTTGGAGGATTTTCGGATCCCACTCAGCTCCCATTTTCCTTCCTTTCAAACCGTGCCAAAGTGCGTTCCTTACTTTCAATTTATCACTAAGATTTTATTTCGTGAGCCTGCTAAACGAGAATCTCCGGTAAAGCATTGCCTAACCTTATTATGGGCATCTTCACACTCAAGAAGATTTTCAACATCTTGAAATAATCAAAATTTTCCAGGAATTATCTGAGAAGAAAAATGTTTAACTGCAGGTATTCGCCACAAGATTTCCCACAGGATTTTTTTGTTTTTGCTTGGTCTTTCGCCCTTCTATTTGTTCCGCAGTCCAGGCTTCTCAGTTGATTATTTGCCCTGCTTTTGGCACGAACATCCTACAGAGGATGGATGGTCCATCGCCAGCGAATTGATGGATTCCTCTGTTTGTCTTACGCAAAATTCTTGAATTTTTTGCTCGAAATTCCAAGTAATCGTGAATAAATGTTGAATTTCAAGTAAGGAAATATCTTGGAAGCATATTTTGCTAGATTGGATTGTAAGTGGATGCGAGAAATTCAAAATTAATCAAATCTTTGGATGAGCACAGGAAAGCTTTATCCCCAGTCGTTTTGCAACCTTCGTCGATTATTTTTAGATTGGTGAATTCGATTTGAAGGTAATGCAATTACAGAACTTACTTGATCATGGTGATTCTGATTAGTCAGCGTACTTTACAGTTCAGAGAATTCATAGAGAAGCTTGAAATTCCTGGAAAGTGTCAGTTTGAACACTTGCCGAGGCGTCAGAGACAAGACTGAACGAGATTTCCAAGGTTAATTGAAAAAAAACAAAAAAATTCTGAAAATTCCTAATTGAATATTCTTCTGTAGACAAGGAAATGTTTCCATAGTGGAGGCTTCTGCACTGAAAACAACTCTGTCGATAAAGCTCTCTCTGCATTTGAGGCCAAGGGAGTTCACGTGTCCTCTATTTTCCCGAATGGCAAGAAGTATTCGAAAAAAAGATTCTAGTTTTGCCCAACATATTCTCAAAAGTCTTTAAAAAATGATCTAAAGCGACTTCAAAGCAGACCACATCCAACTTGTTAAATTTAAGTACACTTCACGGGGTCTTAGAACGTCTGCAGGCTGTAGAAGTTATAGAAGTCCTCACCACCCTCGTTATTAGTCAAGCGAAACTCTTTGAGGAAGCAGAAGTTTCTGTGTTTCAACAAAGGCACAGAGGCCAGCGATTATTCAAGCGTTTAAAACTAAAAGAGCTATGAAACTCGCCGACAAAGTACTGACAATCCGGATCCTGGCACGGCTACACCAAGGATATGGCCACAAAATCCGCAGAAGTCGTCATATGGCCAAGGCAAACCGGTTAATTAAGGCAGTAGTCACAAAAGGAGTAGGGCCTCGCTTAGAGATTTACATCTAGGCGCGCATCGACACAATTCCCACATCGTCGACTGTACGTAAAAAATTGTGTAATTACGAGCCAGAAAGCGATTTTGAATGCATAAAAACTCCACTGTAATCGCTGCTTTAATTAGGAATCTTCCAAAAACTGCGATTCTCATTAATTAAAATCTTCTCCAGTAGAGTACAGGGATCCATTAGAACTGCTGGAGCGGCCACTCGATTGCTGGGCCTTATATCTGTTTAACATTCGCATAATTTCGGCCACTAAGGGACTTACCCCGGAGCCAATATAATTCCATGTATGCGGCGGGAAAATATCCTGCAGGATAGTTCGCTGGTACAATTGCGCCAAACTAATACGACATTGACCAGACAGCACACATAATAGTGCATGATGGAGAAACTCCGACCAAGGATTCTGGAAACTGGGAACCACTATGTACAGTCCTCCTCATCGATTGAATCGTTAAAGTTATGCGATGATTCATGTTGCGATGCGATTATTGCTCAGAATATGTTTATGATTTTTTACTGCACTTTTTTTAACAGAACACTGCGGACCGGATATCTTGCAGAGTTTCTTCGCAGGAACGGGCAAAATTTCTCCTTTACTTCTTTCTAGCATGTATAGAGAGTGTGGGTATGGTACAGGGATCTGAGTCTGCTCCAAACCAGTTTCTTTTTTCGATCTTCTAGATACATTCGCGCTTCGTAAAGCAGCGTATTATTTATGCATTTGTATTTTTAACAAGAATAGGGGCGGTCGAGGACAATGTTATAAGGCCACATAAAATGAAATTCTTTGCTCTGAACTAAAAAGATGCTCTAAACTTTTACGAGAATTCCGAAACGGCAATGGAGCGCACATAACTCGCTGAATGTCCGAATGTACAAAAATATGTTTTCCATTTTCTTCTGTCTGCTTTATTTCACATTTCATTGGCAAAAAGGTGGAACTACCATCAATCATTCTTGAGGATGAAGATAATAATGCTAGCTATTCGAGATAGAGCCCCCATAGGATTCCCCATCTTTTTTTCTAACCTGAACTAGAAAAAATAACTAAAAAACTAAAGCAGTTGCGTGGTTTTACAAGACCTTTTTATGTTACCCTTTGGACACGTCGATAATAATTTTTTATTCGTTTAGATATGCGATAAACTCATAGAAGTTGAATTAAATAAGAAGTTAATTTTGGGTAAAAAGTGTTTATTTAAGATTTCCTTAGAAATTTTCAAATATCTTTCTAATTTAATAGAGAAATCTAACACAGAATAGAAACTGGATTACACATTAAAGAGCTCAAAGATACCAAATTCTCTGCTTTTATCATTGAATAGGTACCTTTTGTTATCTTAAAGAAATCAAAGTTGAAGTGTTTAATTAAAAGTAATATTTTCTAGATATTAAAATTGTTCAACGGGAATAACTACGCCTTGTATATCACAACAAATAACCCAATCTTTATGATAATTCATTTAACCAAACACAATCAGCTTTTGCACAATTTCGTTGCCAAAATGAATAAGAGTGCCGATAAAACGCGATACCACTTAATTTAGGTCTCTTTATGAAAATCAGTCCAATTAATTCTCCCAATTAACTTCAATCTGTTAATAAATTTTGTGAAGTTAATAAACTCGTGCGCGAGTGCATGCTTGCATTTAAATGATTACGTTTTTAAAGTAATTACACAAGATTGCCTTTCTCAAAATAACCCTTGTGCGGCCGCTTTTTCCCTGTTTTTCATAATGGTTGATAATAATGGTGAATTTCTGAGCCTAAGTATGTACTTTAACCCGAAAATACTACGACGTAATATGTTTGAAATAAAAACACAAAAAAGGATTAAAATTCACCAGAAAAATGGGTCCAAAAAAAAAAGGAAACATCTTCTCTTAAAAGGGAAATCCTGTAAATAACTTTACTTCTATATTTCACACCTAAAGCTTTCCAAGTCCGGTCACACCATTTCTAAATTAGCCACAACCGACAAACCTATCCAAACAATGGTCACCAAAAAAATAGGGGACGGATTGTTTGGAAGCGGGAAAAAGTGGAAACCGCCGAAAAGAAGAGCGACCTCATCCACCGCAGGAAAAAGGTCACCAATGATTTGTTCGCTACTTTATGAGGAGCTTATGTGAGAGAGTCCTGCTTGATCTGAAATATGTTGGCCGGATTATTACAAATGGATTTTATTACGCGTGAAATCCAAAATGGACCGGGTCGAACTCGAACGAAAAAAGCGTTCATAGACATAAAGGATCTCGTGAAAACCGGAAATGGTTCCTTCTTGTTGGGACCCAATAGCAACCCTTACTTTCTATACTTTCACTGGTGTCTGAAGCCCCTTTCTCTGTTATTGGCATAACATAAAGAAAAAAGCAATCTCAAGGAGCTTCGGGTATGTGAAAGTATTCCACACGGGCGACCAGGAAGACCAGGAAGACCAGGAAGAGAAAGGTAAATTATCATGTCAGGATTAATTCTTCCTGATGCTCCGTAGATTGCGCCAGGAGTCGAAAGTGATTTTGGGTATTTCCTTCCGGTGCGCCCTTTCACAGCTCCGCGGCACTATTTTATCTAGGGCCAATTCGACTATATTAGGTCGTGCGTCTTAAGGCAAACGTGAAACGAAGTGAATTTCATGGTACAAACTACTCGTAGAAGGGTTATATCACTAAGCTCGTTAATCCCCTTCCGATGGAGTACAAGCGTTCTGTAGTCGGTAGTGGCGGGGGATGGTGCGGAATGCTGTCACATACAACTAATCCGAATACCCTTGGAAAATCCTTTTCGCTAGTCAAACTCATAACAAAAGCATCATAAATTACAGTTTTTACCGCACTTCCAGCTCCGATGAAAAGAGTTATGAACGGGGTGTGTGTTGGTTTGCTACAAGTGGACACACATCAAGAGCAAGGTAAACGCAGCCGGGGAAAAATTTCTAGAAATTGACAAACAAGGGAGAGGGATTCTGTTTTACAACTTGTGAATGACGGAAGAGGTATCAACTTTTTGTAACTTTTATGGACCTTTTTATGCCCTGTCTAATTCAACGAGACCTTTCAATTTGCTCTCAGCATTCATTTTTCTGGAAAACTGCAAGATTAACAATCTTTAAAATGATAGTAATTATTTCAACATTTGATTTCACAAGCCCATAAGAAGGATTTGCATAGAAAGAATGTTCAGTAAAATCAGTCTAGAATTAGGAATAACTCTACGATTATTTCATTAAAGTTTGGTATTTGAATCATTGTTAAAGTTAACTTTAATTTTTATAGTAAGCACTTGAGTTTTAATATATCGGTAACAAGGAAACCAAAAGGGTTAGGAAGTCAATCCAGTTTTTTGTTGCGTTCTAAACTTTGCATTAATTCACGAGATTCTTCAAAATTAGATATGGATCGATTATACCTCATTTTGAAGAATCTGTGAATTAATGCAAAATTTAGAATGAAACAAAGACCAGATCGACTTGATTCAACCTATGAAATAAATTAAAAATGGTAACTTTCGGAATAAATGATTTTCATTAAAACTTATCAAATCGAATGCCTTGAATTGAATTTTTAATATTCCGAATAGGAAATATTGAAGACATTGAGTAGCTAATTCAGGTATGCAAATAAATTCTAATAATTCCGATTCTTATTTTTGTTTGCATGACTTTTTATTGCCGACCTTTAATCGTTTCTGCACTGTGAAGTGAAGGAATCTCATTGATTGATTTATAAAACATGTACGTAGTTAATTTACCCCACTTTAACTTAAATATTTCATATAACCTACAAACTTAACTTTAATTAACTAAAGAAAAGAGAATTTCTATATTTTCTTTAAACCCCGATAAACTTTTATTGCTCTACATCAACTTAGAACTCTTTAAAAAAATCTCAAATTTTCTGCCTAATTAATTTTACAGATTGTCGAAGCATATAATACTTATCAATCAAGTTGCAGGGTGTTACGTAAAGACTGTAAATTCCCTAGATATCTTAATAATTGCATTTTAGCAAGGGAGAGGATTAAAGGCTAAAGCATCATCTGAAGCAATACTGGAAACCCATCTTGCACAATATCCAGCAGAAACTAGACTTCATTTGATTATGAATGGTTATGAATAAAACAGATTATTACTTATCTAAAATAGCGACAAACTAAAATTGTCTTGTCATTGTAAGGAACAAAGGATTGAAGACTGACTTCTCGGGAATGTCACACAGGTAAATCTGTAATAAAATTAACAATGTATGTAAAGTACCTGCAATAAAGTACATGGCAAAACTAAATGAACATTCTCAGTATTAACAACGGTCCAAGCTACAATTCGCGATTTATTATACTTCATGGCCATGACCAATATTTTTACAGTTTGTCTTTTGCATGGCTGATTCTTATTATGACACTTGAAATATAGTCCGAAAAGTACCAACACGTCCCAGGGCATTATAGTAGATATATGGAGCATCTCCTCCTGGGAGCATTTACCACAGCATTACCTCAAACCTTCAGCAAAATTGTGTTTGCACACGGTCCCTTATAAACCTCAGTGCTTTCGGACTCCTCCGGCACTTCCTGGAGGGAGATGTTGTGCTCTCTTGTATCTTGCCGCATTGTTTGCCAACTGCCAACTGTAATCTCGCTTAAATCGTTTTTAGGACTCATCGTCGTATATAAAACGCATAAAGTGTACATATTGCCACTTTATAGTGAGCCATAAAAGATTTCTTTACGAGTTTACTCTCCACCGGGTCCATTTGCAATTGATTCATCTGAAAGTGGGGACAGAATTAAGGTTTTGCGGCAGTTGTGTCGCAATAAATTTCACGATTGTTAACTGCACCAAGCGTGATATTGGTAACGTCCAATGTATTGAACTGAAAATGACCCATCAACTCCATGTTGAAAACGTTCATGTTCCTTAAGCTTTCCAAATTGATTTTATTGATTTTGAAGTATTTAGGGATTTGGGAACGAATCTACTACTTGCAAAGCATGCAAATCACTGTGGCTCTAAGGAGTCCGATAACTTAAGTCACTAACTAGCAGGTCCTAGAACTACTGGAGCACCTCTCGTTGCTGCCAATTTCATCGAGATCGATATAAAAACATCTCTGGAGATTTACCTACCAAATAAGTTTATATTACGTGTACGTTGTGCAGTATTCCCATCAGGACGGTTAAATTTGGAGAGGATTCTTTGATCGACTTGTTTCCTGTAAACGGCATGCTTGGACCATATACCCACATGTTAACAGAGCAGCAAACAGCAGCGCTCTGCGTCGTTGGTAGGACCACCCTTCGATTGGTTCTTCGGCTGTAAAACTCGATTTTGGCAAATCCTCCTAATAAGAATCGAATAGAGCGAACAATCATTAGCCAGATTCTAGTGGCCCACAGTGTTCACGGCAAAATCGATTTTCTCGAACAGCTTCACATTGTGGGTCACAGGAGCCCCACCATCCCTTGAAGCCCTTTTCCGGTCCTATGCCATACGAAACAGGCCAGGACGACAAGAGCACAACATTGATCCATTTCAGAATAAACTGCTATTTTCTTGTTTATTGTCAGGCAATTCCACGAAATGTTTTGATCTTTTATTGCCGGTCGGTCTTGATGGCTGCCTATGTCTTTCTTTCTTCGACTTCTCCAAGGGGATTTGTGTGAAATTGAATATTTCATGCCCAAGGAGAATTTCACCTCGAAGGATTGCTGAATTCCGAAAGCCAGATACACCACAATATCTGTCCTAATCTTATTAGTAATGAGCTTACAGCTTCCAAGAGGTTCTCCCTGAGGGGATGCTAAGTTTAACGAAAGTCGATATTTCATGCTGTCAACGAGAAAATTAAACTCGTCACTGCGTAAAGGAATTAACAAAACATGGGTTGCTGGGTTGCTGGATGTTGGTCTGGAGGTCGCCAGATATTGTCATTTCGAACAGTCAGCACTTTTCAGATATTAACTACGGCTTTTGACCTTGATGAGAAGATCAAGAGGGATTCCACTAATAATGGCCCGAAGGAAGTAAAATTTGATGAGACACTCATTTCTCACTACCTGCACCAACACGAGAAGCGCCATCTCAAATACAATACTTCGATCAATAACCCATATCGACATTTTTAATTAAACCTGTAGCTGCTGTTTAACTTACTGAGAGTGGTTTTTAGTGAAAATTACTTCTGATGAAAAACGGTTCTTCCGTCTTAAAATAACCTGCTTGTTTATTGGTAATAGGCTGTTAAAATCAATGACATACGCGTTGAAATCACTTTACGAAGCCGTTAAAGATAATTTCCTTCCGCCTTCGCTCACCTACAGTGAGTGAGCTAGAGGTTGAGGTGCTTCTGTATTCTGATGCTAATATCATTGTTCGAAGTAGTTTAAGTTTGTTTTGACTAGACGAGCGCTCAAAAGTCATAGTGCTGTCTATTTGTAGTGCCCAACCATACATTGTTATATAACTCTATTTAATCAGTTAAAAGTTCATTCCAAGAGAGCCAAGACGCTTTTGATGTCAAATTCCATTAACATTTTAGTAGTACCTTGGTTGCTTAATGACCAAATTAGTTTTACTAGAGTTCACCATAGTTACTTTTAACGAGTTTAGAGGACTAAGTGTACTATGGAGGTAATTGTTTTTGCCAACGACATTTTTGGTTGAAAAATAAGATATAACATCCTTTTAGCTTTTTACAATAACTAATTTTGTTTTCCGGTCAAAATGAGATTTTATTGATCATAAAACTAAATAATCCCCTGTCGAATTCAAGAATATTAGAATGAATTATCGTACTGCAATCGAAAGAAAAAATTAAATTCTTTTAAATGGAAAACATATTATTGAATTTTATATAACTTTTTAAATAAGATTTTAAAAATTATTTAAGCTTTGTATAGTCGTATTTTCACTTATGTATATATATTTTATCAGTAAATAATTTTGCTAAAAACGTTAAACGAAATTATATTAAAAAGGCTTGCGTGGTCCATTGAGGATTGGGAGCACTCTAAAAACTTTAGTATTTGTATATTGAAATAATCCAAATATTGAATACCGTCTTCCAAGGAAGTATAATTTGTAATTATGACAAATATATTAAAAAAATAATATTACATGATGTGATGTAGATAATTTCTATAAATCTCGAGATCTCAAAAAGTTATTTTCAAAAAACCAAAAACTGATAATGATAAATAAAATAAATTTGAATTTAAAAATGGATTCGTCTAAGAAAAGAAGTTTTACAAAGGTCTATTCGGAAATATGGAAAAATAGAAAGCATGTAGATACAATGCCTACTAATTTAATTGTTACTGAATGTTTATAATTCTATTTTTTTATCTTGAACTAGCTTGAGGTTAGTAAAACTAGTCTGATAGTTATCTAGATTTAAGATATCTACGATTTGTGTAGGACAGACAAAAAAACAAATGGATATGTAATAAATAAAATGAAAAATATTAACTCTCGTCAGTAATTGTTTAGTTAGCAATAAAAGTAATGGGATAATTCGCATTTTTTGTAAATTGATTTATTTAAGGCATTTATATTATTTATTAATATACAAGTATTTCGAAGAATGGGTTCTTTTTACTGGAATATATTTTCTCTCGAGATATAATATATCTTTCCGAACTCACTGCCAGCAGAAAAAGAAACTCCTTGCAGTAAGTAAAATAAAATAAAAGAACTTATACTCGCTCAATTTCCTCAAAACTATTATTTTAAATGACTTGGCAATTTCTAGTAAATTCCACTACTTAAAATCAAAACTTTTATTTTAAATTAAACAATTTTATGTACAAAGTGCACTATTAGAAGTATATTGCATGTTTCAGGATACTTATATAGATCTAAATCCAACTCAAGACGACAAGGGATTCTCTCTTCATCATAAAACTGGCTGAGACAGAGGATGATTTTGTTGGAGTGGTGATGCTTAATAGTGCATTTAACTTCCTTCCCTTGTAGTTCCTTGACTCATTTACGGGGCTCTTATTTGTAGTGACCACTCAATTAATCACTCGCTTAACTAGCAACACAAATACTGCGTCCTCAGAATGGAGCGGTTTAAAGTCGAATAATTTATTATACAGTGCAGTTTTACAGGAAAAATATGTCCTTAATAAAGCGTGACTGGCGCACTATTCTTATCTCTCGCAGCTGCAAAATCACAACCAGTGAAATTCCTTTGGCCACCAGAACCTGCTGGTGGCGGTGGCGGCGACGGCAGGGATACTCTGCTAAATGGTCCGAAATTGTGAAAATTATTTTGTGTGGAAAAATGTTGGTAGATATAAAAAAACCCGCACAGAAAATGTCAAATGAAAATAAATAAAAAAGATAAAAAGTAAAGGAGAAAAACTCCGAAATTCTACCTTCATCTAAATGCGGGAAGGTCCTCGAATTTGCATTTTTGGCAAGATTTCAGGAAATATTGCGACAGTGTCCATTTTATTGTGACTTTCTTTGCCTGGTGCTTCGTTTTGTTAAGTGGACGGAGATAGAGCGGGGCTCCTCCGAAAGTTTTGAATTTTTGCTGAGCCCTGCCACATCCGACCACACAACAGTTGAACATATGTGAAGAGATCAGCGAACTTTAAAGATTCTTCCCTGACTGGGAATTCTTTTCAAATTTCAATTAATCTCTAGTATTTCCGTATTAAATTTTATTGTCTAACTAAGAAAGCTTTCAACAAATTGTAATTTGTTAAAAAAACAGTTTTTCTGTGACGGAAAATATTGAATAAATTGACTCATTTTAAATTTAATTAATTTAATCCATTATTATGCAACACTTGGGTCATAATTTTAACCCGAGATCATGTATTGAAACTAGGGAGCAATGCACTGTGAACAACTACATCTAGATGTAACTAGATTTTTCGTTTTGATTTTTTTTCAAACCGAATCTCGTTGTTAGCCAATTTATAAAAAGCAAAACCGCCCTATCGATGTTGATAATCCACCAAAAAATCGAAAGAAAAGAAAACTAGATCCAGAAGCATTGGATGCAGTTTCGTCCAGATCAGAAAAAGTTAGATTTTTTCCCCAGGCCTTTCATTTGTTTCCCATACGAATCGACATCTTAGCTGGCGTCGAGCCAAGAATTGCTTCAATCTTCCTCCACCGGTTGGGTCCGGTGTGTCCCATTGCCAGCACCCGGTTGAAATTCTGTGAATCACGTTCCGCAATCATAGAAAGTTCTCCACCCCACTTTCGGTAATCGGGACTTCAGGGCAATTAAAATCCCATGTGCCAATGGCGTCTATCTAATGCACTTGATTTGGTATATTCACTCTGTTTACAGTCCGAACGTCTTCTGGGATGAAACTTCGGTTTCTTTTTTCCTCCCATATCTTTTTCGTCTGTTTTGTTGGGTCTGGCGATGCTTTTGGTATTTGACTTCCTGTTGATCGGATTGATAAGGAAACGTGTTCTTTTATGAAGTTCGTATTGAATGTGGGTATTTTTTTCTTTTTTTTTAGAGAATGATTGAATTCGACTTGAGTTCAATGCCAATTCCTTTTAATCATTGCTAATCCGTAATTTTATTTGGTCTAGAAGAAATTGAAATTCTGGGAAAGCTGCGATTTCTACAAACTCAGATCCCTTCAAAAACGTCACTGCAAAAAGGAACAAGCTCCTACTTAAAATGTTAGTTATAAAAAATAGTGAGATGAATGTAGTCACGTTCTTGCAAAATTTTGTTAGAGTGTAGATGACTGGTTTAAAGCTTTATGTCTAGATTCACTTCGTTATTATATTTATATAATAACATTAAATTGACCCTCAGTGCGAAGTTTTCGCACACTTCATTCACATACTGACCCAGAACTGGACATCTGAAGCATGAAGCAACTGCATACTTCGGTGTTAGAATAGTTTGGCAGCGTTCGTCACATGTGCAAATTTGAAGCTCTTTCCAAAGTTTTCTTATGTGTTGGACAATATCTGATCTGACTCTAGATGCCAGTCCTTCCATACTGAGAGTAAGAAACAGCGTGAAATAAGCACTGACCCTTTACTTGGCATGTGAACTACCCTATGGGCATACAGCTGACCATTACCGAAGTCTAAAAACTCAATTTGTTCGTCCACCTTCATTATACGCAGGGGCATATTTACAAGGGGGCTTAGAGGGCTATAGCCCAGGGCGGCAAAAAAAGAATAATATAAGAGAAGCCAGGAAAACAACGGCGGCAAATACTGCTTTAGCCCAAGGGCGGCAAAAATCTAAATCCGCCCTTGATAACACGATCTATGTATGTATTAAATCACATCTATCTATGTATGTATTAAATACAAATCCATCCAATGCCCAATCGTTTTCCCTGTAGCGAAATCCCGTTGAAAGAAGCTAAACAATTCTATTGCTTACCTACCTACTCAACGATCCAATCTGATTTTGTCGTTTCATATGGGAAATTTCACGCGAAATGCACACCAAAAAGAAATTTATTATTATTATTATTATTTTGTATTTGGTTTATTATTTTTTTTTTTGTTTTTGCTTTTAAACCTGTTGTACCAAGTTTTAGTTGGTCTGGAGTGTTTTAGACCGAGGTATTGGGATTCAAAAGCGATACATGAAAATAATTTAATAACGATATTACTTTATAGTCAATTGAATGCTCTTTCATGGCATTAACACAATTTCAAAAGACAATTTTTTTTACACTTGCGATTCGGATCTGTGGATTTGGTTCTATGGACCGTCCTTGTCTCTTATGATGACTGCATTACTAACTTTGACTTCGTTTCTAGTCAATAATTTTCAAACTTTTTCCTTCTTTAGTATCCTGAACACTTTATCCATGTCAATTTTCAGGTTCCTAGCTTTCCTAGAAGTGACCTATAAGTTTTGATGATCTGCCAGTAAGTAAGCTACGAAATTGACGATATTTTATGTCATGTTCCTTAGAAATTATTAAAACTTAATTAGGTGCTCGTCTCCTCAAATACTAAAATTTTTAGTATCTTCTAAAGCTGAGTTATGAGGGTGCCAAAATTGTCGTGAACCGCTTCGGGTAAAGCGTCCAGTGCCGTTTGAAACTTTTTTCCGAATTATTCCAATGTTGATTTAAAAATATTTATTCAATATCAACAGCTTGACTAATAAAGTGAAGCATATTTTAATATCTATATAATTTCGAAAATTTAAAAATCAATAATGCGCTAAATTTTTTCGCCATTCTTCTTTTTAATTGGAGTAAAAAATAATATCAAGTAAATAACAACACGACAGTACAGAACAAAAACATTTTAAAATCAATACACTACCACATCTGCCGAACATTCAATGGATCGTTCCATATTGTTTAAATACGTGTTCGGATTCTAAGGGAAATCGTTTTTTTTTTTTTATTAAAATGCCGGAATTCTGGCAACTAACAAAGTTAGAAATACAATTTAAATGATTTCAATTTTATTTGTATTTTCTGTGAGAAGAATTTCCCGAAATGAATACGCAAATTGATTTAAAAAATATTTCCAGGGGCGACTGAAGCGCAGAGTAAAAACTGTTGAAATAAAATGATCCACAAATAGGCGGCCAACCACTTGAAAAGTGCAAATAATAAATGGAGTTACAGAAGTACTTTAAAATTGAATAGTGCTAGTTCGGGCCGCCGCCTGAATGTAAAGCAAGGGGATTAAAAAACAAAACTTTTATAGCAACGTGTGCCCTTACAATTCGCTTAATATTCCGCCGATGGCAATGGTCAGTGGAAAACTGCGCAAAACTTTTAAAACTTTTATAACATTATTAGCGGAATTATTGAAAACATCGAGTTGGGTATATCCTTGAACCTTTTACGAACTACGTGGCTGGCCGAGATAATTTCTGCTTGTAATTTATTTCAGCGTTAACTGCAGTAGTGGATTTTGATGCAACTATTCATGGACAACAATTTTATGTAATAAATTTAATTTCTTTTTCCGAATTCTTAAGAGAAAAAATAGAAAATGTAAATAAAACATTAAATTAGGCCCTTTCACTGTTTTCACACGATTTTGATCCTTGATATGATTTTCTTGAAAAAATAGGATAAGAAAAAACAATTCTTACTAAGTTTAAGTAAGAAATGCTACATGAAACAAATTAAAGCTTGATTAATTGAAATAAAACACAGCAGGAAAGTAAAAGTGAATATTAGAAAAAACAATACTATCATTCATAAATTAGTCTTTCGATTTTACGGGTATATATTTAATTTTACATTTTATTTGTTTATTTTCAAAAAGGGACTAAAATATACACATTTTGATTAGAAAGAATTACAAGGAGAATTGCACTTTCAACCATACAACCGATTTAGTATACCAGGTACCCTATAAGTAGTAGGAATAGTCCTTGATAAAAATTTATGTGTACCTCTCTAAACCGTGAAGGACGAGAAAAAGTTGACCTACAGCATTCTAGAGTCGTGAGGGGAAGTTTAAATGGAATAATATTGAAGGAATAAAAGAATAAATTCGAAATCGGTTAATACTTCCCTGAAGAAAAACGAACTCCCAATACGATAACCAAGTAGTAGTATTGCTCTCTAAAAAGAAAAATATAGGGTTTTAATCCTCTCGGCTATAATTCAAAACGCCTTGTCCAGCGTGTAACTTTTCTCCTAGAGAATAGTCGCCTTAAAGCATTTCGTTCTTTCCGGTCAGTGCGAGGTCAATACCACAAAAACAAAGATTATCTCGGTCGGTCGTATAGTTACTCCCTGTTTGCCAGTTTGCCTGTTTTCCCTGGACTATTCTAAATCCGGAACGTTTAATTGGCTGGCCATTTCACAGCAATTACACTCCAGCAAATAGTCCCCCGAGGAATCAGTTTAATGTGCCATTTGCCAAATCACTCAGGACAGGACTTGGGCACACACCTCCAGCCTCCACTGAGACACTTTAACACGGTGAGGCTGCGCTAGTGGAACTCCTCTGGCGTCTTTCACGAATAATTTTCTACTAAAACCTTCCCGACTTTAATAAGTGTCAACTTTTAAAGTCTCGCAGACACGTGGCGCTCGGGATCACCGGGAGAGAGTTTTTCTCCTTGTCGGGGTAATCCCCGGCGCAGTACGCAGTGCGCAGCTTGCACCAAGTTCCACAGTTCATCCGGGTCACTACCCCAAGCTGGGGCCGGATGGATCAATAACTTTATGCTGTCTAAGGATTTAGGGAGCTTTGCAACGGGAGCTTACCCATTTTGTTGTCGTGTCGTGTCGTGTCGTGTCGTGTCGTGCCAGGAGAAAGTAAGCCATTGGGCGGCCCATTCGCAGTGACATGCTTTCTCATGAAGACCTTTGTCCCGATGGTGTTGAGCCTTTTCGGGTCGTTTCACAGCCCCATAATGCTTTTCCTGTGTCAAGAGCAAAAGGAACTTTAAAAAATTGTCCCAAAATACTAAAGTGGCCTTATCCACTAAGGATCAGGACTACGTCTCTCTTTGTCTGGTTCCGGATCAATGGTGGGCCAAAAAAACACGTATGCACACACAATTGGATCCTTCGTAAAATATGACCCGCAGTCGGTGTTTGCCATGCTCCACTTGCTGCTCCAAAACCGGAGAGGTCATTCAGTACAAGGGCGTGGGCGGGCCGCCGGAGATAGTACCCTCATAAAGTGCCCGAAATGGGATACATGATGGACACGTCTAATGAAGTTTAAACGTGAGCCCGGCATAGAGGTTCAGGCATAGCCTCGTAGCTCCCGTTCAAATTCCTCTGGGCCAGCAAAGGCACATACTTGAATAATTCCAATGCCGTTCCGCACTAAGGCCAAGAAGATTGCTAGTTGTGGCATCCGGAATGAACAAGATTTCAATAAAGCCGGAAGTCTTCCACCTGGGGAAGGACAACTCTCCAACGTATTATATCCCATCACAGGCTGTACCCTGAGAACTTTTTGTTGTCTAATATAATTCGTGCCTCCGTCTTTTTATCGGGTAGTTTGGACCAACAAAAAATGTTATTATCAATAAAGTTTACTTTTTTATAGTGTACGAAATAACGCCTGTAACAATCCAAACAGAATTTCAAGTTGTATTGCTTAGAATTCCCATATTTGAAACAGCATCAGTCGTGCAAAACATGGAGGCGGTTTTTGGTACGATTTTTTGGTATTATTAACTTATCCGCCTATTTTTTTTTTCACTTTATTCATTGTTTTATAATTATGTATATGTGTGCAATGCATTACTTTTAATAAAATGCAAAAGGAAATCATGACAAGTCTTCTGTTCCTACTTGTGGAGATTTCTCACATAAATTAATTAGGTTGATATTTACTTAACATAATTTAAGTTCCTTTAGATAAAGAAATTTCACGATTTCAGTACTGACTTGGATTTAACTTGCTTCATCAAACTCAACAAAGATTTACTATTTTTTCTTCATTTACGGTTAGAACAAAGCTTAAACGAACGACCATATTAAGAAAACTTTTATGTTTATTTTTAATCTTAAACAATAAATAAATTATGCAAAATTATGTAAGTATATTTTTGTGATTTATTTATAATTGAGATATCTAAAAGAAATGAAATTTTTAAAAAAATATTGATGCCCATTTTCCCCTACTTGAAAAAATAGAGGATGTTTCGTAAAGCTGTATTCCATATTCAGTGGAGTGTCCTGATTAATTTAATATTATAAATAATAAAATAATACTAAGAAAACTTAGTTAATAACAATAAAATAAAAAAATAAATATAATAAAAAAACAATTTCAAACATAACTCGTCACTATTTCGAAATAATTAGATTCACATTTGCAGCTTATAAAATTCTCTTTAAAAAAGTCTTATTTGTTTCATGTAGAACTTTAGAGTTAGTTAATAATTGTGTATTTTTTTCAACTAATTTATCTACGGGTTTGAATTGTACTTGAGTAATTTTGAATATCAAAAAATTGTCACCAAATCATAAAAACGTTTTGGTTCTAGGTAGATTTGCAATTTAGGCTAAATTGAAAATCTAGCATTTATGAACGAACAAAACATCGTCTCGTTTTTAGTTTCGCTAGATTAGCTAAGCTCCACGAAGTATTTTTTGAAGCGTTATGCTGATCGGGGCTAGACCACTTACATAAATAAATATCAAGTACTTTTAGTGCAACTATTTTTGCATTAAATTTTTCATCACTAATTATTCACATGAAGTGCATAGTTCTCACCAAGGTCGTACATTTCCTGTACTTTGGCTTGGTAAAATTTTTTTCTTCTTACAAGAGCAATCCTTACAAACGAAACGCCGGCAATTCACGCTGGAGGTACTTTGTATTATTTTGTTGATGGGATTCTGTGGTCCCGCGATTTCCTGTATATGGCGCAGGAAAAGGCACCAAATTAAAGCTGTACGAATAAAATTTTTGTGGCCAACGAATGTTCCTGTAAACGTAACGAGGAAATACCCGTGACTCAGTTACGAGTTTTCCGTCAGCCCTTTTAGCTAGGAAAGTTGAGCCGTTCGCGTAAGTTGCCACATACCAGAACACCACTCGGTGCAAGGGCTCTAAGAGCCCGGCAGGGTTTCGGGAGGGCTTGTAAGGATTTAAGAGAGCTTGTAAGTTGCTGCTGCGCCACTTCAACAAGAAGAATTTGTTTACCCATCGGTTTATGGCGAAATCACAATGCAAATGCGAATGGAGGTTCATTTTCGTTTTTAGTACTCTAGGATTATCCACTGATTCAAGGATGCTCCTCGGTTCTGCTTTTGAATTATCTTTGGGGGGGGGTTAACTGCAAATGAGCTGCTTTAGATTCATATCGTCGAATTTGCTGAGTTTTTTTGGGGTATCCTTGGCAATAGCACACAAAATGGGCTCTTTTTCTAGAAGAATACCTACCTACGAACTTGAGTACTATTTTTAGGGAATTATCTTCAGGTGCTTTTATGGCCTTTTTTAACAATGCCCATTCTTTTTATTTTGAGGCAAGATTTTAAAACGTCAACAATTCGAACAAGATATAAATCTTTCAAGGAAGATCCGTTAAAGGCACAATTACGACACTTAAGTACCTTTAAAATTGGGTGACGTTCTTTTGTCTATTGAACGAAAACCCATTTCCTAACCATGGTTTATTAATTTCGATTTTGAGCTGATATATCTAGACATTTACGAAACTCTTACTTCCCATTTGCACTTTACATTGAGACCTAGCAATTCTGATAAAACTTTCCCCATCTGAGAACCGAAAATAAATTACTGGAAAAGTAAAGACCATTCAAGAATCAATGCTTGTTAGGATACACGCCCACTCCGGTGGAAATAGTACTTACAGCATTTACATACTATTGGCAATATACACTTTAGAAACAAGTGTATATCCTGTAGGTAGTCCAGCTTCTACAGCATCATGACCAAGAAACCAGTTTTACTACGAGATATCTAGAGGTATGTCCAAAAATTTGTACGGCAGTTCTAGTAGTATAGACCGGAGAAATGGTACACATTTTAATTACTTATCGTAACATTTCTCTCTGGTTGCACAGGTGAATTTTAGAAGACACGAAATTACTTTTCCCGAGAAATACACTTTTGTGGTAGAAGAATGTCTAAAATAGATTTATTTTCTGAATTGCTTCTTTTCAGGAAGTGTGTGCATTCATATGCAATTAAATGGGACAAATTCCTCTGAGGTTTATACAGTCCTCGACTGGAATTTGATTTATTTATTTGTTACACAAGTTTAGGAGTCGGCTGAATTGAAATTTCAATTTAACTTTAATTATGCGAATATTTTTACTGGTACTCGACATTTCTAAGAAAATTAGAAGCAATTTTTGAATTACTCATGGAGTGCTTTCTTCATCAACAAAATTATTTCGTGGAAAATAGGCAAACGTGCGGTATTTCGGTCACTACTGCAAAATTATTTAAAGCCAGTAGAGAGTGCATGTTTCTGCAGTGACAATGTAAATCCTGCAAAGCGTGCAAATCTGCGGTCATTTGACTTCTCTGCAATAAATTTACTTCGCGCCTGAATTATTTGCCTTAAGAGGAATCCTTATATCCATCTGTTCAACAATGTTGAATATTTTAAAACGGGAGGTCAGAGTCCTATATTAAATGTTTTTGTAACATTTTGTAAAGCCTTCGTTTAATTTTTCACTTAACTCATAAATAAGGTATTATATCACTATTTGTTATTTTATTTAACCCTGGATCACTATCATTAGATATTAACGTTAAAAATCCTCAACTTATTAAAAACTGCACTGTAGAATCATTTGTTAATCCTGATAAAGAAACTATGGCGACTATAGACAAAACAAACTAGAACAATATGGCAGGGTGGTGAAACGGCATGTAAAGCTGCTGAGAAATTGTATTAATACAGTGTTGTCTATAGCTAAATCAATATTATTTTTATTTATAGCAAAGACTAGACAATTTCGAATGCAATTTCTAAAAAAAATTTACTTCACGGCCTGTGCTCACATAATGGCCTACATTCTTTTAAAATGATTTCTCTTTGATTTCAAAATACAAACATGCATTTTATTCTGCTATTAATAAGTAGGTATCGTTGAGAGTTAGGAACAATTTTCAAAAATGCCCGCCGTATTCCTACAATTTTAATGGATTTTAACATCTTAAACCCCAATTTAACCCCCCCCCCCCCCCCCCAAAACTTAACGAATTTATTATACTTTTTTTATTGGAACCAATTGAGGATGTTATTGCAGGCAAAATTAATTTAAGTTACCATAAATTAATTGATGGTATGAAATAATTGTTTTATATTTTTCAGTAAATATTTTAATTGTAATTATTTCCTCTGAATAAAATTATCTGATTTATTTAAAATTTTGTAAATTTGTATAAAACATTACATATTTAAATAAAATTTCAACTTTTTTATTATAAAACCAAAAGGCCTGCAATTTTTAAGCTACGAGAAAATATTTTTGAATTGATGTGTTTTGTCACTTAACCTCTTTATTTATTTTCATGAAACGAAATTAATAGTGTTCTAAAAAATCATAAAATCATCAACGATTTTACCAAAACATATTTTATACCACATCTGCATTGATATTACCATTTTACAGAAGAGTTTGTTCGTTTGGTTCCCGTGAACTTCTATAAACTAATGTGTTTGGATTTTCAATGAAGATAATTCCCAATCAGCATTCGAGGCCAACTATCCTTATGATTGGCCAGCAGATAGATTAGTGAACGTGGAACAAGTCGGGGAAAAGTTCACTCGAGTCGAGTTGAAGAAGTTTAGGCCGACGGCAGGCAGGCAGGTCGGTCGGCCAACAGCCCAATAGCAGACTAATTGCAGGTCGACAACTGTCCAAAGGAGGGCAGTAATAGGCTAAGAATCGAGAAAGTCTGAGAGACGATGACGGTCTATCATTCATCGAAAACGAGCCGACAGCTGACATGGTCATTTTGTTTGGATTAAGCTTCTTTATGGATTGTGGTGAACAAATTTGGTTATTTTAAGGACAACGATACATTTCAGAGAAGCGTTTATCTAAATGTTGGATTCTTATCTAATAATTATTATTATATTTGATTTAACCAATCTTTGAAGTATTACATACATCCAGTAGGATAGCCTATACAACCAATTTATATTAATTTCCCGAAATCGAGTCATTAATCAAGAAAGATCGGGTCCATTTAAAAAACAAGTCAAATATTGATCGGCTTATGACTTTAAAAAATATTAACTCAGAAAAGAGCCTAAAATTAAGAAAAACGTTGTTCAGAAATGTAAAAATAAATAAGACGATTTGTTCTTTAATCATTTTATTACCCTATTAATAATATATAAACAATTACTTTATTAATTCGTCAGTAAAACGATAAAAACAAAATAAAAGCTTACAAATATACTCGTTTAAATCAAAACGAGCAATACAAACAAGGAATACTTTTCCATTATATTTTCCTTGAAATAATTTCTCTTAAGTGGAATTACTTGTATAATTATTTTTTTCCGCTTTTTTTTCATTTAATTAAGATACTTTTCAAGTTCTCCTCTCAGTATTGCAGTTATCATAATACAATACACAATTTTAAAACTTTTTTGATTTAATACTCTCCTCTATTTTCCTGTATACTTTTGCATTTAGTGGTTCATTAGCTCTTCTTTGATTTTTTTTTGTATTTCTCCTTAAATGAATATTAAGAAAACAATAGGTATAATTGCATTTGTCCATTCTATTACGTTACACTAGTTTTGAAAAACCCTAAAGACAAAACAAGAGACGGTACAGCGAAATCGCTGTAGTTCCGTGCGCACTGAGCTTCAATTTTTCAACTAGCTCTGTTGTTACTTATACTAATACAGCTTGCATTTTATATTGCCATTTAAAACTAATTTATAATTGCATTATATTAAAATATATTAAATTGAAATTAGGTTTTCCTCCAACTCTCTTTCAAAAATGGAAATCGAAAGCAATACACGTTGTGTTTATCTGTTATATTAGCACTTTAACAAAAACATATAAAAAAATAATACCGGAAAAATTTTCATTTGCAAATTTTTGTCCTACCAAATCCCAAAAACCGAAATCAATGAAAGAAATTGACTTTTCGAAGATTTTTATTCATTAACTCACTTGTATAACCCTTTTTCTTTTCAATCTCAGTATCAAAAATGTTCAGTCAATAAAATCTACTAAAAGCAATACTTTCTTTTTTCTTGTGTTCATTACTTTTTTTTATATTTTGCTCGTATATCTTTTTAATGATAAATTAAAATCTTTTCATTTCTTCAAGTACTATTTTCAGCAAGAAAATTTTCTTGCAATTATTTTTACCGAGCATTTAATGCAAAATCTGTGTTTTTATTATTTTCGAAATGTTCGTTTCTAATTTATCTTTTTTTTAGTTTTGTGTTATTAGAAATTATTACTCATGAAAAGCGCTCATTTCGATTCAGTATTATCTATTTATACCGAAATGTTTGAAACAACACAACATTAAATTTTTTTCGATTACATTTTGCACTGAAATGTGTAAAATTATATTATCTTACACTCACATAGACACAATGATTACACAGCAAATTGTTCATACAATTTAATAATTAGGAATTATTTCATTTTTAAATTTTTACAGTAAAGTTTTGGAAATATTCCAAAATATTTGACAGCACGTTTGGTATTTTTAAAACTACATTTAGTTTTTTTAAAGAGCAATTTTTTTCTAATATTATGAAAACAATGCCGAAAAGGGGACGCTGTATTTTTTCCAAATATTTGAAAATATTTAAAGAGGCTGGTTATGTACAGTTTTAACACAAAAAATAAAATACAAACTCATTTTAAAGCTTAATGACATTTTTCTAATTTGCCTGTATAGATCGTTACTTGACTATTGATCTCGCGAAAAGAACTCCCATTTATTTTTATTACCCTGATTACTTAGGCATTCGTAAACGTAACAATAAGAAATCGACTATTAGTTATGATGAAGGTACACGTATTTTATACTTTTTATTATGCTTAATTTATGAATGCCTGTAATTTTTTAATGAATAGACTATCCTTATTAAAATTATTGAGAACACAATTTCCGAAGATTGTTCCAGATCTGATCAAGCCAATGGTTACTACAAATACAAATAACGTGATCAGCAGAGGGGAGCGAATCCAACTTGAAATATAAGTTATAGTACAAAATATAACTGCAGCATTATTGTTTTGCATAAAACGAGTCGGCTGAAGCATGCGATGCAATTTTAAGAAGTAATATGACAGTTTTTACGTTCTATCTTAGAAATTTCCTTTTTACTATCAAAACAATTCGAAAATGGATTTTCTTCTTTACATCGGTACAAAAATTTTTCTCAGAATAATGTTTTATCTATTAAAACAACTTATTTAAAGTTTTGAAACAGAGTCAAACAGTCCAGTAGTTCTACTCTTGATAAGAAAAAAACTAGTTTAGTCTGAACGTGTTACTTCTGTATTACATTTTTTAAATACCATCGCGACTGATAAAATTAAAAGAATGAACATTTACAAATGAGCAAAGTTCATTAGCATTTCGTGAAAATGATATTTATAGATGAAATGCAAAAGCTAAGAAAGGAAAAAAAAATAAATTTATGCCTAAATAAACAACTCATCGGCGATTCTCGTCAATTTTGGTGATTCAAATTTTTATTGAACTTGTGTTATCTCCCGATGGTACAACGGTTAGAGATGAATCAGTTGGAATATCTAAAATATTTATATGACTATAACTTATTATAAATTCCTATTCATCAAAACAATTCTCAAAATCCAAACAGATTCAACTTTTACTTTCCCTGACTACGTAAACGAGCTCATTGAAATTCCAATTTAAATGAATTATGGGAATCTTGAGCACCGCCAGTTAAGAACTTAATTATTGAACAATAAACAAGTGTTTTCACAAGCAGTGATTGCATTCGAGTCAAATAAACACCTAAAAGCAGTCATTAAAATAATTGTCTTATTATTGATCATTTTACAGGCACGTTGATTACACCTTGAGCACAACCGTATCAATTTTCCAATAGGAGCACCTGATACAATAACTTCACGCATCAAATAAAAAATGCAAATGCATGTTGCAATATCTCACATTCATTTATTTCTGAATCAGTAACTTACAGAAAATAGCTCTGTTTTTTGTTTTTTTTTTTTCTGTTCTTCCAAAAGAAAACGTGCTGATTCACTTCTGCAGAAGAATTTTTAAAATTAAATATTCATATTTACCAAATTAAAAATTTTCCCGATACGCTTCACGGATTCACAATTTGATATTAAATTGTAATTTAATTTGGAGTAGCTCTGACTTCATTGAGTGAAATAAATTCGATTGTTGTGTTGCCTTCGCGATTACAAAGTGCGTGACCCATATGCTATAAATAATGTGACGCTACCGGGATATTCGGGTAAACATAGAAAACTAATTTTGTGTCACAAGGCAGACACAATTCATTGCAAGGAAATATCACGGATGGAAGACGGGGCCTAATTGCATGTCTTAAATGCTGATTTTAGCTAAAATAAGGTAAATTTGAAGGTTAACCCTATGTCTGTGAGCCGTTCCATGCAACTAGGTCTACAATCAGAAAGTAAATATGTACGCTAATTTTGTTATAAGGTCGACGCCAGATACTCGTCATTACATAAAATGAGCTAGACAACAAAATAAAAAATCAAATAGCTTTCAGCGGTTCCGAAGATGCCAAGCAAGCACTGGTACGGCACGTATGGATGACTAGCCGGTTAAGAATTTCTGCTACAATCGGCTAATGAACAAGCACAAAAGTCGCTTTCATCGGATTCCCGATGAAGATAAGCGCTGTGCACTCGGACGTCGACAGGTCAACAAAAGTTGATCTCTGCAATTTTCAATATACTGTACTGATATCCTCTACAACGTGCAAACACCAATCCCCACCCGACCATCACCCAGTCCAGCTCCGTAGAATTGTAACACCTTTTGCACGTATCGTCGATTCGCAATAAAATCCGTACATTTGGGCAATCAGAGAAATCAAAGGCGAAAAGCAAAAATATCTTACGGTTTTTAACGCAGATTTCATACCGACGAATTTATGGCCGGAATTATGTGTCACACCGATAAGAGTTATCGGAAATGAAGGTGCTTATTGCCGAAGACAAAACTTGAAAAAAAATTCTATGAAATATTTATTAATACTCGTGCCGACACACTTGCCGATTCGTTATCGGTGCGCAAGTAATTTCTGGTTTTATGTGATTGCACGTATTCATATCAATTAACTGGAATTCCCCTGTTTAACCTGGAATGCTTTAATAAATAAAAAGTCGGATCAATGTTTTGGAAAATGAATTCGTTCATGATGTGCTACAGTAACCCTGCGTGAGTAGATACCGGCAGAGGAGTCTGTAAAGGGCGGGTAAAGGGGTAAACTAGTTCATTTAGATTTAAAATATGGTACTCGACTTATTTACTTAAATAAAATCATTTCTCATAAAATATTCATAGGTTTAATATAAAACATCACTCTAAAAAGGATAATAAAGTGAAACTGCTTTCTAAAAAGTACTTGCTATTGCTACAATTACTACATTTGCAATTTTCAGTATACGATAAAAGCTAAATTAAGGACCTTGTAAATTTTGGTTTAGTTTAAAATTTTATATCACAAGCTTAATGCACCGACATAACGAGAAGAATTTGGCGATCGACTTAAGAAATAAAAGATAATTTTAATTGAATGACAAATTGGTCCGGGCTCTACTAAGTATTATTTCGAAATTCAAAACATTCAAATATATAATTTTAATTAACCACAGCGCGTACTTAAGGATTCCAAAGTAAGGTTTCTTTTTATTTGATATAGGCTGAAACTCTTGAGGTCAAAATATCATTTATTTTTAAAAAAATAAAAAATAATTTAATGAATTTATTCAAAAATTTGTAAAGAAAGAATTCTGTCTTTCTGTTGAGCATCGTCTCGATCGCTGGTCGATATGACCAAGCAATGTCGAGAATATCTTAAAGTGTTCTATATAAAGTTTTAATTATAATTAACATACCGATTAATATTTTAAAGAAAAAAAAACAAATTTTTATCACTTCCAGACGACCGTAAGACGACCGTACTTGCAGAATTCTTACCATCGATTACTAAAGCTGCTGTAGTTTGAATTTTGGGATAAGAAATTAATATTTCTTAAACAACTTTTTAATATTTTCAATAAATCAATAAATATTTGAAAAATAATAGTTTTAATACCATCATTAATTTAAGAAAAATAAAATTATAATTGAAAAATACAGCAACATCTCACTAATCCGAATTTTCTTATGCGAATCATTACCAAGATTTGGACGAATCGAACAAATATCTATGAATATATTTCCTATATCAGAAATATTAATTTGTGATTGTGGAATTTTATTGATATTTTATTAATGTGAAAAGAAACTTTAAGAAAACGAATTTTGTAAATTTTCTGTAAAAGCAAGAGAGAAACTTTAAGGCACATGGGGGTGCAATAAAACCCGACGAGTTTTTCATAATTTTAAGTTCGTGCAATTTTAAGCATTTTTGGTTAAAGTTCTAAATTTAAAATCGAATAATACTCGGATGAGATAAAATGCATGTTTAATTCTGATTTAGTACATTTAAAATCAGACCCTCTTAAATTAAACAAATAAAAATTGATTCACAAAACAAAAATTTTTTACAATAAATGTGTAAACGTCGATTTAGTTTAGAGTGAACATGATCAGAAAGAGATCAGAGTTCAAAAATGTCTTTCAATAAAAAAAGACGATGAAATTCATAAAAATAAGACCGTTATCTACAGTAATTTGTAACTATTTTTAGACGAACAATTTCTTTTAAAATCAGAATTGAATTTTATTTTTATTCTAATTGTTTAGTTGTTTTCTTGAAAATGATTGATGATAATTGAAATTGTTAGTGGATTTCGTGTCGAAGTAGAAATAAAAAGGAAATAATCTCCAATTGTTTTAGAGGTATGAACCTTTGAAAAAAAATTTTAAAGATTTGTTTTCGTTTTTTATTATTCCTATTAATGATCCTCCAATTGAGTATTTTGAACATTTGTACCATTTTTTATAACTTAATAACAACATTCTAAAACTTAAAATCAATTTTGGCCTTCAATTTTCAGAAAATATCGTGTCATGTACGAAAAAGATTTTTCCTGGTGCATTGCAGGAAAGTGAAATCAAGACCAAAGTATCCGTTCATCTATAACAAATATAGCTGCAATAATTTGTACCGTCATTAACCGTGATTCCCTAATATAGACTCAAAATTGTGGTAATGAATTTGATGAAATGTCCTGCATTAGACTAGATATTTTAGTTGAAATAATGAAATATAATCGAGAAATGTATTTATTAAAGAATATTCAGCATATTCAAGCCTTTCAATATGGAAAGATTTTATACACGGATATAAACGAATTACCAAAACATTAGTTATTACTAGAAGTCCTACTATACTTATTTTTAAAGTACCATTAACAAATTTGGTTACATTTGAATGATAATGCGATAATTTTTCGCATACCGAACCACATATTTGAACTTCGATAACTTTTATTGATATAATAAAATATAAAAGAGCTAATCAAAGCAAACAGGAATTCAGTATAAAATAAATAACGTAACCTAAAGCCGGCATTATCTTCCTACATGAGAAATCTATGCAACATAAACTTTTTGTATTTTTTTTTTCAAAAGTGTGCTAGATTCAAAAATATTGTTTAAATAAAATAGTCTTATTTTTTCTGACTTCGATTTAGTATTACATGATCATTTCGTTCAATAAAAAAAAGGTTAATTCGGTTAACAAGCAATTTGAAATAATATGCACTCGTATCGGGTTTCAAAGATCTCATCATACTTACTTTTAATTTTATTTACTTAACTTGGAGGGTTCCGATTACGAAAAAAAGCTTGACCATACGATTTTATAACTAGGGAACAACCTGCACTATTTTTACATAACGGAAAAGTCAAAGAGAAACAATTAAAAAAAAATTATAAAGCAAAATTTCCATGGAAGAATAGAAAAGTAAAGGAAAAAATAACTTTAGTAATTTGTAATGGGAATTTCCCAACTTCCTCCCCGAATTAAATCAATAAGCCTTTTTTGTCTAATCAGTCAGGTTGGAGCTAGTTAATGGACTTACTAAGACCTTTGTTGAATGTTTCGCAACTTGCTACCTTTGAATAAGAAATGATTAGCAGAAAATAACTAAGAAATAAGCAAACTCACATGCCTTTTTAATACGCAAAATATGCCACGTAGGTTCAGCAGGAGCTCATAATTTCGTTTCCTTCATTTTGGTAGATAAATAAGGCGTAGCAGATCCAAAATTGTCAAGAACAAATTTAATAAATTAGTACTAAGACATGGTGTTACTGCAGACCGTTTGCTCAATAAAAACTAATATGATTATTTTACCAGAAAAATTATACGTTAAAGGTTGATTAGGTCTCATAAAGGGAACCACTATAAAAAACCATAGAACATCAAAGTACAGTATTTCTTTCTGAAAAATTCAGCTCATAAATTGGAAAACTTCTAGAGGCTTGATATTCTCTCACTTTATTTCAATTTATTCTGATTCTTTCCAATCTAACCAAATAACTCATGAACATGTGATAGATGATTTCAGAAAAACGCAAAAGCTTAAAAATAAGACTAAAAGGTGAATTAATCAGCCGCTGTGTACTACCTCCCATTAAAATAATTAACCACATTTCTTATAATGGCAAGTAATAGAAAAGCTTTCAGAAAGTTTTTTGAAGGCATAGTATTTTTTGGACTTTCGTTATATAAAAGGACAATAAACATATAATGTCAATGCCTTTCTTAAGCTAGAAATATTTTACTTCTACTTAACAAATAGGACATGGTATATGATTATTCTATTCAAAGCAGTTCACTCTACCTGTTGGTTTTGAGAAGCAGCCTTGCAATTCCTATTGACTAGTTTGTGATAGCCCTGAATTCATAGACAAATCTAGCAGAACATCAGCACGTGATATGATGATAAGTTGAATCACTCGCCACAGTTGCTCTAGAAAAATGCATCGCTGCTATTTTATTCAGGTGCAAAACAGTCTCTTGATAAAACGTTGATTTCAGTTCCAAGACACTACACTACTACCTTATGAATTGTTGCGAACCAACGTCGGTGATTTATTTTGAAATCTGACTGTACCACATAACCAGAATTCTGCGAAATCAAAGCTAAATTATAAGGAAAAATCTTACGCATCATCAATTAACAAAAAAATCAATGAAAACCCAATAGTTCTCCACAAGTGGAAACTCATGTTTGTCCTCTGACCTTCCATTTTTTCCCAGAAAAGTAATCAATGCATCCATTTTTGCATCTATTTTAAGACATTTGAATACACCTGAAGTTAAACTACTGATCCCTAAAAGTTCCAATCAAACGTTCCTAAGCCTCATACGAGGTTTCTATTTCCGGGCAAAAATTCATCTTAATAAGTCTACATTGTCGTTCTCACGCAAAAACGACGACAGTAGCCACAAAGCTAGCGGATGGAAATGAATACGATTTAAGTTGTATGATCGTTTTTAATAATTATTTAAAATAATTAACAATTAATAAGAGCAGAAGGGAAATAAAGGAAAAATTAAGTTGGTTCGCTCCCTTTGATTTGTGTTCTTCAATATATTTTTTCAGTTTTTCTTAATTAACGTCTTTCAGATCGTTCAGTGTTTTCTTTTTTGTTTACTTGTTTATTTGTTTATAGTAGCTCTAGTTGCTTTCTCTAGTTTAATAGTACTCCTATAAAATATTAAAAATTATAAACACTATTTAGTTATTGTAGTTGCCTATCCGCTTACGTCTCGCCTCTGAGTAACTAAACTAAAAAATGTTTTAAAATTAAAAATACATATCAGATGTGTATGTAGTAGAGTTTCTCTGCTCGCCCCTACAGCTGCTGAGATAGGGGGACCGGGGGCGTCTCCTTTCGGCATTGCACGGCGAAGTTTTGCTTGTAATCAAAAGCAACTGAGGTGTTTTGTTTTTCTGGTTGGTTTGTTTATTTAATTTAATTCTTTTTACAAAACATTCAATCCTTCTAGCCCTTAAGCCTAGTCCGATCCTTCTCTTGCGCCTGGTTGCCTGTTATATAAATTCTAGTCGGGTGGTGGTGAACGCGCGTAGACAACTGAGTGTGTTATTTATTATTGTTGCTGTTTGGTTTGTTGATTTTGTTTTTTAAAAAGAATTGTTTCCCTTAAATGTAATATATTTTTTGTTGTTTTTGTTGTTTCATTTAGAGAATGTAATTTTGAATTATTTACGCCGACAGCCAATAGGCGATGGGGGGAAATAGTGTTACTCCTTTAAAAGCAGCTGAGAAATACTTAACTAAAATTGAATGTTGCTGGTGCCGTCTCCAGATTGGAAATTTTTCGGACGCTCCTCCCCTCCTCGAATGCTATAATCCACGTACAAGTCCACTCACGTTGTTGTTGTTGCAATAGGTAATAATATAATAATAAATTGTTTATGGTGTCGCCACGTTACTATTATTATTGATTAATCGCCTTCGACGACGAGTTTATCATATTTTGTCCGTTCAGTATTGGCAGGAAATATGGGTGTGCCATTGCTTCGCGTGCTGTTAACCTCTCAGCATGATCATAGCGTAAGAGTTTATCGAGAAAGTCCAGAGCTTCTGGCGATACTAAATGTTGGTTGTCTGAATGTACAAAACGCTCCCATCGTTTACGGGAGTGCCTCTGCAGTATATCGTGGAATCTGGGATCAAGTTCAATTCTATATTTGTCTAGGTAGGAGTATAATTCCTCGGTGCCCAGCACCTTTGCTATACGAACTAGCTGATCATAGTTGTCGTGACCATGGAAGAATGGCTCTTTCCGGAATATCATAGAGGCCAGCATGCATCCGAGGGACCACATGTCCAACGAATAATCGTACATCTGATAATCGACGAGAAGCTCTGGCCCCTTGAAGTAGCGAGACGCCACCCGGACGTTGTACTCCTGCCCGGGATGATAGAATTCGGCCAAGCCCCAGTCAATTAGGCGAAGGATGCGATTCTCATGGTCAATCATCACATTATGTGGCTTTACGTCGCGATGCATTATGCCCATGCTGTGACAATAATCCAACGCTTTCAGCAATTCGAACAGATAGTAGCGAATCTCAAAATCGGTCAGTGTCGTGTATAGCTGCTTAAAGTCTTTGTTGTTCACGTGCTCGAAGATCAGCGCTGGCGTCCTCGTGACAGGATCCTTAACGACGGCAAGCAGGGTGATTATGTTGGTGCCGCCGCGCAGGTTCTCCAGAATCTTGATCTCGCGCTTGATTTTCTTCTTTTTAACTGGTTTCAGGATCTTTACAACGACCTTCTCATTATTTGTGATATTGATCGCTTCGAACACCTCACTGTATTTGCCGCGGCCTAGCTTCCGCACTAGCTGATAGTCGTCCTGGTTGCCCCAGTCTACCACATAATTTTCATAATCCCAGTATTCGTCTGGCTTGTTTGAATTCACGTCCGTGTAGACTCGGGCGGCACTCGGCAATGTCATTCTCACGTCTTTAGCTGTTAATATCGGATTATGACAAAATTTACGACAACTACGGCTACTTGTACTCAACCTTAGCAGTTGCGGCGATGGCAAATAGTGCAGGAATTTCTCGTGGTGTCCCAAGAAGACATATATCCACTGCTGGAGGGGCTCTTCTCCGTGTGCTCGCCGCTGCTGGTGCGCCCGCCTCGCCACTAATCTGAGACAACTCGTCGGCCACACTTCAAAAAAATTTTTTTCTTCTCCTTTTTCCTGAGCTTTTTTTTCTCTCTTCTTTTACTTAACCCGGAACGTTCGGAAATTTCTAAACTAACTAAATAACGTGATTCGAAGGTTCAAACTTAGCCGGTCACAATTACTAGAAACGTCCTGTTTTCCGTAAATTCAATGATATAATTGCTTTTTCCGCGTGCCGTTTCGATGATTTTTTGTATTGTACGGAAGAAGCCAGGTTATAGAATCTCAAGATGGAGGCGACATTAGTCGGCAACCACACTGACATCTAATGGCCATTTTTCGCATCCATTTGAATGAGTACGATGATAGCCTTATGAAGGATTGGATACGCACAAGATACAATTCGTCACAGATAAATTTATTCGGTTTTCTCAAGTTCCTCGATACAATTCGATATCTTAATGAATTTCACAAGAAAATTACTAGAAATAGTATATAAATTTTGTAGGACGTTTATTCTACGCAATCTTAAAAAATTAGCAATCTGTTTGACGTGTGCAAAGCAAGACTACTGTGTTTATTGCAGACGCAAACCAGTACGGAGATTTCTCGGGTGATATTTGAAATATTTATCTAATAATTATTTTGATCCCACGTAGCCGGCGAATTGAATATTTCACATATCCGAAAGGCTAAGTAAAGCGTGCTGGGAAATCTCAATGAATTTCTCTTCCTACCAGTTTTCGGTAATCGTGTGCATTCCTACCAGATCTTGCTCAGTTTTAACTGTATCATTGTAAACTATTAATGAACTGAATGTTCAACTATCGCTTCATCATTCTTCGAATAAGTGGACTTCAACAAGGAACCGGAATTAAGAAGAAAACATTCCGGTTCTTAAAAGAACTTTTTAAGCCTTCGAAAATTGGAAAGTCCGTTACAATACATCTTGAATCTTCTTCTTGATGACTTTAATTGAACTTAAATTGTAGACAGTGTACAAGGTAAGATAACACGCTAAAGAACACTAATTGTTCTTATAAAGAAAATCCGCTAAATCAAAACGCTAAACACTCCACTCGAATTTATTAATTCCTCTTTGATTCATGTCCCGTCGGAGCTTTAATTTTTCTTCGAAGATTCTCCGAAAATTGCACGTTGGGTAGAATTGTTCGCAACTTCCGCCGCCTAAGCCGATAGCCGCAGCTTTCAAATTGTTGAGCCCTGCTTTGATTGCCGTCTTGGGTGGGACGAAACGCGCTGACAACCAGCTAAGACCCAAACTGGAAGATATAAATTGATGAGGGAAATGGCTAATTGGACTTTGAAAAACCGAAAGTGTGTGGAAGCTTTCTTAAATTACGAACTTAAATTAATTACCTCCAGACGGGCATCCATATCCTTCGACCGTCCTTCTGCTCCCGGGCGTACTTGTTGTTATTGCAGATTACCCTCTGCAGGCATTCAGCGTCGTCGGCTGTAGCGTAAATTACAGCATCTATTGAAACTAAAACTCGACGCGCGATTTCATTTACCTGAAAGAATACAGAATAGAGTTAGACTCTAAACTAATGCACCATTGAGCTTAAGTGCTTCAATTCATTTTCTATAGAGGCGGTCTAAAACTTTCTTGGACTTTATACGTCGCCTTTACCTGCTTATCAATTGAGATTGAGGCTGATTTTCCTAAGTCCACTGCTTTCAATAAATTCAATGGATCCACCAATTTGAAATTTTATCCCTTTCAAAATATTTCTGTATCGATTGAAACTAAGGAGCTATTGAAAGCAAAGTAATCAATGATAATCCAAAAAACCGATTAACTAATGACAATTTACTCCTTTGGTTGATTATTTGTTGATATGATTACTTTCTCAAATGAATATCTCTGAGTGCTATACATACTACTGTTCTGGTTCAACATGAGAACCTGCTAAGATTGGGATCAGGAATGACGCTACTTTCTTTTATTAATCCCTACCTACCGTCCATATTTTTACAAATATACTCTAAAAATCACAAGCGGCTTTGTCGATTTTATTTTCAGGAATAAATAATTATTAAAAGTTTTAATTGGTTTGATCTACCCATTACATCCGAAATGAAAACATGTTATAAAAATGATATTATTAAAAACTATAAATTAACTTAGGGCACAAACATACCCACGGATGAAGTTGTATGGCAAAATTTCGCCAGTGTAGTTGAGGGTTAAACTGATTCGTATGTACTTACACTAAGAAGAGCCATGCCTTTTACAAGCCTAACATTTAAAATGCACAACTTCGAAATGCGTAGGATAAAGTTACATTCTTTCAGTAATGACGGTTCTTTTATATCTCTATCTAAAGAATACTGAATCAATATTACGAGTTAAAATTCAGCGAGTAAATGCTATGTCAGCTAATTAACGACGTTTATGCAGCCGATGAAAATTAATGTATCATTATAAAAAGTAAAGCGGCAGTTTCAGGGTAAGATTTGATAAAATAAATGGATGATATTTAACTTGCAAATTGAAGTACAGGCATAGAAACGAGAAATAGAAATAAACGATAATTCACAATATCATCCTTTTATAAAATATACCATAGAACAAGCTTTGGTCCCTATGATGCTTATGTACTCTAAAAAACGAAGTTTAATATCTAAAATAATAAATAGGTTAACGAAAGGATGGAACCTGCTAAACAATATCTCTTGAGAGACCGTCGCAAATCTTTTGATTCGCGCTGTTTTTAATTGACTTCGGATTTTAAAAAAAAAAATGTAAAGAAAGAATGAGTGTTAATCCAATAAAATAGTTCGCTTTTATTGTTGGAAAATTTATCTAATTTGTTATAACTTCTTGAAAATTAAATAAGAAAAAAGATTTCTTTTATCAAATTGATTTTATATAGATAATACATCTATATAAAAATATCTTGTGAAAGAAAAATTTTTATGGAAAGAAGAGTGGGTCCAGGAAAAGGTTGGCTTTACTTTTGAATAAATAATGAAATATCATACATAAAAATGTAAATAAAATATTAAAGTTTTAATGAAATGCCATTACCACATAAAATTTATTTTTAAATCTTTATAATTGTATATTTAAATATTTACAGGAATAAAAAAGAACTTACCTCTTTTATGCGTGCACTATCCAAAGACCTTTTCTTCCGGATTTCTTCAACCTCGTCGGTACCACCGTCCATTTCCATAGGCATCATCATAAAGTTGTTGTTAGTTTTATTCTGGTGAATATATTTCAATTCCCCAAAGATTAAAAAAATAAATTACCTTACTCACCATAGTTATGCACATCAGCACTTGTAAAATAAACATCCCGAAAGAAAGAAAAGCCAGAGTGGTTAGCGCAATGTCTATGAAATCCTTTATCCCCAGTTCCTTGCCCTGTCCGTAATCCTGTATTCCATAATTGGGCGCAATGTAGGCGTGATGTTGATCGTGGTCATATGTTTCCTGTCCACCTTGGTAGTACCCTGGAATAAAAAAAAGTAAAAGAAGGAAACAATTTTAAAGTTTGTATCTCTCTGACCCTCATGGTGTTGCGTTTGAGCGTGGCCTCCTTCTGCCTCAGTTTCATAAGTGTGATAAGGATTTTTGCCATGGTCGTAATTTTGATGATAATAGGTATGCTGAGGATAGGTGACATACACTAAATTGTGCGGAGATTCACCTGAAACAGTCAGAGCTTTGAAAACCTCATTGTACGACAGTAAGCTTCTTACTACTTTTCTGAACGTTGGTTGACCGCTGCGGTGGAAAATCTTCTTCAATATTCCGGTTACTGTCGCCGTAGTCTGCATACTCTGGCTGAGATTGGAATAAATTTTTTTATTTAAGACAGGTGGAAAACTTAAACTGTCGTTATACCGGTAAGGGCCTATGCATTGCGAATCCGGTTATATCTCCCTCTTCGTAAAAATCATCACCATCTTGATACTGTCGTCTACCTGCCGTAGAATTTGCTGATGCATTAGATTTAGATCTTAAATTTGTTGTATCATTTTGAGGAGCTTCTTGTTTAATCTGCCATTGAATATCGTCCAAAGTGGTAGTTCTACGGAGATTTTTACTAGACAGACAGAGACTTAAAAGAAAACGGATTTTAATTGTTATTTACTTTTGGAGCCAGTTTTGGTAGCCCGATGAACCTTGATCAAACAACAACACTTCTTGAGGGATGTCTTTACCTTTTCTGGGTTTTTTCATCGGTGATGTACCTTAGGGTATATTTTATTTAATGGTAGTGATTTTAAGAAAATAATATTTTAATAAAAGCGAATAAAAGTTTCATGGGTAATAAAAGGCCTATAAAATCGTTATTCACTTTTATTTATTTAAGAGAGAATTTTGCATCTATTCTAATACATATTTTTAAAAATTATCTTATTCTCAAAAGAAGTATATCAATAATTTATAAAAGGTTAAAATTTTGAATTTATTTCCTAAATATGCGGCAATTATCTGTTCAGAATAAAACATGTTTAGCAGCTATTTTGTCACTTAAAAAGAAATAGGGAAGTAAGTTTGTAAGTTAAGTTATCTTTACTTGTGTGCGTACATACACCATAATTTATAACTTCAACTAGTTTTTTTTAATAAAAGAAGGGTCCATTTAATTTCTTGACTTATACAAGGACTATAAATCATTTCAAATAGCAAACATATAATTTTTTTTTTAAGAAGAACATCATACAATCAGTTCCACTTAATTTTTCTTGTGCGTTTTATACGTTTACATTTGAATATTTACATTATATTTCATATACACTTTGAAAGTTATATTGTAAATTCTCAAATCGCTTTATAAATATAATTTGTATCATAAAATATATATCAGGTATAAAATAAAATACAACAAAATCAATGAAAAAATAAATAAATAAAAATTAATAATAATAATAATAATAATAACACATATTGGGAATGAAAAGTAAGTAAATAAATATCATAAATAAAAATTAAATATACAAAAACGAAATTTTAAACATCTAAGGTAAAGATTAAAGAAATAAAGAATAAAATGAGAAGAATAATAAAATAAATAAGTGAATATACAAAAAAATAATAAAATTTACATAATAATATGGATGAAAAAATAATGGGAATAACTAAGTAACAATAATAATGATAATTGAAAAATAGCAAACTGAGCAGAAAGGCTCAGGAATTATTCCATTTTTGCTAGTAAAGTGTAAAAAAAGAAAAACCTGGTCCTATTTTATATCTCAAATTTATAAATGTATTTATTTTTCGTTATTACATAAGTAATTATAAAAACAGTTTTAAAAATGATTATTTAAAATTAATGTAATCGATTTTCCGAAAATTACAAGATATCTTTTAGATTAGAAATAAATGCTATTCGAAATAGTTTAAAAATTTCAAAATAAGTACCTACTTGTATTTGCTACCGTTCCCATACGTCGCTCTATGTATGGAATTTGGGGACCGAGATCATTAATAATTTGACCAACAACAAAATTACTGCATAGGTATTCATTCATCATTTTCCTATAAAGAAATTTTGATTTTAAAATATAAAAAAAGATTTAGAGAGTGAACCACGGTATATACATAAATAAAAGTATTTTAAAACAAAATTCTAGGCTTTTCTACTTGAAGTGTATTTCACTTCGAAATTATTTTTACCTATGATATCTCATGGTACTAAAGGCTTTATTGAAATCGCCTTCAGCTGCAGGTTGATGAAAGTGCTTTTTTGTGTTATTAATTTTCACTTCATATTCTCGTTGAAGAAACAATGAGACTGGCATAAACCGTTCATTGAGAATGTCGTTCACGTCTATTTCGAAACGTTCCATAGAACTTAAGTAGCACTGTATTAGAACAACACCGAAAAAAAGTAGTAACTGCCGTGTTTTTGGCATTTTGAAAAAGATATCTCTACTGTGCGACCACCTGAAGACGACTAGAGATTCTTTCTTTAGGAGGTTTCGGTGCAGACTCGTTGTCGTGCACCTCTTCTACATTTCACGGTGACTGATTTCCGCAAAATCAACAGTAAAGTAATAATCAGATTGTGGGACAGGTTAATCTTCTCACGTTGTCGCATTTAAATCGGCAATTTTGACGCATTTCGCGCTCTGATTCCTCTTGCTTATTTGGCGATGCAAGGTGCTAAAGTTCTGTTTTCTTTTTTTATCTTAAGTTTGAGGTGTCGGTCGAGGTAATAAGTTTCAGACATAATTTCTAGAACGCAGAATACAAATTCTTTCTGGTCGATTTACAAAACTGATTTTATTTCGTCAGTTGGAAAACCTTTATGACACATCTTTTATAACTTTTCTTGTTTAACCCCTGCCATTTACACCACCTCAAAATGAAATAAGAGAAAGAAGCGAAAAAAATGAATTTATCACATCGTGGATGCCAGAAGGATCCGAAAGCTGCTTCCTCCTTACCAAAGAGTCTGCTTCGTCTGATTGATGGACCCTTTTCAGGCTATGAAGGTGTGAAAAATCACTTAAGAGGGTCATTACAGTTATATCACAATATTACATTTAAAACCATTTAGTAAGCGGTTTTGTGTGATACACGCGATCTGGCTGCCAGGCTTGCGTGCTTAAAGCACCGGAGCCCTGAGAACGGGCGTCGCACCGACCCGGTTCACACCACCCCGTAATGCTCTTAATATGATTATTTATCATCGGTGGCGCAGACACCGAGGTTTCCATCGACAATGGACCAATGGGAACCAGCACCTGGCGAATGCCCACCTTTCTGATTATACCTCTGGAACCCACCTTGGTGTGTAAATCCGCTGTCTCTTCCGGAGTGGTAGTGGCGCTTGAGAATTTTATTCTCGGTTTAAGTCCATGTCAAATTTCCGTAACGCAATAATGTAGCCTACGTAAAGAGTGATGGACCATTATAGTCCTTGATGACGAGCAATTTGTACCTGGATTTGCGCGCCCAGCCACTTTCATTAGATCTAATTGGGTGGTATCTCTCTACTGATGAATTCGGTGATTTTGTCATTAATCAACTCGCTAATTTGTTCACGATTTTATTACTGATTTATTTCCCTAAAAAGTGAGGCATTCAAGGTAGATTTTGTAGGGGCGGCATATTATCCTATTCGCTTCTGGTTGAGGTCAATAACACTAGGTAAAGAAATAAAACATATAATATTTGGCATAATATTATTGTTATTTGGCATATTTATATCAAAGTACTTTACACTCAAACTTACAAATAATACAATAATTTCTCTAAACAAAATTACAACTAGTTTTATTTGAATTTAATTGAAATTGAAACGAAAATTCAAAATACCAAAGAGTATTTCAATGATCCCATTATGCCATCATTATTAAATAAATAAAACGAATGTTTGTTTTTTAATTACTCAATTATTGGAAGTTATTTTCTTGTATCAAAAAGTAATAAAATAATTTTATATATATAGTGGATATATTTTTTGTTTAGAAATAGAAATAGAATAGATAAATAGAATAATTATAAATTTAGTGTTTCGCCTTTTCGAAGGCCTCGGATTAACGATTTAAACAATTCTTGTATTTTTCAAATAAAAACCGAATATAGTTAATTTGTATGAATTCTGTTTTTAGAAAAACCAGAATTATTAATTTAAAATATAAATTGAAAAATGGCAAGAAATGAGTTCGAAATTCATAGTTTCTGCGATAGTAAATAGTGTTGGAAGTAATTTCTTTGGATTTCAAAACACTCGGTCTTTCGAGAAAAACTTGCTTGAACATCTGAATGTTATATAAATATTTTTACTTTCTGCTTTCTATTTTGAAAAAATGTTAGAGGTGTAAAATACTGCGAGTAGGAAAAGACAAAGAAAGACAATTTTTTCAGAAAACTTTTTGAACAATCGATTTCATGAATTACCACATTATTTTATTAAATCGGTATATTGTGCGTGCCAAAATGTTCTTTTAGTTTAAATGCATAAATGTGTACTAGACAGTGTTGTTCTTCACCACTAGAACATATTCACATTTGAAAAAAAATAAATTTATATTTAAAAAATTTAATTTGAAAAATTCATTTACAATTAATTCATTATTTTTTAATAAAATTAAATAAACCAAAAACTATTATACAATTTTTAATAATATAAATTGTTTAACAAATTTAATGTGCCAAGATATTGTAATCTTGGCACATTAAAAAATATTAAGTAGTTATTTATTAAAGATAAACAACAAAACACTTTTTGCTGGACTAAATGAACCCGGATGGTAAAGAGATAAGTTGTTTGCAAATATTTTTTTATATTTCCATATCGAACTATATCATTATAAAATTTCACTAAAAAATCTCCAAAATTGAAGGCGTTACAAACTTCAATTAGTAGCTACTGATATTTTTGAGACTGCAGAACAGATTTCAAAAAAAATATGGCACCATAATTTTTTCTATTATTGTGTTTATCATAGGACTCGTTTTTCTTAAAACCATAGTCATTTTTTAATGATTGAAAACAAATGGCCTTTATGTCTAAAACTACAAATTCAAATTAAACTACTTATATGCATACTTTTCATTAAAAATCTGTCTGTTCTAAAAACGCTCATGTACTCATGTACATGCTCATGTAGCTCGTGTACTTAAAATATTTCTTTTTGTTTTTTCGATAAGATCTTACATTTACAGATTCATTATCGCAACAACCAAGACGAATTTTTATATTTTTTTATACGAAAAACTTATTAAAATTACATACCCCTTCAAAAGTCTTTTCTTAATGAAACTAATTGGAAAAATTAATTCATAAAAATCGATTTTTTTGGTGTCGCATGTAGCCCCAAAACTTTTAGAGAAGGAGAGATTAAAATTGCAACAAACATGTCTAAAAATATTTTCTAGCTTAATTTGCCAAGCATATAATAAATCATGCTTTAAAAATTATTAAAAATTATTAGCAACGCAACTCTAACGTGCACAGACTGGGACGTCTTGAAATCGAACTTTTGTCATTTTTAAATTGAGTGTTTATAAATTTGAAAAGATTTAGTGTTACACTTTTAGTGGAGCATAATATCGTTTTTAGCTTTTTGCATCGTAACTTGCAAGTACAAGAATTTTAATGCCCCCTGAGTGAGCTCTTAAAAGGACAGTGGCGAATAAACTTCGATAGTTTGATAAGATTTGAACTGGTGTTCCTTTTTTTCCCAATTCATCCAAATACAGGGAAAGTTCCTAAAATTCGGCCTACATCTGAAGAAAGCAACTATAACACCAATAAATTACGAGCGACATATGTTTAACTTTGTGTACACCATTTTCTACGTATGCTGCCGCTGTGTACCAATCTGGAGGATTTTTCTCACCGGCGGCGCTTCTGCCATTTTGACTCACCTCAAGTGCCGGACTCCATCGCAGCATCCAAGCATTTTGCCGCCAGCAGAGAGAGCAGCGAGTAGCATCATTTGAGGTGAAAAAAAGGGGCGTTTCTTCATCTCGGCGCCGGATAAGGAGGGCATTATCTCCTCCAACGGCGGAGATGTTTTTATCCACGGCTCATTCGTTCGCGAGAAGCGCGCTTCAGCGGTGGCCATCACTGGTTAAGATAAAGAGAATTGCGATTAAAACGGTTTTAATTTAATCCACTTCCGGCAGCCGCGAGATGGACGAGCAGGTCGAGCACCTGGTGTCGGATTACAGCCGTGATTCTAGTGATTCGGAAATAATCTGTGATGACGAGGCTCCCGTGAATTTGAAGCAGCCGAGTTTTCGGTTTAAAGAGACTGAATCGAGAAGTGATTCGGACTGTGGGGGTGTTTCTTCGACAGACTTTGCTAAGCATAAGAAATTTACTATCGACAATATTCTCGGATTAGATAAAAAATCAGACCCTGCCGACAGTGAGCAGTTCAAAGTCAAGGAAGACCAAACCAAGAAGGACTTCAATTATCCTTTTAAGCCCATTGCGGTTTCACCTGCAGCAATCTGTGGGACTTGTAAGTAGTCAGCGACTAGGTAGAATCTAGTTCTGCCAGTGACAAGTCATTCTCGTAAGATTTTTGTAGCCGAAATTGTAACTGACAAACAAAAACGGAAAAACAAAATAAGATCTTTTTTTGCCTCTAAAAATCCTTTAAGCTCAATTAAGGTATGACTCAATTAAAGCCTGCCATTAGTTTGAACCTTAACACAATTTAAATCAGTATAAAGTGTCTTTGGAAATATTACTAATTAATAAACTATCATAAAAGCCCTAAATGGACCACTAATAATTACATTTTTTGAGAAATAAAAGCATTCCATGGGACTTCATTACCATGTCTTGAAAATGCTAATACTTTATAACATTAAATATTACTGAAAATTATTAAATATCAATATAAAGAGAGTAAAAACGATTTTCTTATTCAAAATTATTTCAAAAAAAGAAAAAACGAGAAATAGAAAAAGGAAATTTAAGAAATTAAGCCGAAGTTTTTAGTTTAAAAACAATTTGAATTTCTCCTACCCGGAGCTGTAGCGAAATTCCCATTCTATATAATTTTTATAACATAGTTTTCCCTTCTTTTTAAATAAGAACTTTACGCCGCACTTTTCAAGTTATATCACTTTATTTGAAAGTTATGACTTGTGTAAAAATACTTTATCAAATCCATGTTCGTATAACGACTGAGGATATATGCGGATATTTTAAAAATTATTAACTTAGGTAAAAACGCGTAAGATAAAAATAAGCCGAACTGGAGGAAAAACGATATCAATAAATGATGATTGTTTTCTTTAACCCGTTGCAGTCACCGGGGGTCCAAAAGACCAGTTTTTTCAATAGATTTCTTTTTTTAATTTTTTTTTTCAAGTGAAAGGTTAATTTTAGATAAGTAAACAATTGGGTCTTGTATGGAAGAGCTTTTTATATGTCCATAAATTTTTATGAGGTAAAATCGCAAGTAATTGCACAATAAAAACAACAGTAATTACTTTCCCGCGATTTCACGCTCTTATTTGGAGGTGTGACCGCAACGGGTTAAGTAGAGCTCTTGTACAATTCAATTGGTTTGAGATGTTCATAGTGCACATTTTGTGGTTAAGTATTAAAAAATGATCTATATCTTTTTATCTTAAAAGTAAAATTAAAAAGGCGCCTTAGTCGATTTCTCTAGCTTAAAGTTGGTCCTGCATTACTTGAAGATGTATAACATTTAATAACTCAAAAATAAAAGAAATACAAAAAATAAATTGCAAACCAATTATATTATTTTAATATTCTGCAAACGGTTTTAAATAAATTCAGAGAGAAAATTTATATTTGGTTCATTTCTGCTAATATTTCGTAGAGAATTATTTTTGGTAACTTCTATACTTTTATTCTGTGTAACCTTTTCTACTTTCTTATTAACTACAATTTAAAGGAGAGTAAGTATTTTAAGTTTTTCGCTATATTATTATAATAAGAACTAATAAAAATAAAATTAATAAAAACATAAGCTTTTTTTAAACTCAAAGTGGATTTTTACATATTGCCCTTTGTAATCTTAGAAAAATAATTCTAATAAATTATCCTATAATTCTGAAGTACTTTCATAAGCTGTATTTTCAATTAAAAGGTAGAATTTCTATTTATATTAAAAAAATACTAAAAGTCTCGAAAATATTTACTCGACTTCTTTCCACCCCTTTAGGGAATAAACATGAAAAAGTTGAATAAGTAATGCATAATTTATAAAAAGGCTATTATTAAAGTTTCATGTTTCTATAATTTCTAAATTTTTACACAATCTCGCTTTCTAAGCGCGAAGTTTCATCAAAAAAAAAAAAAAAACAAAAAAGGTTATATATACTAAATTATTTCAATCGTCCTAAAAACTATCTAACAATATAAGCTCTATAAGAATCCGCGTGATGTGGATAACAAAAGGAAAAACTAAACTAAAAGTCGTTTTCTTAACCTCCATGCAATCCAAATATGAACAACAATATTTCCTGAAAAATATGTATATTCAATTTATAGAGGTGGCTGCTAATTTCTTGGCTTATATTTTATAAAATGTTATTAAAAATTTGAATAAAAAAAGGTTTTTTCAATTTTCCTTTTTGTATTTTGTTTTAATAAAACAAATGCTAAAAATGACTTTACTTTAATTCATTAATTAATTTTAGATAACCGAGCGTAACGAACGTAATTTGCTGTTTAAAATAACAAAAGAAACCGAATTATATAAAAGCAGAATATATTTTCTTTTCCAGTCAATAAAATTACTGCTACAAAATTTAAAATTTTAAATATACAACTTGATTTAAAAATGAAAATTAAGTATTAAATTCTTTTTTTATACAATGTACAGTTCTACGAAGTTTTCTAAAATGTTTGTATATTATTGTTTGTTCTAGCAACTGCTCCAAATGTCCTAGAAATCCTCACATCAAAAGCAGCGCATTTAATAGAAGGTCTGACGACGTCCGAGAGTATAGCAAATAAAACCACTATTAACACTATTCCCTATCCAATCAGCGGAGTGCATTTTCCCACCTCACACCCGAGTTTTGTATATACAAATTGGATAGGAGTCCATACAAAATCACCTGCGCACACAAACTATGTTTTAGGAATACAAGGTAAGTAAATTTATTTTCTATTTATCGTTTGCCGAAATGCCGAAATTTCTCTCTGCCAAAAATAAGTAAAACCTTGACAATAGAGGAATTATAAAATATTTATCGTCACCAGAAAGAAAGAAAGCCCAAAACGGCAGTTTATCTGCATTTAACAAAATTTAAAAGAAAGCCTAGTTTGTGATTTGCAACGCCATTTGTTCTACGGATTGTATGATCTCAGAAAATGTCTCATAAATCTCCACAACCTCTGACCAAAATCATTCACTTCTCCTTAATCAGAAGACGCATTTTTTTCATAAAACCAACAAACTGAACGAAAATGTGTGAAATATATTTTTAAAATTCAAATTTAGTGTATAGTAATAGCTGGGCGGAATATTCATCTCCGGCTTCGTAAACACCTCGAAGGTGTCTTAATTTACCTACACGGGGCAAAACCTGTAAATTGGCAGTTAAACAACATTTCGAAAAGACAACTTATTTATTATGCTGGAAGATCACCAAAAGCGAGGTGATGAGTTTACCTCTTTGACTCGATTCACATGCACTATTTGCCATGTTAACACATTCGGTCTGTGCAAAGAAACTCGAAGCACATGTGAAAGATGCTAATTGATTCATTTTAGAATTTCCCTTGCTCTTGAGACAAGAAGGGAACATGTGTGCATATGCCCAGTTCTAAGTTCCTATGCTATGGTTTCAAGAACTAATGTAAATCGGTCGTTCTTTTCAGTGCCAAAACCACCAGGGAAGCGATTCAGGAAACCAGGAGTGGACAGGAAACCCCGGCAGGCCTACAGCGCGAAGCAGCTAGAGCGGTTAGAAAATGAATTCAAACAAGATAAATATTTGAGTGTTAGTAAGCGAATGGAACTGTCGAAAAGTCTGAGCTTGACTGAGGTGCAGATCAAGACTTGGTTCCAAAACAGAAGGACGAAGTGGAAAAAGCAGCTCACTTCAAGGCTGAAGATAGCCCAGCGACAGGGTTTGTACGCCAATCACTACCTTAGCTCCGGTATTAGCCCCTACTCGCTGTTTCCGTCGTACTACACTTCTCCTCTGTGCTTCGTTGGATCACCATCGTCGGATTCAAAGAGTACAACGACATCAAGTGTGTCCTCTCAGGAAATTTTGCTTAAATAGACTCAATTTTATTTGCTAGAAATGCAAATGTAGTGATGATCCAGCTATGAGCGATCTTTGGGATTTTTAGTCATAAGAACGCGAGATGAATGATAACGTCCATGTGCAATAAAATTTGCGTAAAAGTGTGTAAGACAGTAAGCATTTAATAAAAGCATGTAAATAACAACAAAGTTTCCATTATTCCCCCAAAAAATATATTATTTGCTTTTCCTTAAAATACCTATTCTCTCCCGTTTTTAACTCTTGTAAGAAATGAAAATATTAGCACCGAATATTCCCAAATCGTCGAAATATTTAAAATTACATACTTATTACTACAAATTCGTATATTATTTTAAGCAAGAAAGCGGAAAATCGGAACCCTAAGGATACGAAAGCTATGAGTTCTTTATAATGGTTATCTATTAGCAACTACATTTTATGGTGTTTTATTAATTTCTTATAAAATCTCCTTTTAAAAAAAATATGTTCATTCAATCTCAGCCATCTACACGCTGAGTTAAATCTGGACTAGCCGAAAGAATTTCCTACTTACACTAGTTTGTATACTAAGGGGTTACATACCAAAATTGGATGACTAAAGAAAATCTTTTTGAAGGTTGTTTTGTAAATAACAAATAAAAGTGTTGATTAAGTTTTCCCGCAATTTGATCTTTAAACTATAAAAAAATAAACAAGTTGTTTTTAACTATACAATCCATGTTTCACGCAGGCAACTAGATTCCCGATGAAAATAATGATACTTTTCTGCATCATAACTACCGCAAAAATGGTCGAATCTGCAAAAATCAAAACTAATATTGTAAAGTAACGTTGGAGTCATAAACTGTCGGCGGGATGTTTTTCTTCAAAAAATAAAAAATAAAACAAAAATTACGATATCCCAAAGTTGAACGTGTGATTTTCTACAACAAATTTCATGTTTAATAGTTTATAAAAAATTGTTGAACAAGAGATTTAAAAAACACAAAGAGAGTTTGTGGAGAAAGCGATTACAAAGATTATACAAAAAAAGAAAATTTGATTAAGAAACACCGAAAATTGACTGAGAAATTGTGTCGACATCCTGGACTATTCTTTATAATTATATTTTTTATAAGAGAAACTGTAAGCAATTATTCATTAAATATTTCTATATTTTGGCCATTTCCAGTTGAAAAAAGTCCCTAAAAAAGTTTGTCTAACAGGCATTCACTTACGTATGCAGATCAAATTATCCAATGTGCACCTCAATGACAATATTTACACACATGTAAGTTATTTTGTTTTAAAGTAGGTGACTACTAAAAGCGTTTATAGATTATTTTTTTAAAGAATATGTTCTGAAATGAATATTTCATATGTTCCTGCCTTCGTTTTAATAAAATAATACGAAAACGATGCGGGTACCTATTGACAAATGAAAAAATTCTATTTAAACAATGATCTTTGATGATACTCTACTTTTATATATTATTTTAAAGTTTAGAAAGTAAAGGTAGTACATAACATTTTAACATTGATAAATTTTTTGTGGGTGAAAGTATCTGGGAATATTTAAGCAATTTTCTGGAAACAAATGACGGCAGTGTTCTTTAAGGATCTGAATCAAATAAAAACAGAAAAATAGCTAAGTAAAAATGCGCCTCCTTTTTCTATAAAAATCTTCCCCAAATTTTAGATTAAAATTTTAAATTATCACTTGCTTTAATAATCCTGCACACAACTTTAGATGTAGTTTGCCTTGCCTACAGAATCCGAAGTAAAGAATCACTTTTTGTATTTTTTTTTTCAGAAATAAATTAATATTATCAAAAATAAACTTTTCTGAGCATTTTCTGTACATTTCCACATTTGCGAAATAACAGCTTCAGTATTAAGGACGTTTCTAATATATTAAAAAGTTTTTAATAAAAAACTTTTTCCTAATGTGTTGTTTGTATATAAAATAAATTATTTTTATTATTGTTTTAATTTTCAAGCTTAAATCATTCTATCAAATTCAACCAACTTTATATTCCACCAAGTCAGTGAAAATCCTCCTAGTGTATTTTCCCAATTTCCATCGGGTAATTATCTATCATTATCTCGCAGGTATTAATTCATTTTGTATGCAGATAGTATTATTCAGTAGAAATATTTTCTATTATTCTGTTAAACAATGACAAAATAAGAAACTTGATTTTTTATCAAACGGAAGACAAGCAAAGTTTCATAAGTTCTTTTTAGGTTGTCTAGTAACTCATAAATAAATAAGCAGTATTGAACTAATTAGCATTTAAGAGGTAGCATAACTATCATAACTACCGAATTATAAATTCTTTTCGGTCGCTAGAAAATCGACTATGATGTGTCTACTCCAAACACATAAAAGCTCTTTGAGTTATTCTATGCAGTGCTTAAAAAGTTATATATATAAAGCCTCTGTTAAAAGTTTTGAGTTTCGACGCGATTTATCAAGTTAATTACTTACTAATCAAACCTTTTGGACTAGCGATGGGCACTGCATGGCAATAGCCCCCATGCCCTGTGTGCCGAGCTACCAACGATAGTCATTAGCTCCTGATAACGCCGCAACGTGCACTGATTCTTGGCAACGCGACTGCGAAGCTGGTGTCAGATCGATTAAACCAGTCGATTCTCAGAAAGGCCGTCTGTCTGCCTTTAATCAATTTCTGTCAAACGCCGATTTCCACCAGGTTCCCATAACAGGGCAGAAGCAAACCGGGGACATGGCATCTTTCTCCGAGCGCCGGAACGCGCGCGAACCAGCAGCCTTCCCAACAATGGCTATCCCACCGAATTCTGAGTTCGAGTGGTATCATCGACTGAGGCCACCTGGCGCTATTTCGAACCTCGAACAATACGCAATACCTTTCCCATCTACGGTGGTGGCTCTTATTTTTGACAACAATACTGTGCTCGTCAAATGGAGCAATGAATTTCGAGCTACTGGGTGACCAGAAATCGGAAGCGGCCATCGCTATTCCACACCTTTCCAGGCCTTAGCCGCGGTAACATCTGTAGAAAGCTTCCCGCCGAAATGGTGGAGATGGTTCAGCGGCTGCTTCGAAGTCTAGAAAGCTAGTGAGCGACAGGCCGACAACACAGAACAGCGGAACATCGGAAGCCTGCTTCTGCTGGATTGCTGCTGGGGTGACCAGGGGCTTAGTGCTTCGCAAACTTGAAAGCGTGAGTGGTTACCCTGGTCCATGGCCGGGACTCTCCGAACGGAGGAGCGCTACACTTGGCTCTGGGCGCCTGGCCGAATTTCATGTGTTCACTTTCAAAAACTTGATTATTTCCACTTTAAAGAAGGAACGGAAACTTCATCTCTATCAACGTGGCAGCGAAAGTGCCTCGTCGGGTGAGCCACTTCACCTTTCTGATTAGAATCAAAGCGACTTGCAAAGCTGGAGCCACTTAAACTGTTGCGGGAGCTTGCTCGTTGCTAGACTTCATAAGCGCGTAAATGGACAAATGAATTTCTCCCGTTCCGAGATGGGTTCCTCTATGATAATTTTATGTTAAGCACAAACTGCTAAGAGGAAGTGACTGGGAGACGACGTCGTGACATCCACATTTCCCAAGTTTTTAAATGCGGGGTGAATGATGCTGATTATGACAGCGACGAGCTTGGACCAGAAATAATTACACCATAACGACTCACGAAAACGAAAAATCATTACCATCTTTATTTTTATTGCTAAGTATTTACCTTTTATTATTTTCATCCTCTCATCCAAATTAATAATATTTTTCCACAATAAAAATTACCTGTATTTAGTTTTTATTTAGATTATTTTTTATAATTCATTTATGAATGAGTGGGTATTTTGTCTATTAGGAAAGAGTCTCTGTGATTATTTTCTGTAACTTAGCCGCTTATTAGGAGTATTTCCTTTTTTTTGAAACGACAATTTTGTGCAATTAATGCAATATAAGCTACCCTCAAGAAAAAAATATCATTTGGACTATGCTGTATTAATAGAAAGCAGGTTACGAGTAGTGTATCGAGATCTAGAAGTAAAATGCCTCCCTACTACATTAAAGAGGATTTTTATTATAATAAAAATAGTTACAGACCTTTTTCGACATTGTTACTTTTCCTTGGGTTCGTTTATGAACGAATTTAAATCAACTAAGGTGTTGTATGTTCATGAATACATCCCTGTATAAATAAAAAATAATTGGAGATAGGTACCCACCCAATTTTAATATTCTTAAAATTTATTTGAATTACATGCTTAATCTCTTATTTTCTCTTTAAGAAAATATTATCAGTACCATTTTAATGCACCGATGTTAAAAATACTTCATATTTATATTCATCTGCAATAATTACGTACTCTAGCCAAATTTTCCCTCTATATCAATGAAATATGCAATAATAGAGATATATAACCAAACCTTTTAGTTTTTATTAAGACTTAATGAAAATATAATACAAAAATGGTTATTGTTTCTAAAAGAACCTGAGACCTCAAAAATTGAAAACAGACACTAAAAAATAAAACACAATTTTATTGCTACAATTTTTTTAATTGCAATACTTTAATGTCCTTAAAATGTAATCATGAAAAATAAATATACCTTAAAGACGTATATAATTTAACATAAAAAATCTTATAAATCTTGTTGCCATCTTCTATCTATTTATATTTGTGGGTAAGCCTAGTTCTATTTAAAAAAATTTAATAGCTTCATGTACATATTAGAGTCTGGGATGATTTTCAAAAGGTAACGAAATTTATAAATCCAACTATCGTTTACAAAATATTTTAATAACACAATTTCACTTTGACTATGTCGAAATCACAAAACGCGCACTAAGATCAATCGTTACAATGGTTCACTAAATTTTATTCTTAGACGGTTAACAACACTGCCTCAAAGGCTCGGCGTACTTATTTTAGATTTGTTTAACAACACTGCCTTAAAGGCTTCAGAGTACTTTTTTATGTCTAATATCGTTGGTATTTCCCGCATATTTTGTAAGATTCTATGATATCTATTAATTTTGCTTCAAGCTAATGCTTCTTGACCTGTTGCTGGCAAAAGAAGGCAAAGCAAACCGCTTCCTGGAACAGAGAAAGAATTTCATATATTTAAATATATAATCTTAAAAAATTTGTATAATTTCTATAGTTTCTAAATACAATAAGGGCAATGGGTATTTAAGAGCAAACATTCTTACCTACTAGCATAGAAGCAAATAATACTATTGGTATGACACAATTTAAGTCTATCATAAGACCAAAGACTAAATTTCCTATGAGTGCTCCAAGTCGACCGAATGTTAGTGCCAAAGCTGCTGCCATAACTCTAAAATTACAGAAAGAAAAATAAATATTTATATTCGTTATTCCTTGCAAACCATTTTATTAATAATAATAAATAATATTACCTTAAATTTGTAGGAAATAGATCAACCATCACAGTGTAAACAGTGCTGATGCTAAGCGATGTAAGAGCCTCGAAAATACAGGAGAGCACTAAATTTTGAGTTGAATTTATAACGAAATATAATCCCATTGCTACTGCAGCAGAAGCAACTAAACAAGTGACTGGGGAATTTATGAAAATTATAGTTAATTAGTTATTTTTGTTTCTACCTATATTTACAATTTACCTAAAAAAAATTTAGCACCTAATTTGTGAATGCACAAGGGTAGCCACAGGCTTGTGGGAATGCAAGCAAGCCCAATAATTATAGTGTGGATATAAACGTTTTCTTCCACTTCACTTTCACAGTAACTAGCATTTGTGAGAGTCCTAGTTGGGGCAATATTTAGAAGATTTGGTTTTTCTTAAAATCATAAAATGGTAATGTTACTCACTCGTTGAATTCCCTCAAGACAATTGAAGATACCTCACAAACAGAAGCAGACTTATTGGGGTTCTCTTTTTCGAATTCTTCAAATCTTGAAAATAACTCTGGGAACCAGACCATTAAGGTGTAGTAACTACAAATACGGGGAATATCCTCTTATTAATATACGAAATGCGTGTTATTTCTTATTACCTTGAAGTTAATCCGAATTGTATGGCACAAGTAAGAGCAGTATTTCTAAGATGAGGTTTCCTGCAAAGTTGAATAGTTTGCGTCCAGACTTCATGCAATAATTTACCTATTTTTTTCGGTCGTCTTGCATCCATTTCTGTTTGAGATATCTGAAGTTCTTGCCTTCTATGAATAGTCAGTGCAGGTTTACCTTTTAAAGTGGTCACCTACAAAAATCCTTGTTAAGTGGTAAATGGTTAAAGAACCTCCAATCCTATACCGAATACTTTTTAGGTTCATTTCCAGTATTCTTTCTGTAGATATTGCGAAGAACCTTCAAAGCTTCATCAGCTCTTCCTCGCTCTAGTAAGAATTTTGGACTTTCCGGAAATGCAAATAGCCATAATCCAAGAAGTATACTATTTGGTATATAATCAAGAAAAATATTATTATCGTTTAATATCCAGGCTCAGAAAAGGGTTCAAGTACCTCACCTTGGAATAGCACAAACGGCAACAAACAGATTCCAACTGTGAAATATAAAGCCCGACTTTTCAACATTGATTTCAAGAGGAATTATGAACCAAGCAATACCTAACAAATGGGATAAGTAAACAAGTAGTAAAGGGCTACCAAAAATTTAAAATAGCTAAATAATGTTACCCAATCGAAATTTGAATTTTTATTGAACTAATAAAATGGAAAAACACCTTGAAACAAATTAGTGCCTTTCAAAAATATCGATCACGAGACAATATTTTTTCCGATCTCCTTCAAAATATCAATAATTCAATTGACAACAAGTTAAGACATCTTAATCCTAATGACAATGTGCAAACAGTAACTACCAGTCCCCAAAAACAGCGTAATTCTCAAATCAAATATTTTCCATGTCCAAAATCTATTATCGCGTTAAGAGCACAATCAGGCAAAGTCAATAGATGGAGATTGGCTCCAATTGTTATATGCCCCTAAATCCTAGAACCATTGGCTAGTATGGATATATGACATTGCAGGCAGTTTACACTATTTATACTATCACTGGCACCGTCCACTTATTAAGACATCACGAGTGATTCCTATTTGCTCTAGTAATTCGAGTCCATCAGATCGACTCACCTGGTAAGAGGATTATACCAAAAGTCCAAAACATCTCCATCCAGCACAGAATCTTCTCGCGATATTTAGTTGGCTGGAACTCTCCCAAATACGGAAAGCAAATACCCATAGCTCCGGCAACGCTGAAATTTTAGGAGCATTAATTAGCACCTTGACCTAAACACGACAAGAAACGATAAAGCCGAATCCATATGTACCCAGAATTCGAGCGATTTGGATTAATGGATTTGACAAACATACAATACTCACCCGAACCCATTAACGAATCGAAACATCAAAAAGATTGCATACTCCTGAGAAATTGAGGAAATTACCCCGCATATACCGTCCAGGAGGAGAGTTGCGATCAGAGCTACTCTCCTACCCTTAGTATCGGCTAGACATCCCCAGAAGTAAGAGCCGATAAGCATCCCCAGCATCGGCGAGGCCGATAGCCAACCTTTGTGAGCTGATGTCATTTGGAAGTCACATGTCGCCGCAGGTAGAACGAACGACAGGATTGTTATACCCACTGCGGTATTCAAGTAAATTAGACCGCAAACAGTTAAGAGTAAGTAGTGGAATTTTCCGAAACCAGCTAGGACCAAGGCGTCTTCATAGTCCGTTTCATGGGTGTCCATAAAATCAAGACCTGATTGAATTGAACAATTTCTACCTTAATGCAATATATTTATCCTCTACTTAATTATAATACTTACCCATCCTGTATCGATGAGTTTGGTTCTCTGCTGCTTATAAAAATTCCCGTCTGAAAGCAATCCGTGGCTGATGGACATATACTGAAACTGTCAATAGACGAGTATCAGCTATTTAAACTTGTTAGCAGCTCAGTTCTGGTCGATTTTTCAAATTTATCATGCAAACTTTTATCCGTTCAATATTTCGGCTGAAAAGTCCGGATTTATTACTTCTGCAAAAAAATAAAAAT